>LPNX010834206.1:63608-185485 GCA_001517045.1 Pseudotsuga menziesii
GAGATTATTATTGGAGATTGTAAGCTTAGCTTGAGGCTCAAGATTTTGTAGGAGTTTTGAGAGAGATATGTAGATCTTGCAAATGCAAAGAAAGCTATCATTTTGATGTATGGAATAAGGTCACTTGTGTAAGATGTCTTCTTGAATCCTTGTTAGGGAGTAGGTACATTTGTATGTAATCACTGGTGAGAAGCTCCCAACATATTTCAGAGGAACATAGTGAAATGTTTCGATGTTGACAAAGCCCGGAGACGTAGCTAGGGGGTCTGGAAAACTTCGTTATCAACGTGACTCTCAAATTTGTTATGTTGTCTTTATTTCCTTTGTGCACAATTATTTTTCCACATTATGTTTATTATACGGATTATATGGCTATGATAAAGACTAATGACGCATTATAAAAATTAACATGCACATGGATTCAAACCTTTTTGTAAATAATCATTTCAATAAAATGATCCTTCTATATTGATACCTTTTGTTTAAGTGAGTTTTGAATTGTTTCCAAGACCACCTCAGGATCATATCAATTGTGTATTTGCAATGTAGTGGCTACATAACCATCAAATATTAAAGTTCTAAATAAATGAATGAAAATCAAAGAAGTAAAACCAAACTATTGTAAAAGAGTATTGATATGGTCATTACTTGACTAATCAACCAAACAACATTGATCAAAGAAATACAAATACATGTGCATGTTGGAGACATTCAAGAAACAAGGCCACACAAGAGAATGACACAAATCACTCCATAAAGTAGGGAAGAAAAAAAACTAAGTAAACTTAAGAGCTAGAAGTGCATGAAAGTGTAACTGACTTAGGTCACTTATCAAAAATTTGTCATGCAAGGTAGTTTTTAAAACAAAAATGGAAGCTAAATAATTGTTAGTGATCAATAGCTCATTTTCATATAATTCAATGAACAAGAGTGAGTTTTCCTACCATTTGGATTAGAATGGAATTGCAAAAATATGAGGGAAAGAATAAATGTATCTATATTTACATACCAATCCTGAGGAGCCTATTTTATATTTGCAACATGTGCACCATAGATGATTCCTATGAGAACCCTTGAGGTCGCTCCATGTAAATATCCTCATTAAGATCCCCATGAATAGATTAATTGTTCATGCCCATTAGATGCACTTCTTAGCTATACTGAGTTGTAGCAATGTCTATCACAAGTTGGGTCAATTACATGTTTGCAACATGTGTAAATGTCTCATTGTAGCCAATTCCAAGTCCTTGGGATAATCCCTTAGACATTAGATGATATTTGTGTTTTTTTACTGGACCATCCACTATAAAATGTGTTCAACATATCCACTCACACTGGAAAAGATTTTTTCTTTAGGAAGTAGAACCAAATCCCTATTAATTCTTGCACATGATCTAGGAACTAAGATTCAATCTCATCAAAGAATTATTAACAATTACTCATGAATTGGAAATTTTCAGGATCCAAATAAGTTTCCTCTCTATATATTATATAAACAATAAAGGATTACAATTCCATGCATGAGCCATAGCTTAACTCAATGAAGAATTTGAATAACTAAGGGACAATTCGAATTCCCATGCATGAGTCTAGCTTAACTGACTCTTCGCCATGCAATACCACTCAGTTAACCACTTGAAAAAAAACCTTAATTGACTCACCAATCCTAACTGAAGTTGGAGTGCAATAAATGACTTAATCTCAACTGAAGGAGATCAAACACATGTCATAGAAACCAACCATCAAGTGCTAGTACTGCATGACTCCAATAAACCTTGATGAGGTTAACTGAAGCTGAACTGACCATCAGAAGTTGGTGAAAGCGCCTAGTTCACTCCAGTTCATTAAATAATAATAAAATAATCAATAAATAATGATTAAATAATATATTTAATGCATGGAGGCGCCTTAACTGACTGTAACTGATTGGTTGAACTGAAAGTAACCCCCAGTCAGCAATTAGGTGCATGAATGTCAACCAGATCACACCTGGAGTGCTCCAGTTAGCCTCCTTGACTGTAGGAAAGGCTAAGTTAGCCTCCTTGACTGTAGGTAGGCATGGGAGTGACTGGGATGATGGTAATTAATGCTCCTTGATGTCAATTAAACTTAGGATAGTGGTTTAACTAGGCCAATTTGACTGAAGAGTGTGTATGATGGTAAAATGTCTCCAACAATCCCATGTGTGGCTTCTCATTACATAATTATAGTCCTCTTGCATAGATGTGTATAAATTAGAAATCCTAGCATCATCTTGAAATGATTGTGTATTTGTAGCAGTAGAAATATAGTAGTGGATCAATAGCAGAAACTTCTTGTAGACCTCCCCATAACTGAGAATGCGTCTACTTGGGGTCTATTAGATATTCAACCAATCCACCTACTATCTATAGATTCTATATTTCCCAATGGAATTATAGTAGTAGGTATGTGAAGAGGATCTGAAACCTATAGATATATAATGTAACCCTTGATGTAACTCCCATCATCTAAGGAAGAGGAAGAAATGTCCTTATCATCAGAAATCAACCTAGTTGGATCATCATCTTCACTAGAAGCAACATTCACTATGAAAATTGTACTAGCTGTAGAGTGAGAATCTCAAAGAGATATCTTCAAAATGAAATCTTCTATAAATAACCAACTAATTTATGATGTGGTTGAGAAAATGTTATCCCTAAACTCTATTAGGAAATCCCACAAAAATGCAAGACTAGCTTTGTGGTTGCACTGCATTGCATTTTTCTTCAAGAATGTGATCCCATGACTAAGAACCAAACACTTTAAAGGGATTTACTGTAGGATTTGAACCACTCCAAACTTCAAAATGGGTGACTCCTTGAAGGATTTGTGGGGAACTTTGTTATCGATGTAATAAACACAATTAATAGATGTTTCCCAAAAATTTGGAGCTAGTGATCGATACTAAAGAATGCAATGTGTCATTTCCTTTAGAGATTCATTCTTGAGTTCATTCACATTTTTGTATTGAGAAGTGTATGGATACTATGTTGAAATACAATTCATGTACAAGAATAGAAGTTATCAAAGTTTTGTTACATACCCCCTATTGTTTGTATGTAGAATTTTAATGGCCTTCTCATATTGTTTCTTAATAAGGTATTTGAAGTCCTAAAAGTTCTCAAATACTTCTGATTTTTTCTTCAGAAAGTACACCCATGTATACCTCAAATAATCATCAATGAAGGTTACAGAATATTTGGCGTTGTTGATTGAAGGATGAGGAAATTGACACATTACATCACCATGAACCAATTCTATAACTTGTGTATCCCTCCATGCTTTTCCCTTGCCAAATTTATACTTTGGATGCTTTCCAAGTATGCAACCCATAGACACCATTAAAAAAATATGACATCCAAAAACCCTATAACCATGCTCTACTTGTTGATATACTACAAATAGTGGTAATTGAGTTTTCCAAACCACTCATGCCACAATTTTCTCACCTCATCTAAATGAGTGAGGACAATACACGTAACCTTTGCAACAAAATTTGAGAAGAGGTATAATTTGGATTGATAATCATGTTTACCAACAACTTCTGTAGAACCATTTGTTATTTCAGTAATGAGAATAGAACTGGATGTGAACTCAATTCAATTTCCAGTGTCGAAGTGTGTGATCTAATAGATAGATAATAAATTGGTTTATAATGAAGGTACACGTAGAACATATGAAATTTTTCATTATTCAATTCAATAGACTATCACCCACACAGTTCAACAATAGTCTTATCCCCCATCAAGATAGCCAGTATAGCACAAGGATCCAAAGATGTAAGTTATATTCAGATGAAGGAATATATGGGAAGCACCCAAGTAAAGTACCGATAAGGAAGGTTGAGATGTAACAACTACAAGTGCTAAGGTTAAGTCCTTTCATTTCCCTTTCTTTTGTGCCTTAGAATGCCACTATGTTCATGAACTTAGATTAATAGAATCAAGTGCCTTTCTATTATTATTCTCAAGAAGGTGAGTAAGACAAGCAAGTTGCTTCTCCATGCACTTTTGTTCATCATGCTTGAGATTATTTCAGTAGGCACACTTGACCCTTTCATTCTTAGTTTTTCATATTTCAAATGAGAGGTCTTAACTACATATTTGGATTTATGCTCTTAGTTTGTTCACGGTCCCTTTTATATATGTTTCTTAGCTTATTATTTTTGTTTTCCAAGGATTTTAATGACTCCTTAGTGCCCTGATTTGTAGCAAGTGTTGTTAATGTATTTGTAACTTCGAAATGTATTCATCCATATATCTTATGTATTCTACCCCGATGTTTATTCTAGGATGTGTCTGTAATGTATTTGAGTCATGTCATTCCTCGATGTTCCTATTGGGAGATTCAATAATGTAAACAAGTCATGTCAATTCATTGTGGGTAACCCTCCTATTGGTCAAGGGTTAAAATCCCCGCAGTTGTGGGGCCCTAGGGTTATTAGACTATCCTAGAGAAGTCGGCCCTAGGTGATTCATTGTAAGTCGGGGCTGTCAAAACCCCAAATTTTCACAAAAATTTAAAATTTTGAGATAACAATAAATGCTAAAACATGCGGTTTACTAACAGCTAACAGTTGGCATAAAAGAAACAATCAAGTAGTTAGTTTTCATTAAATTCTAAATTAATAACTTAACAGTTTATTTTTCGTAGCAATAATAAAATATTTTTGTGTGTTGTTTGCTTCTGTTTACTAATTATTTATTTTATGTCAGTAGGTGGAATCTACTTTTGAATCTGGGGCTTACTTAGCAATCGTGCTAACACATATGAATACTGTTTCTTATGGGTTCTACAAGTATGATCGATCGAGTATATTTTTAAAAGATCTTTTAGTGTCAGCAGTATTTTGTTTGCAAATTAAAAAGCTTAGTAAAATAAGCTGCTAAACTCTAGACGACTCCCGTAAGGTAAAACCATTTGGTCTTCATCAGTTTTTCAAGTAAACAAGTTTGGAAGTAAGTAACAACAGTATAACATGTTTGCGACTCTAAACAATAGAATCTCAATTACAATTATTTCTACTTTTGTTTATGTAAATTGTAATGTTATAAGGATCGTTTTTATCAGTGTTTAAGTATTAGTACAATATCTTTACTGAGTAGCAATTATTCCAAGATTCGCTTTTGCCATAAACCTATAGTTTGATAAACTTAGGCAGTGTCAATTTGATTATATAAGTTGTATGCCAACAAGCCTTCCTTCATAAGGTCATTGTTTACCTATACTTTAATTGTCATATTAAACCCTGAGGTTCTAATAACTTTTGGACTCAAAAGATTTATTCCCATTTTAATTATCTTGCTTAGTTTTATAACTACTTATTACTAAATTGTCCTGATGAATCTTTTAGTAATTTCTTATTTGAGTCGTAACTCGAAATTCATCAACATAATGTTGCTATGAACTGTGTAGCAAAATTCCATAGCAATACTCTTACAATAATTTTTTCTTATCACTTCAAAGTTCTGTCATTATTGAGTGGTTAGATGTTGTGAGTTTCATAGACATGCATAACTATTGTTTGATAGACATTTAGTCTATACTTAGTTTACAAATAACCATGTATTCAAATTAAAATTTGTAATCCTTTGCACTAACTGCACTATAATCATTCATAACCTTATGACTGATGATAATGTTATTGCAAGAGATTTTACCAAATATAATTACAGTTTTATTATAAAGAAAACTATAGTTCTTTATTAGTTAGTAAGAACTCTCCCAATACCACCTAGATCTCTTATCTATTGTAAAGAAAATTTGATATTCATATATATCAATTAACATGCATGAATTGATTACTAAATTACAATATAAACCTCGTTTAACAAGGATTTATGCCACCGTTCCAATTGTAATTGCGGCATTGTAATACATATGGTTTATAATGAAAAAAGGGTTTTATGCATGGTTGATTATTGGGCTTCTTAACAAGGTTTAAGTGTCACCACGAGGGATTAACGTGTCCAAATATTATTGAACATTTACCTCCTTACATTAGCAAATGATATGGTGCAAATTATTATCAACGTCATAGCAATTATTGGGATTATACTATGGTTCTAAAATCTTGTTCCAATGATTAATAGTAGGTTTTGGCTCTACGCAGGCACCATAGTTTTTGACCCACTGCGTGTTTTATTATTGGAAACCATGTGGCTGTCTCCTGACCATGCATCGGGAATATATAACATTGCTTTTGACCCAACCCTTATCATTGTTTCTCTGCATTCTGCGCTAGCCTTGAGGGCTGCTCAGCTTGGCCTTTCCATGGCGGCTGTCATTCTTCTTCACTCTGGTTGTATTGAGCCTTGATGTAATGCTGCAATTGTTGCTAGTGTATGGTCTGGAAGCCGTTTTCCATGGCTAGGTTCTTATTTTGGTCATAGTGGAGAGATTTGATACCCTTAGCTCGCAGCCTATGCAAACTTCATTCGCTGTCTTGTAGCTCCCATTGTGCTTCAGTATTTAGTTACTGTTCTTGTGGCTCTCCGTTGGGTGAGATACACCCTTGCATGATGTGAAGTGAAACCTGTAGGTGACAGTGCTCGTTGAGGCTCCTTGCTATTCTCTTCTGGCAGGTAAATGAATGGTTTGGTTTCAAAACTTCATTGTTAAATTCTTTATGTTGTTAACGTAGTTTATATTAGTATATTTATTTAAACTCTTTTGTTACTTTGCTTACATGTACTTGCCGCTGTTAAGCTTGTTTAAAAGTAGAAAAGACAACCCATTGCAAAGGCCGTGGCTCGTGGTTCAAACTCGGGTAAGCCCCGTGGTCTAAAAGATGGATTCTCACTCTGTTAGTGTTAGAGTGGTCGTTGGACTCGCCCAAGGTTTTGGAAACCCTCTCTTGTCCTGTCATGAGTTATGTTATTGTTTTTAATATTTTTACAGGATATTGTGGACATACTTAAATCAAAACCCTTGTTAGGGTGGACTTAATTTGTATTGTGAATTGTGCTTAGTTGAAGCTTTGGCTTCACAGTTGGGTTTAAGTTTGTAAATTTTGATAATGGCGGTACCGTTGTAAACTTGTTTTGGTTGGCGGGAGTTTATACTCTACTCTGTGTAATTCTAGGGTTTTTACCCTTCCTGGAAATAATAAAATTATAAACTCAGTTGAGTACTTTACAAGGGTTTCATATTTTTAAAATTAAGACTGATACTTACAGCCGTAACTTAGAATCTTACATGTTTTAATTGAAGCTATGGATTAGGGTTTGTCCTATAAACCCTTGTTTTGATTTATACTATTCTTGTTATAATAATTACACTGATTTTCTATTTTATTCTATTTGTCCTTAAAGGAAGGTGAATAGATTATTGACTGGTTATTGATGGGTACATATTTGATGTAAATTTGGTTAAATATTTTGATACTTGTAATGTACTATTTTTTTTAAGGGTTTTAACCTTAACATTTATTTCTATATAAGTGTGTTGTTATTCAAAAGAGAGCACTGTTTCTGTTATAAATACATCTATACATGTTAATTATTATTATAGTTTATTTTTGTGCAAACATTTTTCGTTAATAGTTTTAAAAGCACTACCCTATTTGTAACCTAGGGTACTACAGTATTTAAAAAATACTTATAGATTACGCTCAGAATATGAGCTAGGGTTTACCTCCTTTTTAACTTTGATAGAGTATTATTTCTTGTGTTATTATCTTGTAAATTTAATTACGATTACACAGTTTTTCTTCAGTTCGTTTTTATGAATTAATAGTTTATAAATATCATTGTTTAAGGATAATAATATTATTATTTGTAATTATAATATTATTATCTATGTATAATATATGTTCTTAAATTTATGTTGGTTTTTATTTGTATAATAATTATGACTGAGAGCATTATGTAATATTTGTGTTATGTAATACCATTGTTTCTGTAAACTTACTGAAAGAATATAAGAACTTTCTTACCTGTCAGTATTCTTTACATTTATACTATCTGCAAAAGTATAAGGATAGTTTCTTATAATATTAACTAAAACCTAAGTTACTACTATCCTTTAGCTATTAAATCTAAGAAAGGAATACTGTAACATTTATCATAATCTTAACTATAGTTCAGATAGCTACAGAAAGATTAGTTGTCACTAAAGGAAAAAGATAAACTATCTATATTATTTATTACATCTTTTCTTAACATAAATGGTAACTTTCAACTGATAATACTAGTTCTTCTACTTCAATGTAAATGTACAGTTTATAGAAATAGAAACTGTGTAGAAAATAATTTATATACTTAAACATACTAATGTCAATCAGTAATATGAGTCTTGTTCTATACTAACATGCTATTTACACAGTCTCTTTATGACAACATCTCTACAAAACAATTTCATTTACTTTCTAGAAAACAACTATCTACTGAGAAGTAACATTTCATTACTTTGAAAACATAAATATTCAATTCATTCATATTCCTATCATACTTCATTTACTTAAACACACTACCTGTGCTAGAGTATGATCTAGATTACTCCAGATGGGGAAAAACACAATTAGGATTTATCATTCATCACAATACAGATTCAGCCTTGAAACAACTAAGAGATTTCAACACAACATGACATATAATTTTTTTTCATTAATTGCTCACACACAGATATAAACTATAACACAAAAATTTAAAAGATAATGGAACCTGTCTTTAAAGTTGGGCGACAATAGCAATGGGAGGCCATTCCTCCCTACCAACTCCTGGAGAGCGCTCAAACAGTGACTTCTCAGGACCCCCGAGCCTATTTTGGTTTCCTTGGCTGGAACTAGGTGGAGCAATCAACAAAGTACTAGTCCTGAGACTCAATACCAACTCTGCATATTGCAGTAAGATCTTTCAGCTGCAAAGCTATACTAGATCAACTTCCTGTAGTTTACCCCTCAAACACCTTCCTTCAAATTTCCCTTTCCCAATGAATTCCTTGAAGTGCATTCACCTGAATGATTCTTCTCTTGGAGTGAGCAGCCTCAGCTCTCTACATTGGGTACTTTTATTAAGATTGCCTAGGTCTTTTTGGGTTGGTTGTCATTAATTGAGCCACCTGCTCTGATCCCACTTTCTTGGGGGATCATGACCTCAAATGTAGGGAGGATTCCACCTGCAAAATAGGAAGTGTTTGAGGATGCTGCCACTTGTCTTTTTGCTCTCCACCTAGTTCCCTCCACCAACTTGACCAGTAACATTATTTTTAATAGCTCTCCCAAGTTGTTCTCTCCACTTTTATTTATTTAAAAATAAAATATTCAGAATTACATTCCAATCTTTTGACTTTGTTGAGTCATCAGTTTCAACTTAGCATTAAATTTAACATAATGTCTTGGAATCAAATAAAAATAAGATAACATTATTTTACAAAATTTGGGCATGTGACAGGGGCAATAGTCCACACTGTTGTGTTAAGGATAACCCTCCTTGTTGGTCGGAGGAGGAAAATCCCCCACAAGTTGTGGGGCACTAGGGTTATTAGACACTCCTAGAGATGTCGGATCTAGTAAGTAATTGTGAGGCCGACATGTTGGAGTGGGATTCAAGTGAATGGAAGAATATAAATAGAGATTGAGCCTCTATATTTATCACACACTCACTCACTCATTAGGGCGCATGAGTGAGAGAGACTACTATTGTCGGGAGATCATCTTTATGTTTTCAGGTTTTACTTTTGGTGCTAATTCTATCTCTGAGGGAGTTGCAGGGTTTTCTCCTTTATGGTTTCCCCAAGGAAAATTCTTTGTGTCTCTTGTCTCTTGTGTTTATTGTTGTGCATGTTATTCTCTTAGTTAAAGATCCTAAGATCATAATGCTATCTTGAATGATAAAAATCTAACATGGTATCAGATCTAACCTGAGAAGAAGACATTTTGTAGCTACAGAAGCTATGGCTTCTTACTTTTTGTGTCTCTCTCCACAATCCATCAGCAAAAGTATGTAGGCTGACTCTCCATTGAAGGGCGCATCTTTTTGTCGAAGCGGAATTCAATTCCGAGCATTTTCAATTTTTGGTGCGAGAAATTAGGGCTTGTTACAGAAGAGGAATTTTTGAGTGAGCCCAGTATAGGATTTCTGTCCTCATAAAAATCGAAGTTTAGAGACCTGGGTCAATATTTTTGGTTAGGTAAAACTTCGGGAAAGTCAAAGCCTAGTTTGACCCCAAGCTGAAAAAACCCTAAAATACTAAAACTGATACGTTTTGGTACATTCACTATATCTCAGGACTGGAGAAGGTTAAATAGATGAAAATTTACCAGGCCGAAGATAAAATCTTTCTTTACACTGTGACCAAAATTCAGCCTCCTATTCACTATATTCTAGGAGATATGATCCCTCCAAGTTAGGATTCCAGCCTCTTCCAGGATTCATCCCTAAACAGGACACCTCGGGAGAATTACTATATCTTGGGCTACAAAGGTCCAAATAAATTTTATAAAGATTTTCCAAAAATTTTAATAGACTTTACTTTCTATGGTTTGAGTTTCAGACCCATAAGATGAAACAGTGACATGTGGCAATCCATACAACTTTACTGTCTTGAACAGTCCTGAAACAGGTCACTTTGGAAAAATGATCATAAGTCCCAATTGGTGAAACCAATTCTAATGAAACTTTTGTTGTTGGAACAGGGACAGGCGAGGCTACCTCTGTACAAATTTTTAGACATAGAGGAGCAATAATTTAGAGATATTGCAGAAACAATATCAGGAATTTCTGCAAAAGAAATTGGAAAACTAGGGCTTCCTGTTCCGAGAGCTTCCCTCCACTGTTTTCAGAAAAAGAGTATATTGGACAGCTCAACTTGAATATATCTATATTTCTATCCAATCAGATCTGAATTATTCCAAGTTTTTAAAATTAGGGTTTCTCTGACAAACCCTAGATCAGCCAACTCCAGAACTAGGACAGACACCTAAAATCGGTAAGATCTAATCTTTTGCTATTTTCAATTGAGGTTCTCATTTCAAAGTGATCTATCACATCATATTGATGATAAGATTCTTGAAGTTGACAACTTCCAAGCATGGAAATATATGATCTCTCTGAATAAAATGAATTGGACACCTACATAAGAAGAGAGGTTCCAGCTCCAAAGGGAGATGAGGCTTAATGCCTTACACAAGAAGAACTTGGTCAAGGCCAAGAAGATCATTGTTGATTCAATCATGGATCACATTATACCACAAGTGTCTTCCATAAAGACACCGAAAGAGATGTTTGATTCCTTAACCAAGATATTTGAAGGGAAGAACATAAATTATAATATGACTTTGAGAAAACAATTGAATAATGTGAAGATCCAGAATGCAGAGACCATATAGTCATACTTTACAGGGTTCTCTCAAATTAAAGAACAAATTGTAGCAGTAGAAGAAGTGGTGATAGCCACCTTGAATGACCTCCTAGGATCATGGGATTCATTCATTCAAGGGATGTGTGCCAGAAGGAAGTGATTACTTTCAGAAAGATTCCGGAAAGAGCACACACAAGAAGATGCTCAACTCATAGTAAGAGAAAAGAATATGGGAAGATCAAGCTCTCACCATCCAAAGAAGATCCCTCAAGCGATGAGGAATATGAAGAACTCAACTCTTGAAGAACCTCTTATCCATCTTAGCATTTGGATAAGAAATGATGCTATTATGAATGAAGAAGATGATGAAGCTGAAGGCTGAAGAAGGAGTCTACCCATGAACCAAATAAAGATAAGTATTCAATTGTCATTTCATGATATTGTTTTGTTATGAATTTTTTTATATTCAATTGATGTATTATGCATGATAGAATGTTTGCATTAATTACAGTATACTACTAATATGCATGTGATGGGTAAGTAGCTCATGGTGCTATACAACTCTCCATCTCTACTTATCTAAAATGAAACCTCTTTGCTGACATATTGGATTAGTGCACAATATCAATGTTGTTCTAGTAGAGATGGAAGGCATCTAGAAAGTTTCCGTGAGATATGGATGAATGTTGTATTGGATAAAATAGTTGCATGATCATATATTTATGCATAAGAATTTTCCATTATGAATATGCCTTATGAAATGTTTCTAACCATACAACTAATGCATTTGACTTGTAGGAAAGATCGCATACATAATCGCCTACAAGCAAAGAAGGATGAAACTTGTTCCGAAGAACAAGTGACGACAGTTTAAGATGAAGAATAATATGACGAATGCAGCGACATCATTGATGCAGAACCTTCCAGCCATGAAGAAGTAACCAAGAAGAAAGGGAAGACCAGTTCAAGAGGAATGATGTCTAGGATGCAGTATCAATACATGAAGGGAAGTTCATATTTCCATCATGCAGTAGATGGAAACATCGTGGGATACAAGGAAAGATTTGTAGCACGAGGCTTCTCATGAAAAGAAGACATAGAATATGAAGAGACAATTCCAGCCACTAAAAGTGAAGTCACATGACAGGCAGAATCATGTGTACAAATGAAAGAAGGCCTTGTATGAGCTTAGAAGACACCCATGGGATAACACAGACATGATGNGAAGAGACAATCCCAGCCACTAAAAGTGAAGTCACATGACAGGCAGAATCATGTGTACAAATGAAAGAAGGCCTTGTATGAGCTTAGAAGACACCCATGGGATAACACAGACATGATGAGCTTGATGAAGATCTTAACCTTTGCTACACGGTTGAATATGAAAGCCTATAGAGGATGACAAGCTCACAGATGGGTGCAAGAACACTTTCAAAGATAGAGGATCTTGCTATCCAATGACCCTAGATGGATACATAGAATATTAGTAGTAGAGGAAGCTACTTGTCACTCCAGTACAGAATGTTTCAGTGCATAGTGTATGGAAGACAGAGGGAGTATGATGCTTCAGAGGGAGTGACTGTAGAAGATCCTTAGGTTCGATAGGGTATGACAGGATGGATAGATTACTGATGACTCTAGGCTTTACTGAGACTAAAGTGGATTCCAACCTTTGCTTCAAGGTTGAAGACAGAAGACCAGTGATGCTCTTGTTATGTGTCGATGCACTACATTCTAGGCCTGGAGGTGTGGACAAGGGAAGTATGCAGTAGAGATCTCGATTAGGTTCAGGATGATGGACTGCATGACCACACCTATGACATCGAACCTGAAGCTATTGAGTGTTGCTTCATCAGATTCAGTTGATGCTACGATGTATCGTTAGATTATTGGGTCATTGATGTACCTAATTAACACGAGACCGTATATTTGATTTGCTGTGAACACCTTCAGCCAGTTCATGACATATCCGAGACATGTTCACTTGATTGCTGCAAAGCATATTCTGAGGTACCTCAGGGGTACACTTGATTATGGGCTCAAGTATGTGGCGAGTCAAAATATTAACCTGGAGGGTTATGTTGATTCAGGGTAGGTAGTGCCATCGATAGGAAGAGCACTTTAGGGTGTTTCTTCAATATGGGATCAGGTGTGATCTCTTGGTTTAGCAGGAAGCAATCCTGTGTGGCACTGACTACAGTTGAAGCAGAGTATGTCGTAGCTTGTTCAGCTAGTTGTGAGGCATTATGGATGAGGAAGCTACTGTCTAATTTATTTGATCTCCAGTTGGATGCTACTTGTATATATTATGACAACCAGAGTTGTGTGAAGTCGTCAGAGAACTCGGTGTTCCATGACAATTCAAAGCATATCGAGATCAAATATCACTATATCAGGGATATGGTGCAGAGAGGAGCAGTGAAGCTCCAGTAGGTTGTGATGGATGAACATATAGCTGATGTGTTGAAAAATCCATTAGCCAAAGTGAAGTTTGAGTACTTCAGGGAGAAGCTTGGTGTTCTCCCGATTTAGGTTCCTTCTAAGGGGAAGTGATGAGTTCGTGAGCCATTCTGACAGGGTGAGAGGATTGGTTCCTTCCATGGTCAAATGTAAGGGTTGAGCCATTCTGTCATGGTGAGAGAATTGGTTCCTTCCATGTCAGATATGAGTGCTAAGCCATTCTGATATGAATATAGGATTGGTTCCTACATGATCAGATATAAGGGTTGTTTCCATTCTTTGAATGGAGGTGCTTGGTCAGTTACTAGAAATACTCAGTCTAGGACTGAGGGCCTTTCTGATATGACTGTGAGATGTAGTATTACATGATCAAATGTGAGTGCATGGCCATTTTGATGTAATTGAGGGATTGGTTCCCACTTGATCAGATATAAGGGCTGATTCCATTCTCTAGGAGAATGGAGGCACTTAGTCAGTTACCAGGAAAGCTTATTCTGGGACTGAGGGCCATTTTGATATGACTGTGGGATGTGTTCTCACATGATCAGATATGAGTGTTGGGCTATTCTAATGATTTAAGGTCAGATGCAAGGGCTGGGCCATTCTGACGAGTCAAGGTCAGATGTAAGCCTTGGGCCATTCTGACGAGTCAAGGTCATATGTAAGGGATATGCCATTCATACGAGTCAAGGTTAGATGTAAGGGCTAGGCCATTATGATGAGTCAAGGTTAGATGTAAGGGCTAGGCCATTCTGACGAGTCAAGGTCAGATGTAAGGGCTGGGCCATTCTGACATGGTGAGAGGATGAAGTTCCTTCCATGGTTAGATGTAAGGGTTCGACCATTCTAACATGGTGAGGGGATTAAGTTCCTCTCATGGTTAGATGTGAGTGCTGGGTGTGCCTTTCTGACGAGTCAAGGTCAGATGTAAGTGCGATATGGGCCATTCTGACTTAGGGTCATGTGTTGAAGAAGACCTACATGGAGGCTAGGCCTACAACTAGCATGAAAAAGGGCTAGCTCTGTAGAACTTCCTGTGATGAGAAGAATCATGAGATATCACCCATGATGATGATCCAACAGTGATGATCTAGATCCAGTGGATGTTCCAGTGATGATCCAGATTGAGTGATGATCTAGATCCAGTGATGATGTTCCAGTGATGATCCAGATCGAGTGATGATCCAGATCCGATGATGAAGATGAAGATAACTTGAAGATGAAGATGACTTGAAGATGAAGATGACTTGAAGAGGACGAGGCCTTGATGATGATCTAGATGATACAGAGAAGAAGACTTGTGCTGATAAATTGTGTCGAGAGAATACCTTCCTAGTTAAGAGGGAGTGTTAATGTATTTGTAACTTTGGAATGTATTCATCCGTATATCTTATGTATTGTACCCCGATGTTTATTTTGGGATGTGTCTATAGTGCATTTGAGTCATTTCATGCCCCGATGTTCCTATCGGGAGATTCAATAATGTAAACAAGTCATGTCAAGTCATTGTGGGTAACCCTCCTATTGGTCAAGGGTTAAAGTCCTCGCAGTTGTGGGGCCCTAGGGTTATTATACTATCTTAGATAAGTTGACCCTAGGTGAGTCATTGTAATTCAGGGCAATAGTCCCCACCATTGTGTTAAGGATAACCCTCCTTGTTGGTCAGAGGAGGCAAAGTCCCCACAAGATGTGGGGCATTAGGGTTATTAGAGACTCCTAGAGATGTTGGCTTTAGTAAGTAATTGTTAAGTGAGGACAGCATGTTGGAGTGGGATTCAAGTGAATGAAAGAATATAAATAGAGAGTGAGCCTCTCTATTTATCACACACACACTCACTCATTGGGGCGCATGAGTGAGAGAGAGAAGTTACTGGGATAAGAGAGAGACTACTGCTGTCGGGAGATCATCTTTATGTTTTTAGGTTTTAATTTTGGTGCTGATTCTATCTCTGAGGAAGTTGCAGGGTTTTCTCCTTTATGGTTTCCCTGAGTAAAATTCTTTGTGTCTCTTGTCTCTTGTGTTTATTGCTGTGCATGTTATTCTCTCAATTAAATATCCTAAGATAATAATGCTAGCTTGAATGATAAAAATCTAACAAGTGCATGTTCTTTTGACTTCCTTAAAGGAACCATTTGAACTAGAATCTATTGCTCCTTGGTTAGCAGAACAACAAACACAACAAGGCATGGTCCAATATTCGAAGTAGTTCTAACTGCACACTGCACTCTAGGTACCATGTAAAGTATATTTAAAAACAAAGTAATTAGGTCTAAGTTTGGTAAGAATGGACTAAACAAATTGTTTTTCCTCCTCGGCAATGTCACATAACTTTAGTTGCAACCTCATATATTTTAACTAAGTGAGAAAGTCTAGAATAATGTCAAATTTTCGTTGTCTCAAGCTAACGAGATCATTCTCTAGTTGGTGACCTCTTAACACATCCTTCTTCACAAACACCATTTTCAGAGTGATCCATATCTCATTGGATGAAACTGTAGAATTAATGTGAAAAAGAAGATTGGGAAATACATATGTACATAATAATATGTGATCTTTATCACATTTGTTAAATTTCTCTAACTTTTCAGGATCTAATGTAGGTTTAACTTCAATTCCCATTGTGATTTTGTATAATCTGTTGCTCCTCAAAAAATCATCATCTTTGATTTCCATTCATAGTAATTGAAGGCATAAAATTGGGATCTTGAATTTGTTCCATTATTGTAGGATTTATGCTACTACAAATATACTTTTGTAGCTAAGCATTCAAACCACTTCAGCACTAGGAGAATAGCTAAATAATAGAAATTTATACAATAACATAGGAGTGTTGAAGGAGAATTGAAAGGATACTACAAAATAGAAGTTTCTATACCTGGATTCAAATAGAAACCCTGTATAAATAGAGAGGATAACCCCAATTCCATGAAGCTACTATGGAATTGGGTTTGTTGCTTGAATGAAGGAAGCTTTAGAACATGCCCTTGCTTCAAAACTATGATTTAGAGATATGTGTAGTGGAATCCAAATAGGAATTATGTATCAATTGTAGGGATGGCTTCAAAATCCACGAAATCACTATAGACCTAAGTTTTATGCAACAAAATATGGAAATATTATAGAATAGATCCTTCCACAACTTAATAAAAGTGATGGATCCAAACCATGAGGCTGTTATGGAATGAATCCTTAAGTAGTGTAGTATATAGAACCCTTCAAAGCCACTAAATTATCTTTGAATCATGCATAAATGTAACTTTTAAACCTGTGTAGAGAAGCAAAGCATACAAATTATCTAAACAAAATAGAGATTTCACCACAACATTCACATATAATACATAGAGATTTATTGTGGAAATTCGTAACCAAGAAAACCAACAAAACTTAGAGTCGAGCCTCTCTCTTTCTCATTATGATTATTAACCACTCACAATACAATATGTATGTATTCCAAAACACCCAAAAACCTAAGTTGTTAACCCATATTACAAATAGACCACAATCCCTTAACCATAATTAAATTATACCTTTTTAGGAAAAAACCCAAAAATAGCCCAAAAAATTTCAAACTCTCCTTCATCTTGTGTCGACACTGGGATATTTCCCAGTCTCAACACTAGATGGGTGGGGATCATTAGATGTAATAATACAATGACAATCCCCCACACACATGAAAATAACATAACACATACCCAATAATGAAAACTTTGCTAGCATTGTGAATAATCACCCTAACTGAGGAGGAAATATTTTCAATAATCTCCACATAATGTGTACCAAATTGAGCCATACTAAACTCTTCAGAATATGATTCTTCTGTAACAAAAACTCTCCATTAAATTATCCAAGGCATTGATACCATGTGATATTTGGTTAAGTAACTGATCTACATAAAAATTATTTCCTTTGGCTACAAATCGATGATGCAATGGCTATGGAACCACCCAAGATGAAGAGTGTAAATAACATAACGCAAATTCGAGTAGTAAATCTAGGCTACTATAAATAAGGATTTATATGTTCATTGATGGATTGATTAAGTTCTTCCCATGGAGCTTTAGGAAATAAATCCATGGAAGATCATGCCACGGATTGCTTCGTTAAGAAGGGAAGAAAAGAAACTGAGATTAACCACCACAAGTGGTCGAATGTTCTAAACAAAACTAAAGAAAACAATGGTACGTCGATGTAAATAAGGCACATGCACCAATATTAATACTATTATTATCTTAATTAATAAATATTTTCCTAATTTAGTTGCAAGACATGTAAGTAGGAACTTGTGCAATTCAAACTTAAATGAATCAAGCGAGTTGAATCAAATTGAGTTATAGTGAAATAAATTGATATTAATGGAGTCAAATTGAATTGAATTGGGTGCAACTAAGTATAATTAAGTTGGTTGAATTTGATTGAGTTGATTTGAACTAAATTAGGTTAAATGGAGAAGGAACTAAATTAAATTGAATTGGGTTTAAATGATTTGAATTAAGTTGGTTGAATTTAATTACATTTGAATTGAATTGATTCAAATCAAATTGATTTCTATAGAGTTGAATTGGGTTGGAATTGAGACAAAATGAATTATATGGAGTTGTGTTAAATCATGAGTCCAATCATTGCCCAAAAGAGGCGCATTCTACAAACCAATATGGGGGAGATGTGTAACTCTTTCCGTGCTCAATCTAGAGCTGATAGGCCTCCTTTATAAAAAAATAAAAAAAATATTATAAAAAATAACATGCTGGCTCAGCTTATATTTAAAATATTTAAAATGACACATAAATAAAAGTACACAAATTAGATAAATTAAAACCATAAACTTTGCATTACACACTTCCTCAACATTTCCACTCTAGAAAGAGGTTTGCACCTGAGTTGAATTATATTGAGTTGTGTTTCATTAAATTAAATTAAGTGGAATTGAACTAAGTTTAGTGGAATTGAGTTAAATTGAATATATGAGTTTAATAAAATTAATTTGATTCTAACACAAATTGAATTAAGTTATGTTGAATTGAATTTAAGTGGATAAACTTTAAATGAATTGAATCTAATTCAATTATATCAAGTCAAATTGAGTTAAGTTAAATCTATTTAATTTAAATAAACTTGAGTTGAATCAAATTAAGTAAAATTTGATTAAATTATATTGAATTGAATCTAATTAAATAAAATTGGGCCAAAGTGACCAAGTAAAATTGGATTTAATTATTTTTAATTGAATTAAAATGAGTGATTTTAATAAGAATTAAGTTTAAATTAATTGTTTTAAGACAAATTGTTTTAATTCAATTTAATTAATTTGAATTATTAAATTAAACTAGGTCAAACTTAATTAAATTAATTGAATATATTTAAAATGAGTTAAATTAAATTAAATTAATTAGATTCCAAATGAATTAAACAAAATTAAAACAATTCAGAAATGCCCATGCATAGTGTCGTATTTGAATGGTAAATCTTTTCTCTATGAGGTAAGGATAAAGGGGGTAAAATATTCTTCATTCACCACCACCAACAATTCAATTACCAATAACAATGATTGGGGCATTGGTGAAAGAGTATTTTTCGTTATTAAAGATTTCACGATACCTAAAAAAAACTATGAAAACGAAGTGATAGTATGAATGAAATTAACTTAATAAGTTTGAGTCCATTTGAATCGAATTGATTTTTTTTTGTTGAATTGAATTAAAGCAATTTGGCATGATTTGAATTGTTCGTTTGGCAAGGTGTCCATCTGATCTTGATAAGCAGCTAAGACTTCTTAAGTATTTTTTCTCTATCATGGGTATGACTGTTAATACTAACAAAACAAAAGTTATGATTATCAAATAAAAAAAAGACACTTACGCTAATTTTGTGTATGACAATAGCAACTTGGAGGAAGTGTCTTCTTACAAATACCCAAGAATTGATATTCATCACAAGCTCAACTGGAACTATAGCATTGAGAAAAGAATTAATGGAGGGTGGAAAGCTTATTTTGGTCTCGAAAATAATTGTAAAGCAACAAACATTGTGATGTGGGATAAAAAGAAGCTCCTCTTTGAATCTTTAGTCACTCATGTTATCTTGTATGGGTGTGAGGTTTGGGGTTGCAACATCTCTAGAGAATCCTAGAGAAAGATTGAGAAAATCCAGAAGCGTTTTATAACATATAACCTTAAAATTAAAAGCAATACACCTTGCCATATTCTCCTTATAGAAATGGGTATTTCCCCTATCGAGAGCCTCGCTAGGACTAGGCTCCTATTATACAAGCACAAAATCAATAACATGGGAGACCGTAGACTTCCTAAGCTAGCTTTAAATTCCAGCCAAAACCACCTAAGGCTCAATTGAGTTTGGTATAAAGATACCAGGACTTGGTTAAACCATTGGGAGATCGCAGAAACTGTTGCATTGCAAAATATTAATAACATTAAAAATATTGTTACTTCTAAGTTTAAAGAGAAAATGTGATGTGAGAAAGATTTAGATGCTAAAAGAAAATTAAGATATTATAAGGAGGTCATCAACACTACTCTAGAATATCAAAAGTATCTCTCTGTTTTAACTAGTTTAAAGAAAAAAATTAATATAGCCAAGATAAGAACGAACTCTCATGAGCTTCATAGTGAAATAGTTCATTGGGAAGTTCCTAAAACACCATGGGTGGAAAGGATCTGCCATCTCTGTGAGAATATGAACATTGAGTATGAAAGTCACCTCCTCTTAGAGTGCCCTGCGTACACCCACATTAGATCTTAGTTTCATAATCTTTGTTACAATACTGATCTTCCTAGCCTTTTAACTTGTCAAAATTGTAGTGAGCTCGGGACGCTTCTCTCCAAGCTCTTTGAGCATAGAAATACAATTTTAAAACATACTAAATATTTTTTTTCTTTAGGTTCAATAGACCAAAGTTTGGTTTTAGGGGAGGTTAACCACCACCACCACCATCATCATCAGATCAAGTCAAATATAATTAAATTAAGTTAGATTAAAATGAATTGAAATAAGATAAATGATATAGAATTAAAATAAGTTGAATTGAGATGAATGAAGACAAATGGGATCGAATTGAATTAAATTGAGTTGAGTTAAATCCAACGGATTCAAATTTGATTGGAATTGGAGTAAATTAAGTTTACTTGAATCAAATTGGGTGAAATGAATTGGTAAATGGACACAAATTAAGTTGAATTGAAGTAAGGTGAATTACTTTAAATTAAGTTGAGTTTAATCACATGAATTTAAACTTAAATTTTATATTTATTTGTTTTTCCAATATAAGATAATACAAAACAAACTAAAGATTGTGTGTTATATATCCATTGAGTTGATAATCTAATTAGCATGTACGAGAAAACCAATAAAATGAAGAATATTGTTAGCAAACGACACCATATTAAAACAAATTCCATAATCAAAATTTATTCTTTTAAAAAAAGACACCATGTTAAAACAAAATCCAAAATCAAATTTTTTTTATATCCGTAATAGAATTAAGATAACATTAAGTGAAATAGGAATACTTGAGGGATTCTTTAATCAAGATGGATTATCTCTAATGTAAATCTTTCTTAATGAATATCTATCATTTCCATATTTTAGCTAGCTATATAGGTTGGAGAAACATATATTGTAATACGAAGTCAAACACTCTAACACATTCACGTAGACAAATACCAAAGATATAACACCATATTTATTTGGTTAAGCCTTAAAAGAGGAAAACAATCCACCACTCTAAAGGTCATTTATTAATGTTAAAATTTAAATTTACATAAGAACATCTCTCATATTGATAATTGACTTGAATGATCTTCCATCTCTCATATTGATAATTGACTTGAATGATCTTCCATCTTTCATATTGATAATTGACTTGAATGATCTTCAATACTCTTTAAATAGATATCATCAGTCAGTTGGGTGACAAACCCAGACAAACCATATATCAAGTGTATAATTGATGACAAATTGAATTATTATATCACTCATGTATAAGACATTATAATGATCGTTTGATTATTTAAGTACAAATTCACATTTAACAAGCACATGAGACTTATAATGACATTATAACAAGTTGAACTTAAAATAACTAATAATGTCAAAATATCCTAACATCAACCCCTTAAAAACAATTTGGGATAGATTGAATGATTTACAAAAGTGACAAAAGGAGAAGGATGGAGGTATTAGATCCTATTCCCCCTTAATGATAACTTCCTTAAATGCTAACATAGACCAAATTTATAAGGTATTGGCTTTTGTTAGGGAATTCATGAAAAAAATATTAACTTGACCATTTGTTTAACAATAGAGAACTTTAAGAAATTGATTCTCAATAAGTTGTTGTATAAAGCTAATGTGTAACTCAATGTATATTTCCTGCATTGATGTTGAAATGAGTAGTGAGCCACTTGAATGGAACGTTGATTATCACACACAAGGTAGTTGGATGTTTTTATTGGAAACCAAAATATGAAAGGATCGATCAAATCCAAAGGGATTCCTAAACCACATGAATTGTTACAATATACTTTTCTTTTTCTGAAGAAAGAGAACGAGTTTTTTTTTTTTTTTGCATGACCAGGTAACACTTCTCCAAACTTGCAGTGGATTTTTGATAATCAAGGTCATCAACCTAGTTTGAATAAGTAAAAATAACCAATTAAATAGGATATCTCCTTGAATGATAATTTAATCCAAATAAACTCCAAGAGGTAGCTCAATTGGTTGGATCTTCCAGTGTAATATCCACATCCAAATAGATTTTCATGGAGGAAAAATTCCCCTAACATACTAGTTCCCTAGGTTGGGGTAGAAGCATTTAACACTTGGAATAAGGGAGCTTAAGACCCTAATTTGACATTAGGATTATAGATTCACATTAATTAGACTTACAAATTCACATGAAACAAAAACAAGGTGGCACTTTGTCATGAGGACGCCTAAGAGGGTGTGGGGTCCACATGTGGAAAGATTCCCCACTACGCTTGGAGGGTAACGTATTTGGGGGATAATAAGAGGACATATTCATGGCAAGAATCAAGGAAGGATGAATTTGAGTGGAAGAGTAAGTCCCAACAAAGAGGAAGAGGGATTGTGACACTTGTAGTTAGGTTCCATGCCATATATGACAACAATGATGAAGGAATCTATGAAAATTATGAAAAATTAAGACCTGATTGCATACCTATGGCATATATAACATATCAATGATAAGAATATCCACCAAGAGGGCGCATAGAGGGAGTTATGGTCAGCCAAGATACCCAATTCGAATTGGGGAAAGAGGAGTGCAAGAATGAGGAGGACAAATGTATCATGAAGGAATGATTCAATCACTAACTCAAGTTGGGTGAGTGTATTGGAGGGAAATTCTACCTCATGAGCCCACATGAAGTTAATCAAAGAGTATATTGAGAAAGGAGAGCATATTTTGGATCATTTTTTTTTTGCACTATTAGAAAGCTTAGATTATCCTTGCACAGTGGATGCTCATCCTCCTTGCTACTGAACCAACTTCGAAGGTGGAAGATTCCTATACAATAAGGTTGGATATGAGGCCATTCATACCTCTTATCATATCTTAAAGGATGCTTTAATTAAATTTAAAACACTTATTTAGTTCGAAATCCTCCAATAGAACTCTTTCTATCTTCTCTTCTTCCATGCTCTTGTCAATGTCCATTGAGTTTAGTCTGATGGTGCACTAATGGTTACCTAAAACTTGTGGAGCATGATTTTATGAGATAATTTATGGATAATAATATGTATGTATTGTATGGAACAACATATGTGAGCCAAAACTCTAAATACTCTTGTATACCATGTGAAACTTGCAAGTGAATCACCTAATAGCACTAGTTTCCTATATGCAATTTGTGGACATTTTGTGGAAGTCATGAATCTGTTTGGTGCCACTATTTATCTGAGTTTTTTCCTATTTTAGGGAATCCCATAATATACTAAGTACTTCCAATTTAATATATTCATGCTACTTGGGTATTTTTCAAAGGTTTATGCAACAATTTGCATGTTTATCATCCATGTTATGCAAGCAATATTTATGTGTTACAATTATCTCTTTAAGGGGGCATAATAACCAATCAATTTTCAGGTTTAATGCTACATTTGGGAATCCAATGAATTCCTTTATCCATCACAATCACTTTTTGAGAAACTTCGGAGGTTCATACTATGTTTGGGAAGAAAAAGAGTTGAATGCTAGTGGGAGGCTTTCACACCGAATTTACCATCATTTTCTCCTTTATTCCCCCTTTATTAATGCAATTTATTAATATATCTAGAAAGTGTATAATTTTCTATCAGGTTCCTTATGATGTCACTATACCTCTCAGTCCCTTCCAAACAGAATTCGAGAGCATTTGGGGAATTTGGGGTTTTTTTATGTGTAACTAGATTAAGGTTCAAAATTGGCCAAAAAGACCAAGTTAGGCAAACTCTTTATGGTAGGGACATTACAGTGGTATCAAAACATGGTACTTGCACCTACTTTGGGTGACCATTAATGGGAAAAATGAGTGATCCATAAGATACCTTTCTACAATGAGTGATCCATTGAATTCTACTATGAGTGATCCATGAGTGATCCATGAGTGATCCATAAGTGATCCATTGAATTGAATTGAATTCTAATATGAGTGATCCACTCATTATTGAATTATACCATAAGAAAGGTATCTCTTCCCACCTTTTATATTTACAAAAAAATCTTCTAGTGCTCGGGTACAAAAATTAGATGTTTATTTTCAGATAAATCCAATGGTTGAAGAGGATGCTTTAAAAATGGCTATTATGCATCTTGAAAGAGAAGCTAATGATTGGTGGTTCCATGGAATCAAAACCTTGGTACATGACCAAATAACATCTTATGAAGAGTTTGTTGACAGGTTGGTGGAAATGTTTGATAAAAAGGACCCTAAAACTCCTTTCAAAGAATTGGCACAGTTGAAGCAAAATGAAACCTCTAAGGCCTACATGTTAGAGTTCCAAAAATTGTTAGTTATGGTTACTGATATCTCCATGGATCACTTAGTATTTCTCTTTACTGAAGGAGTGGATGAACCTTTCAAATGATTGGTTAAATCCCATAAACAACTACCTTTAAATATGCCCTGAACTTGACCATAGATCTGCAAAATGTGCTCCCCAAGAGAAAGTATCCTCCCAAGCCTACTTTTCCCTCCAAGTTCAATATTATAAGAAACCATGGCAAAAAGAATCAATTGGAAGGGATAAGAAGGATGGACCAAGTAAGGAAGAGATCAATAGAAATAAACTATGTTTCACATTCCATAAACCATGGGTGCATGGGCATAAATGTGCTAAGGGGAAAGCACATTTCATTGAATTTTTTTTCTGATGATGAGGAGTAGATGGAAGAAGATGCACAACAAGCCACCCTAGAATAAGGATATGAAACGATAGAATAAAATTGGCCACCAAATGAAACAGGGAATATGGAAGTACTATCAAGGGTTCCCCAATTTCATACCCTCAGATGCAAAGTTATCCAAGGTAATAAAGTTACAGTTCATGTGGATGGAGGAGAGACACATAACTTCATTTATGCATCCTTGGTGGAGAGAAAAAATATTCCTAATAAAATTTTGATGGGTTTACAGTCATCATTCCAAGTAAAAATTCTATGGACTGTAACACATGGATTCCAAAGCTACAACTTACCATAGGAAACTGTACTGTTACTAAAAAAATTTATGTGGTGAATATTGTTGATACAAATGTGGTTTTGGGAGTTCAATGGTTGTACTTTATAGGAGATCATAATTTGAACTACCAAGTACCTGAAATGGGGTTTAAATATTCATATGGAAATCCAATGTTAGCGAGGGGAATGCCTACTTATCCTAACCAAGTGGTGTCCTCCCACAACATGAGATCCATTTTGAGAAATGGAGATATTGAATGTGCTACAGAATGTCTAATCACTTCTCCCAAACAAAACATAAAGTTTTCAGAACATGATGTTACGTTGGATAACGAAGTTGTTGGATAAGTATGAAAACGTTTTTAGAGACCTCCCCCATGGAATTCCACCAGACAGGGGAGTTGAACATGATGTTATGTTGGAGGTAGGTACTCAACCTATCCAAATGAAACCATACCAAAACGTAAAGAAGTTTAGTGATGATACTGAAAAGGCTATCAAAAAAATTTTGGAGTTAGGATGCATGATGGTTAAAATTAATGTTACTTAATTCACCTTGATTTAATTATCAATCGGAGGACGTAAAATTTGAGCTGCTACACTATATGTGCAGGCAAGGCAGTTTTAATGCTCGTGCTGATAGGAATTCTAGTCTACTTTCAAATGAAAATGAAATGGATGAAACTATTGCTGTCCTGGATGATCTATGCTAAGGACTCCTAGGTCTGTTATAAAGCAAAGGAAATCAACTGTCAAACGTTATATAACCTACAGCAACCTATATCAATATGAAACTACAGTAATATTCAAAGCAATCCTAATCCTTCAGAGAAATACTAACTACAACAATACTTCAAAACTACAAAATAATCTGCAACCTCTACAACAATCTTAAGCTACATTCACTATGGTTTACTTTTTAAAAACAAACAACCTGCTAAGAAAAGAGTTTACCTATCAAATGCTAAATCGATCTCAACAACCTCATATTACATCCAAACTTCAATCATTAACTTTACCAAGTCTAATGCTTAAATCCACACGAACACTCTTCAAATGATTGTTGAATTAAACCTATGACCTCTTGACTCTAAACTGTCAATACACAGCCTGTCAAAAGAAAGCTTGGCTTGCTGTTGTTATCTAAATACACTCTGTTTGTGTTTTGTGCATACAAATGCACACAAGAGAACACCGAGATTATTTAGATAATGTTCACCAATAAATATTAGAACTGTGCAGGAAAAGTTCACTTGTTCTGGTCCATATATACATACTATGAAACTAATATTGATTCTAGAAAACAGTATTATAAACTAGGACTCTTTTCCAAATTCCTTCAATAACAAACAGCATAACTTCAGTTCCTATCTAATCACACACTCAAAAGACTATCTAACAAACCCTAGATGCTTTGTAAATTAAAACATTCAATCCTTCTGCTACTGCAATTCATTTTAAATCTACACTCTACAAGGCAAGAATACCCTACAGTTTTACGAGTTCAAAAGTTAAAAGAATAGATCTGTTCACTGGTTACTCTATCGCTATAGCAAAAGGAGATATCGAGTCTGATCTATTCTCTTCAGTAAATCGATTCTTCAAAAACCGAGGTCAAGTTCATGATCCACGCTGAAAACCAAAAGAGGGTTTTAAATACACACCATTTCTCAATCTATTCTACAGTTCAAATCAACTGCAAATGAAATTAACTAATGATCTGCAAACATGCATTCTATTTCAATTCATAGATGAGCAAAAACCATTAATATTCCAGAAAATATTGTCAAAAGAAGAAAACGCTACTATGCTACTGCAAAATACACAATACTAAATACCAAGGATTGGTGTTGAAGGGGGCCCTACCCTCAACGCCTTCCAGTCTTAATTCAAAACTTTAAAGGAGATAAACACTGGTTATATTGATGAAATAAAGTGTTACAGTCTTATCTGAGTATCCTCCTCTTACTTAGGGTTCCAAGAATCATTTTATACTGAAAATACAAAGTGAAATCGACCTTGAAACAAGGATCGATTCAGCTAACAACCCTACAGCTATCTCGGCACATATAAGCCAAAGATGGGAGCTCAAATCCCCTGAAATACACATACTACTAAAGAGGGAAAACAACAGCTCCTCGAACAAAGGACATCCCTGAAACAACACCTAAAAAATATGCATAGATATCTGGTAAGCAATGGAAGTCCAAGAGACATCTCCAATGTGGCAGAATCCCCAAATCGCAGGTTTAGCTAGCACAAATCATCCTGGGAACGCCGAGACAAACGTTGAGTCATGTAACAAAAAGATCCCTGCATAGAAAAGAAAGAACAAAGGTTTATTATTCGACCTATCATTAAATGAAACTAAAAGACCCTATTATATGCATAAAAACTAATCAAAGTAATGACAAAGCATTTAAAAATCACTTACCAAAATCCATCAACATTGATTCTCCATAAAGGCATGACCATGTACAAATCAATACTAATAAAACTGATTATTATGTGGTTTCATAAGACTTAGGCTAGGAAATGTTGTAGTGGACAGTCAAAATAGGAGACCAACATCTCCCCCAAACCGAAGATCTTGCAGGTCCCTATGCAAGAAAGTCTCTTACAAACAAAAATTGAAACTCAAAGTAAATGATCAATCCTTTGATCCAACTCCAGAGACTGATGAACGATGACATAACAGTCTATCCCCACCCATTTAGTCATAAAAGAAAGACATAAACAGCATGACAACCAGCCAAGATGGATAGAAAAAAAACATCACAAAGTCTGATCATATGCAGACTTTCTCATCATCCCTGAATACTCAGGTCAGAATTTTCCGAGCAAATTTGATGTCCTTTCAAACATACATTCCAAGGTAATGACATAACTAGCTAAAAGTCTCCCAAAACAGACAATAGTACATTAAAAACAAAACATAATAACCGAATGCTATAAATAAGAGATATAACATCCATCAAAATAGAGAAAAGTGGCCATCTCCAATGACCAAACCATCCATAGTTTCGGTGAAATGTCCAAGACCCACATCCATATTTAGTGCCTTTTTTGATAGACCATCAGCTAGTGAATTGTGTTCCCGGAAGATATGATTGAAGGACACCAGTGAGGCCTGTCGCAACATAGAAAATATCTCATCGCACCAATGTTTCAACGTGGGTAAATCTCCTAACACATAAGAACCCCAATTGTGATAGAACAAGGTTATGATTTTATCAAAGGTTTCCAATCAATAATAAAGGATGAAATATTGTCAAAGTTAACACCATAAAATGAAAACTGTGGTGTATCAATTAAATGAATGCCAAAATTATTATGGTAATTCATAGCTCATCAACTTTCTTATTATGGCAAAAGCATTTAATTATAATCATAATCCTTAATAACAATTAAGACTTAGCCAATCATACAACCTTCTTTACCTTCATCAACGTTCATTACCTTTACCATATTCATGCCAATTTTTCAATGTTTCCTCCGGCACCCCATACAGCACTCAATCCGACACTTCAACAAATGTAAAATACAACAGTGCTTTCAGGCAGATAAAAATAAACAAAAATTACCAGCATGGTAGTAATTACCAGCATCTTGAGTAGCTGCTATGCTATTCAAGTAAATGCACTCACACAGTGATGTTAAACCATTAACTTTCCCATTATGCACCACTCAAATGAGTTAATAAACAAGTAACTGGATTAAAATTTGTTTGACCCTCAATAGTTCATGGCATAATTACCTCATTTCCAGCTTGCTGCTGCACCTGATTACACAGGAAACTAAACTGTGTTATGAAATCAATTTCTATTAACAATACAAAACAAACAATTGGAATGCAAACTTCAATCAATCATCCTTACTCCTATGTAACTACAATGCTCAAACAATCGTAAATGCAAACTTCATTCTTGTCATTCATACAGAACTATTTCCACCAGGACATATGCCACAAGACAAGAGGAATACTGACAGAAGCTAATGGGGTGCTGGTCCACTTTGACTCAGCTTCACACAGGATAGTTTGGGTAGTGCAACAAACAGTACTGAAATCTCAGCTATGTTCAGGACTCAGAAAATATCAGGCATAAACCTTTTTTTTTACAAGAATCAGGTAACCCAAAATGCAGAGTAGCTGGAGATGATTATCAACTGGCTATCAATTTACTTTTTCAAGGAGTTTATTAAATTTTATTTAACCACCCTTATGACCTCTCTTTTACCTTTGCATAGGTACATTGTTCATACAGACAAGTATAGATGAGGCTGTTAAAGGAGATATTAGAGTCAGAACCCACTGCCAACAAGCCCGTTCAGTACTCCGATGGGGTAACTGTAACATATAAGAAGCTTCTTCCCCAGGCAAATGCCCCATTTCCAACAGGCCTGTTCAGCACCCTGATGGGTTTGCCTGTTTATACCACAGGTCAGTACCCGCTGCCAGCGGACCTGTTCAGTATCACGGCGGGTTAACCTCTTACACCCATTTTCTATCAGAGGCCCTTGTCCCAATTTCATCTTAAAGATAAAATTTATGATTTGCTCAAGCATAGATGAGTGGGGGAGCTGCTATGAAAACCATCTAGGAGTGGGATGGTACCAGAATTGGAAGAGTATTCTTTGTACATGCCTGTAAGAATTTGCCCAGATGAACAATTAACCTTTGCAACTGTATAAAGTAAAAGTCATAAAGGGGCTGCACAAAAATGTATATATATGTATTTGATATTATAGAAGCCAATAGATGATAACCCCCAGACTTCCCAGCCCTGGATACCTTTTTCCAAAATAGTTCCTGATGTAAAAATAATTTAATGCCCATAGCTGTCACTAAAAACAATTCCCTCACTCCATCTAGTGTGAAACCAGGTCAAATGGTCCTAGTAACCCATAAGTTCATAAGCAAAAACCCCTTTTTAAGCTTAAAGCACTGATATAGGTAATGCCCGGTGGATAAGTACTCATATGAATAACAAGGACAGTTCTGAAAAACCTAATAGCACACATATATTTACCTGATACAGACATTCTAATTACCAGTGCAACTCAGAAATTTACCAAATTAACACAGTCCTTTGCAAAAACAATCAATGGCTGAAAAATAGAAATAATAACAAAAGAATTCCCTGTTGTTTTCAAACATCCTGAGCCTGAAAAGAATATCTGCATCCTTCAAAAAGAAACCTAATAAAACGAATCCCTGTACATATATACAAAAACAATTTCATTGAATGTTACTGTGAGGAAGTGGGAGATGAAGAAGTCATTCCTTCACCTACCAGCTCTAGCCTAGATTGTTGACTCATGGTATGAACGAACTCTTGCTTAGAAATGGGTTTGTGATATACCTTTAACCGATGTCCATTCACCACAAAAGCAGTTTGTTCTTCATCAATTGTCTTTATTTTGACAGGACCATTATAAAAAACAGTCACAATCTCATATGGTCCCATCCATCTGGTGGTAAGCTTACCTTTGAAATGTTTGAATCGTGAGTCAAACAATAGTGCCTAATCACCTTCCTCAAAAGTCTTCTTCTTCAAAAATTTATCATGCCACTTGGTCTGTTGATTCTGCATTAAAACAGTTCGTTGGACAGCATCTTGTCTGATTTCATCAAGCTCGTTTAATTGCATCAGCCTCTGCTCCTGAGCTTCATCTAAATTCAGGCTCAATTGTGCAGCAGTACAGAAAGTATTCACCTGAAATTCTATAGGAAGTAGAACCTGTTTCCCATAAACAAGCTGATATGGGGTATACCCTGTAGTATTTCTCCACGTGGTCCTGTAAGCCCACAGTGCCTCTGGTAACCTGTCTGCCCAGTCTTTGTGATGCAGCTGTACAGTCTTAGTTAGAATGGATTCTAACACCTTATTTGTTGATTCCACCTGCCCATTTGCTTGGGGGTGGTAAGGAGAAGATTTATAGTGCTTAATCCCATACTGTTCTGTAAGTGCTTTCATTTATTTAGAGACAAACTGTGCTCCATTGTCAGTCACAATTTCATGAGGAATGCCAAAGCGAGTAAAAATTTCCTCGTAAATAAATTCGATGACTGATTTCTCAGTGGCCCTCAATAGAGATTTTGCCTCAACCCACTTAGTCACATAGTCAGTGTAGACTAAAATGTATCTCTTTTTCCTTGACATTGGTGAGATTGGCCCAACAAAGTCCAATCCCCATTTCTCAAAAGGTTCAATTTGTACCTGGGCTTGTAAAGGCATTTGATCAGCAGTAGTGGGTCTCCCCATTCTTTGACAGCTGTCACAGCCCTGTACATATTTTTCAGCATCTTTAAAAAGTGCAGGCCAATAATACCCTTGATGCAACACCTTATATGTTGTCCGCTTGTCTGAGAAATGGCCTCCACAGGGCCCATCATGACAGGCTTGAAGGATGTCATACATCTCATCCTCCCTCACGCACCTCCTGATGATCATATCTAGACCGGTTCGAAAGAGGTCATTACCTACCCATGAGTAATTAGCACTTTGCTGTATGATTCGTCGTTTTTCGTAAGATGACAGATGAGCAGGTAGTTTCCCTGTAACCAAATAATTGGCTATATCTGCAAACCAAGGTGTTTTAATAGAAACAGCAAATAAATGTTCATCAGGGAATGTATCATCTACAGGAACATTATCATCAGCATGAGTCAATCTGGAGAGGAAATCTGCAACTAGATTTTCCTTCCCTGGTTTGTCAACTATGGTAATGTTAAATTCCTGTAGCAAAAGAAACCATCTAGTAATTTTGCCACTAGTGATAGGTTTATTCATTAAAAATTTAATAGCAGAATGATCAGTATGAACAAATACATCATAACCAGTAATATAATGCCGGAATTTATTGATGGCATGCACAACTACTAGAAACTCTTTTTCAATTACTGTATAGTTTAGTTCTGCAGGTGTCAAATTTTTACTGATGAAATAAATGGCATGGTAAGACTGGTTTTCTTTCTCTCCCAGTACTCCCCCTAAAGCAGTGTCTAAAGAATCAGTTTGTATGTGGAAAGGCAAAGACCAATTTGGCCCCCGCAGAACTGGTGTTGAAGACAATTTTGACTTTAAGGTGTCAAAGGCTGTCTGACAGTGTTGATCCTAGCAAAAACCACTGTCTTTGACTAATAACTTGAACAGTGGGGCTGCTTTCTTCGTAAAATTAGCAATAAACCTACGATAGTACCCCGCATGTCCTAGAAAACTTCTGACTTCTTTTTATGTAGCTGGTGGAGATAGACTAGTAATGATTTCAATTTTTGCTGGGTCTACCTTAATACCTTCTGATGAAATGTGGTGCCCTAAAACAATACCCTCATTTAACATCATCTTACACTTTTCATGACTTAAAGCAAGATTTGTTTCCTGGCACCTAATTAAAACTTTCTCTAGGTTATCTAAGGCTTCCTTGAAATCATTCCCATAGACTGTAAAGTCATCCATATATATTTCCACACAGTCATGGACTAAATCAGCCAGAATACCTAACACTGCCCTCTAGAAAGTGGTAGGAGCGTTACACAGTCCAAATGGTAATACCTTGTAAGCATAAGTTCCCCATGGGCAGGTGAAAGTAGTTTTCTCCTGATCCTCTGGGGCTATTCTTATCTGGTTATACCCACTATAGCCATCCAGAAAAGAAAAATATTGTTTTCCTGACAAGTTGTCCAAAACCTGATATATGAAAGGAAGTGGGAAGTAGTCTCTGAGAGTTTCTTTGTTTAATTCACGAAAATCAACACATATTCTCCACTTACCTCCCTTCTTCGGAACAATCACCAACGAAGATACCCATTTGCTATCAGAAATGGGATAAATAAAATCTGCATCCAACAATTTTTGTAATTCATCCTTCACAATGTCTTTAAGCGCAAGATTCATTCTTCTCTGTGGTTGTCTTATAGGTCTGATATTTTCCTGCGTATAGATGTGATGAATGCATGTGTCAGGGTGAATGCCTTTCATATCTGTATAAACCCAAGCAAATTCCCCAGACTGTGCTTTAAGTAAATTAACTAACTGATTTTGCTGGTCTTGAGACAGATTTGCATTAATAAACAAATACCTCCCTGGACTAATCTCCATTGGTATGGTTGAGGCTCCAACCTTCTCATCTATAAATAAAACTACTGATGATGAGGTGGCCGAAGGGTAGTATTGTTCTTGAAAATCTTCTGTGAAAACATTGTCTAAGTTAGAGAAGGACTGGGGGAACTCAATACTAGTAGTGGTTGAGACAAATTGTTCTAGGATGTCATCCTCAGTCTGGTCTTCCAGCCCTCTATTTTGACTAATGGACAGTAAGGGTTGTTCCACGTCCTCATCCCCATAAGGACTCTCTAGCCATAGCATGTTTTCTGATACAGGTTGTGCTGGGGGATAAATAATAAGGTTCTGTAGAGAGGTGCCATTTGATATCATTAAAATGCCTTCTCTACAACCGATAAAGGCATTGGCAGTGGCTAGCCAGGGCCTGCCTAATATAACAGAATGTTCCCCCATTGGGTGTTTAGTTTGGAGTACCAGAAAATCCACTGGATACTCCCATGAAGCTACTGTGACAGTAATGTCATCTAAGGCCCCCACAGGTTTGACTGTGCTCCTATCAGCCAACTCCAAAATAGTAGGAGTAGGTCTGAGGAGATTATGTAACTGAAGTCTCTGCATGGTGGTCATAGACATGACATTAATGGTAGCCCCCAGGTCAACTAGAGTGTTTCCTATTGGAATCTCATTGATGCAAATGGTCACCACTGGGTTTCCAGGATTTGCAAATTTTGGAGGTAAAGAACAGTCTGAAATATAATTGGACAGCTGGCCTAAAACATGTATCGTGGGTGGGTCTTTCTGTTTTCGACCAGGTTTCTTTAAGCACAGTTCCCTTACTAATTTTGAGTAAATAGGGACATCTCTAATAGCTTGAAGTAATGGAATCTTGATACAAACATTTTTCAACTCATTTTCCAAATCAAACTGTGGATGAACCACAGGCTTCTCTATTAATAACCTCTCTGGGAAAGGGGGGTTGTTATTCACTTGTGGATGAGAAGTCGATTGGGAATGAGCCAGTGCTTGAGTGTTTTCTGAGGCAATCTACACTTCTTCTTCCTCTGTAATCTCTTTTTCAGCGTTTTCTTCTCCAGTCTCTTCGTGAATAATCACTGCTGGAGGGGTTTTATTTAATGTCTTCCCAGACCTTAATTGTATTTCATGTAAAGGAGCTGAATGGATTATGTAAGTTGGGGCCATTTGAATTTTAGCATTATGCAGAGGCTGGGAAGGTCTGTTATTAGGGTTTGGGATAGGTTGGGCTGGCAACAACGTGGGTCTAGGTGGGTTTGGATTTTGATATTGTTGTGGAACTGGTGGTATGGGAGGAAGTGCAGGTGGTGTAAAGCCAGGTAATAGCTGCTGCATATTTGGGGGCATTGGACAGTAACTAGGAGGGGTGTGTAATGGGGTTGTATGTTGTGTTCCTCCATAGGGCTGTCCCTGAGGTCCCCCATATGGCTTTCCTCGCTAGCCTTGCTGCCATGGTTGGGTCTGAGTTGGATGAGAGGGCCAATTTTGCCACATTTGTGGACTCCATGGCTGCTGAGATTGTTGTATAGGATAGTAATATGCGGGGTTTGGAAAAATAGGTTCTGGGTACATATTTTGGGGTCTAGGCTGCCAGGGCCTTTTTGGTGCATATGATGAATCTGTAGGTTCAGAATTAAGCTTGTAAAAAGCTTGTAGCTCTAGTAAAGAAGGGAAATTGTTCGTAGGGTGTGGATCAGAGCAAAGAGCACAGACTGCAATGGTATTAAGAGGACACTCTTTCAAAGGGTGTCTCTTTCTGCATTTAGGGAAGAATATGTGTAATGCTGCCATGTCTTCTTCCTCTTGTCATTTATTTGTTTTCAATGCATCAAATTGGGAGCTTAAGGTGCCTAAAATGTCAGTTTTGAAATTTTCTAACAGATTCCCCAATTCAACTCTTGTGATCCCACTAGTTCCTGCTGTTCTAGAAATGCGGGAAGGAGCTTCCCTTGTGCTTTTTCCTACTTTGGCTCTACTCCTAGAATATTTTCTGCATAGTTCGGTAATCTCCTCAAAGGATTTGTGAGATACATCACCTGAGGCCATCAGGTTGAGGATTTCCACATATTCCTCCAGAATCCCTTTCAGAAAAAGGGTTCTGACTGCATCCTCCTGTAAAGTATTATATTTAGATTTCTGCAATACAAAGCAGAAGCGTTCTAGGAAATCCTCAAGACTCTCTTCTTCATGCTGTTGCATTTTAAATATGTCATTTTGAGAATCTCTAGGTCCACAGTAATCTCGGTATTTTCTGAGGAAATCACTCTTCATCTCTTCCCAAGTTCAGATGGTGGACTCCACCAGACTCATAAACCACCTAAGTGCAGCATCTTTAAGGGTGGCTGGAAATAGTTTTAACTTCTGTGCATCCTGTAGATAATTGTAACTCCTACGCAAGATGTCAAACTCAAAGAGAAAAGTATCCGGATCTTCAGTACTTTTCCCATAGAAGGTAGGTAATGAATATGATGGGATATTTTTCATGCTGACATCTCATGCAAGATCTAGAATAGGAAAGCCAAAAGTTGTTTCAGTTCGTCCCTCATGTTCTCCCTCTCCTTCCATCTGGTGTCTGGTTTCCTGATCACTCATAACAAGAGGGTTCCTAAACCAATTGACCCCTAACCTGTCTCTTCTTGGGGATGGAATGAAGTCCCAATGGTCTGGCCTAGGCCAAGATTGAAGATTGAAAGGTAGATCTGTGGTAGATTCTACTTGAGAAACTACCAAATTGTGAGCGTGTCTGAAAAGAGAATTCACTCCTTCTATGTTCACTGTGTCAACCAAGTTGGAATCTTCCTTTGGAGGTGAAGGTTGTTGGGTCTTTGGGGTCTCTACTGAATGTAACTTTTCACTGAGTATGACCTCAGTCCCTGCTGATCTGGTCCCTAATTCCATTGAATTTTGAGTGTTATTTTTTTCAATTTCGTTGCTGGTGTTCCTATCCCTAGGGTTAGTGAGGGGGGGGGGGGGGTGTTTCCAACAAGATCGGAATGAACTTTAATGAATCTTCTCTTACTATCTCTAGGTCTCATCAAAACAATTACTGAAAATAACAAGACTTTTAATCAAAATAAATCGAAATACCTGTGCCACAAATGGGTTTGAAGGAACCTGTTATGAAATGCACAGGTTTGTCTTACCGTCCCTTCTCCTTCAATCTGCAACAGCTAGTCACACCTAAAAACTGCTGAAAAATTAGATTGCGGAAATTAAACACACCCAACTTGCAAAAGGGCAAACACAATTGCATGAAATTAAACTGCGGAAAGTAAACACTCTTTACCGGAAAGGTAAACACACTTCAGCAAAATAAATCAAACATGCGAAAAGAAAAGAAAACACACTTACAAGAAGGAAACAACAAGAATTTGGGGCAACCCACTAAAGTGGATGCGGCAGGATGTTACACCATGGGAATCCCATAGTGAATTCGTCTTTGCGTCTTAATGTTTCCCCTCCCTCTTGTTGCGTATTGTAAAAGAATCCTATCTACCTGAACTTCTCAGTCAACCAATTCATAAAAAAATGAGCAAAATACCAGCTTACCTTGGAGCAACTCCCTTGCAACGGCGCCAAAAATGTTGGTTAAAATTAATGTTACTTAATTCACCTTGATTTAATTATCAACCAGAGGACGTAAACTTTGAGCTGCTACACTATATGTGCAGGCAAGGCAGTTTTAATGCTCGTGCTGATAGGAATTCTAGTCTACTTTCAAATGAAAATGAAATGGATGAAACTATTGTTGTCCTAGATGATCTATGCTAAGGACTCCTAGGTCTGTTATAAAGCAAAGGAAATCAATTGTCAAACGTTATATAACCTATAGCAACCTATATCAATATGAAACTACAGTAATCTTCAAAGCAATCCTAATCCTTCAGAGAAATACTAACTACAACAATACTTCAAAACTACAAAATAATCTGCAACCTCTATAGCAATCTTAAGCTACAGTCACTATGGTTTACTTTTTAAAAACAAACAACTTGCTAAGAAAAGAGTTTACCTATCAAATTCTCAATCGATCTCAACAACCTCGTATTACATCCAAACTTCAATCATTAACTTTACCAAGTCTAATGCTTAAATCCACACAAGCACTCTTCAAATGATTGTTGAATTAAACCTATGATCTCTTGACTCTAAACTGTCAATACACAGCATGTCAAAAGAAAGCTTGGCTTGCTGTTGTTATCTAAATACACTCTGTTTGTGTTTTGTGCATACAAATGCACACAAGAGAACGCCGAGATTATTCAGATAATGTTCACCAATAAATATTAGAACTGTGCAGGAAACGTTCACTTGTTCTGGTCCATATATACATACTATGAAACTAATATTGATTCTAGAAAACAGTATTATAAACTAGGACTCTTTTCCAAATTCATTCAATAACAAATAGCATAACTTCAGCTCCTATCTAATCACACACTCAAAAGACTATCTAACAAACCCTAGATGCTTTGTAAATTAAAACATTCAATCCTTCTGCTACTGCAATTCGTTTTAAATCTACACTCTACAAGGAAAGAATACTCTACAGTTTTATGAGTTCAAAAGTTAAAAGAATAGATCTGTTCACTGGTTACTCTATCGCTACAACAAAAGGAGATATCAAGTCCGATCTATTTTCTTCAGTAAATCGATTCTTCAACAACCGAGGTCAAGTTCATGATCCACGCTGAAAACCAAAAGAGGTTTTTAAATACACACCATTCCTCAATCTATTCTACAGTTCAAATCAACTGCAAATGACATTAACTAATGATCTGCAAACATGCATTCTATTTCAATTCATAGACGAGCAAAAACCATTAATATTCCAGAAAATAGTGTCAAAAGAAGAAAACGCTACTATGCTACTGCAAAATACACAATACTAAATACCAAGGATTGGTGTTGAAGGGGGCCCTACCCTCAATGCCTTCCAGTCTTAAGTCAAAACTGTAAAGGAGATAAACGCTGGTTATATTGATGAAATAAAGTGTTACAGTCTTCTCTGAGTATCCTCCTCTTACTTAGGGTTCCAAGAATCATTTTATACTGAAAATACAAAGTGAAATCGACCTTGAAACAAGGATCGATTCAGCTAACAACCCTACAGCTATCTCGGCACATCTAAGCCAAAGATGGGAGCTCAAATCCCCTGAAATCCACATACTACTAAAGAGGGAAAACAACAGCTCCTCGAACAAAGGACATCCCTGAAACAACACCTAAAAAATCTGCATAGATATCTGGTAAGCAATGGAAGTCCAAGAGACATCTCCAATGTGGCAGAATCCCCAAATCGCAGGTTTAGCTAGCACAAATCGCCCTGGGAACACCGAGACAAATGTTGAGTCATGTAAGAAAAAGATCCCTGCATAGAAAAGAAAGAACAAAGGTTTATTATTCGACCTATCATTAAATGAAACTAAAAGACCCTATTATATGCATAAAAAATAATCAAAGTAATGACAAAGCATTAAAAATCACTTACCAAAATCCATCAACATTGATTCTCCATAAAGGCATGACCATGTACAAATCAATACTAATAAAACTGATTATTATGTGGTTTCATAAGACTTAGGCTAGGAAATGCTGTAGTGGACAGTCAAAATAGGAGACCAACAATGCATAAGGACAAGTTCAAGTCCCTATGATCCATCAGTTGTCTTGGTGAAGAAAAATATGGAACCTCGAGAATGTGCATTGATTTCAGAGCTCTAAACAAGAAAACAATGAAGAATAGATACCCCATTACTCAAATATATGAACTCATGGATGACCTATTTGGAGCAAAATTCTTCTCAAAAAATGAACTTAGATCTCGTTACCATCAAATTTGAATAAAGGAGGAAGATGTACCGAAAAATGCTTTCATATGTCATTATGGTCATTTTGAATTCCTTGTCATGCCCTTTGGATCTACCAATGCTCCTACAACTTTCCAGTCATGCATGAACAAAATATTTTCCAAGCATATTCGTAATTTTTTGTTTTGTTTATTTTGATGATATTTTGATTTACCGTAAAACATGGGAGGAGCATTTACATCATTTAGAAGTTGTATTGAAAATTTTGCATGAATAGTCTATGTTTGCAAAGTCGTCCAAGTGTGAGTTTGGGTTGACATAAATTTAGTATCTTGGGCACATTATTGGGAAAGATGGTGTAAAGGTGCACTTGGAGAAAATAACGGCCATTCTTGACTGGACATCACCCAAGAACATCACTAAATTGAAGGGTTTTATAGGGATATGTGCTTAGTATAGAAAATTTGTGAAGGAGTTCTCCAAATTAACAACTCCCCTCATTGATTTAACAAAGGAGGATTCTTTTCAATGGGATGAAGATGCAGAAAGATCCTTCCAAAGAATGAAAGAGGTAATGAGTAGTTGTCATGTGAGTGCTTTACCGTATTTTTCTAAACCATTTTTCTTGGAATGCGATGCATCAAGGGAAGGCATAAGAGAAGTCTTAAAGAAAAATCAACATCTCATAGTATTTGAAAGAAGAAAGCTATAACCACATGAGATACCATACTCTATATATGACAAGGAAATGTTGGCCATCATGCATGCTTTGATCAAATTTAGACAATATCTTGTGGGGAACAAATTTTTGTTTAAAATTGATCATAATAGCTTAAAGCATTTCCTTACCCAAAAATATCTCAATGAAAGGAAAAAAAATGGGTGAGTAAGATTCAAGCGTTCCATTTTGACATTGAATATATTAAGGGAAAGAATAATGTTGTAACAAATGCATTGTCTAGAATACCCTCACTCTCTCTCATGGACATTTCAAAGGATTGGAAATCCATACAAATGGTAGAGTATGCCAAATATATACTTGCTCATGAACTATTAGATGGATATAAGGGATATGAAAGGCATAAAGTATTGAATTTCCTAATATACTATAAATACCGAATCTAATTAGTTTCTAGTTCAGGTTTGAAACAAATTTTTTTGAATGCAGCTCATGATTCCCCTTTAACAGGTCACCATGGTTTCTTTAAAACATATAGGCAAATAAGATAAAGGTTATTTTGGAAATGCTTGAAGGAATATTCTCTAAATTATGTGAATGAATGCAATATATGTCAGCAAAACAAAGCTAACCACAACTATCTTGTTGGCCTCTTACAACCCTTATCTATACTAGAACAAAAATGGGAAAGCATCTGATCCACATCACAGGTTTTCCCAAGGAACTTGGTAAGGATTGTATTTTTATTGTGGTAGATAGGCTCACCAGGTTTGATCATTTCTTTTCTATTACCTCTATTTTTACTATTGCACAAGTAGTTCAACTATTGTTTAGAGATGTTTTTATATTACATGGACTACCCAAGAATATTGTTAGTGATAGGGATGGTAGGTTCGTGAGTGATTTTTGGAAAGAAATATTCAAAGTTAGTGGGAACACAATTGACTCCTAGCACAAGCTATCATCCACAAACTGATGGTCAAACCGAAGAGGTGAACCAATGGTTAGAGGGCTACTTAAGAAACTATGTGAGTGGGCAGCAAAAAGCATGGGTTAGATGGCTACATTTGGGTGAGTTATACTTCAATACTACCTTTCATATGTCCATTGGCATGTCTCCTTTAAAATAATTGTATGGTTATGAGCATCTACCTTTGATGATCACATTTTTTGTGATAGTAGAGCTCCAAAAGCTAAAGATTGGATTGCAGGAAGTCAAGAAAAATTGAAAATTTTAAAAGAGAATTTATAGGTTTCCCAAAATCATCAAAAACATTATACATATCAACATAGGAAACAAATAAAATTAGAAGTGAATGATCTGATATATTTGAGGCTGTAACCTTACAAACAAGCCACCTTAAAAGGAAAATGAGCAAAAAAACTAAATCCAAGGTTTTATGGCCCATACAAGATAGTTTGAAAGGTTGGGGAGGTAGGTTATGAAGCGGAACTTCTGGAAGGGATTAAAATCCATAATATGTTCCATGTATCATGTATTAAAAAGGTGCTCAGGAATCAAATTTCCATTTCATAAACACTTCCTCCATTGGACGATGAAGGGCATCTCATACTCATTACAAAAAAAAATTTGAAGGTGAGGGAAATAAAATTAAGAAGTAGAACCATAAGACAATATTTGGTACAATGGAAGGACTTACCAAGTGAGGATTCCACATGGGAATATGAAAAAAAAATCAACATCCAAATCTGAAATTGTTTGACGACAAATAGTCTTGGGTGGGGAGGACTGTAATGACCCCATCTAAATAAATTTTCATGCAGGAAAAATTCCCCTAACCTACTAGTTCCCTAGGTTGGGGTAGAAGCATTAATACTTGTAATAAGGGAGCTTAAGAAGCTAATTTGACATTAGAATTAGAAATTCACATTAATTGGGTCAAATAAATGATAATAAAAAAAAATTAAGGTGGCACTTTGTCATGTGGGTGCATAAGAGGGTGTGGGGCCCACACGTGACAAGATTCCCCACTATACTTGGCATCATTCTCTCATCAATTCAAGTCCAAGGTGGAGGGTAATGTACTTTTGGGATATGAAGAGTCGATATTCATGGCAAGAATCAAGGAATTCCAAATTAGAGTGGAAGAGTAACTCCCAAGGAAGAGGACGAGGCATTGTGACACTTTTTGCTAGATTACATGGCATGTATGACACCAATGATGAAGGAATCTATGAAAAATATGAAAAAATTAGACTGGATCATATACCTATGACATATCTGACATATGAGTGCTAAAAATAGTCACCAAGAGGGTGCATAAAGGGAGTTAGGTCAACCAATATGCCCAATTCGAATTGGGGAAAGAGGAGTGCAAGAATGAGCGGGACAAGTGTATCATGAAGGAATCAATCGCTAAATCAAGTTGGGTGAGTGTCTTGGAGGGAAATTAGACCTCATGATCCCACATGAAGTTAATAAAAGAGGATATTGAGCAAGGACAGCAGCTTTTGGATCATTTTTGTTTTGCACTATTGGAGAGCTTAGCTTGTCCTTGCACGGTGGATGATCATCCTCCCTACTGTTGAACCAACTTCGAAGGTGGAATATTCCTATCCAAATTGGTTGGAGAAGAGGCCATTCATACCTCTTATCATATCTTAAAGGACATGTTAATGCAGTTTCAAACACTTATTCAGTTTGAAATCCTCTCATAGAACTCTTTCTATCTTCTTTTATTCCATGCTCTTGTCAATGTCCATTGATTTAGTATGATGTCACACTAATGGTTTCTAAAACTTGTGTAGGGTGATTTTATGAGATAATTGTGTTAAATTTTTATATGCTTAGCTAAAACATCAATATTTCATTTCATTTTCATAACAAAAGCATATAAATAGGATCACTGAAAGAAACCGTATCACAAGAACAACACAGATTTATCCTGGGAAAACCCTAAAGGGAAAAACCCAGCAAAATCTTCCTCAATATAGATGCACCAAAAAGGTAAAAGGTAAAACCAACAAGGTGATCAAAAACCTGATCCTCCTCCTTCTCTAGCTACTTCTCTCCTTCACTAGTGCGCTACACAAGTGAGTGTGTGTGCTCCAAATGAGGAGCGCTACACCTCTATTTATATTCATCCGTTCATTTTAATTTACTCATCCGACATGTAGGCTTGAGTTAAATCATGTAGGCTCGAGTTACACATGTAGGATCAAGTAACCACACTAGGGTGTTAATGACCCACCTTTACAATTAGAGGGGACTACCTCATGACTCTTCTTAGTTCTTACGATTAGGAGCATCGGGGTACAAAGTAATACAAGTGGTTCTCCCGGTAGGACCATCGGGGACCACAAAAAGATACATATAGAATATTATTTGAAGTTACAATATTTCAACACCCCCCCTTAACAAGAAGGGTATTCTACAACAACATCAACACCAACAATGATAGGAGAGAAAATGGACATCATCAACATCATCAGGGTAACGCATCTATAAATCATTGGAAGCTTTTCAACATCATGTAGTCTTCATCTTCAATCTTCAATCTTCAATAACAGCAACACTCTGACTGTTTTGATCAGCAACAACTTCTTTAGCATTTTGAATTTTCGAATAGCATCATCATCATCATCATGTTCTGATCTTTCGATCAGCAATATCAGCAACATCATCATCAGCACTTTGACCTTTCGAACAGCAGCAACATCATCATCATCATACTCTGATCTTTCGATCAGAAATATCATCATCAAAACATCATCATCATCAAAACATCATTATCATCAAAACATCAACATCATCAAAACATCAACATCATCATCATCAAAACATCAACATCAAAATATCATCATCATCACACTTTGATCTTTCAATCAGAAACATCATCATCATCAGCAACAACCTACAAACCACAGTACAAAGACAAAGAAGTCTTTGGATCTATTTTGGACTTACATTTTAGGGATGATGCAATCCTACCACCTTCTCGATGACCGAGGTTCACCGGATCCGTTCTGAACCGAAGTCTAAGGATGATACAATCCTGCCACCTTCTCGATGACTGAAGTTCACCAGATCCATTTTGAACCAAAGTCCAAGGATGATACAATCCTGCCACCTTCTTGATGACCGAAGTTCACTGGATCTGTTCTAAACTGAAGTCCAAGGATGATACAATCCTGCCACCTTCTCGATGACTGAAGTTCACCGGATCCATTCTGAACCGAAGTCCAAGGATGATACAATCCTGCCACCTTCTCGATGACCGAAGTTCACCAGATTCGTTCTGAACCGAGTTCCAAGGATGATACAATCCTGCCACCCTCTCGATGACCAAATTTCACCAGATCCATTCTAAACTGAAGTCCAAGGATGATACAATCCTGCAACCTTCTCGATGACCGAATTTCACCGGATCCGTTCTGAACCAAAGTTCAAGGATGATACAATCTTGCCACCTTCTCGATGACCGAAGTTCACCGGATCCATTCTGAACCAAAGTTCAAGGATGATACAATCCTGCCACCTTCTTGATAACCGAAGTTCACTAGATCCGTTCTGAACCGAAGTTCAAGGATGATACAATCCTGCCACATTCTCGATGACCGAAGTTCACCAGATCCGTTCTGAACTAAAGTTCAAGGATGATACAATACTGCTACATTCTCGATGACCGAGGTCACCGGATCACTTCTAGACATATGTCCCAGGATGATACAATCCTTCTTCATTCTCGAAGACCAAGATATCTGGATCACTTTAGGGCAAGTGACCAGGGATGATACAATCCCACTGCAACATCACTACTCCCCCTTTCGGGGAAGGTATTTCTGAACCACACCAAGCTTGTCTCTAAAGTGTTCGAATTTTACTCAGGACAGAGGCTTTTTCAACACATCAGCAAATTGTTCATCAGTACTCACATACTAGAGCTTTATGGATCCTTTCTGCATCATATCTCGAATGTAGAAATACCTAATTTCTATGTGCTTTGATCTATAGTGAAACACAGGGTTCTCTGTCATCTTTATACAACTTTGGTTATCACATAGAATCATCGTAGTGTCCAACTCTAGGTTGAATAATCCTGACATCAACTTCCGAAGCCATATGGTTTCACAACTAGTAGAGCAGGCTGCTATATATTCTGCTTCGGCTGTGCTTAGAGCAACACTAGAATGCTTTCTACTGAACCATGAAATCATAGCAGATACCAGACTACAACATCCACCTGATGTGCTTTTTCTGTTTGAGATACTACCAGCCCAATCTGCATCTGTGTAGCCATACAATCTATACTTATGGCTACCATCATAGTATAGACCAAGGTCTATAGTACCTTTCAGATATCTCATCACATGGTTTGCAACTACTAGGTGAACCCATCTTGGTTGAACAAGATATTGACTTAAGGTGTTCAAGGCAAAACAAATGTCTGGTCTAGTATTTGTTAAGTACATCAATGACCCAATGATTTTTCTGTAATGGGTTGCATCCACTAAATCTGATGAGTCATCAACTAACAGCTTTAGGTTGGATTCCATGGGTGTATCCATGGCTTTTCATTCCAACATATTGAATCTCTTCAATAAATCTACCGCATACTTTCCCTGGTTGAGAAAGATTCCTTCTGAAGTTTGCCATACTTCCAAACCTAGGAAATAATGCATTAACCCAAGGTCTTTCATCTCAAATTATTCTGCTAGTATCTTCTTGCTTTCCATGATCTGTTTCTTATTCCCTGTCAGGAATAAGTCATCCACATATAATAACAGGATGACAGGTTCATCTTCTACAACCTTGAGATAAAGGTTATGATCAGCCTTACTCTTGGTAAAGCCCATAATTGACAGGAAACTGTCTATCCTTTCATACCAAGCTCGAGGGGCTTGTTTAAGACCATACAAGGCCTTCTTCAATTTGCATATGTGAGTATGTCTATATTCAACTTCAAATCCTTGTGGCTATTGTATGTATACTTCTTCTTTGATCACACCATTCAAAAAAGCTGTTTTCACATCCATCTGGTGTAAGTCCCACTTCATCATGGATGCAAGTTCCATGATAGCTCTAATCAAAGTATACCATGCTACTGTGGAAAATGTTTCTTCATAATCAATTCCCTCTTTCTGAGAGGAACCTCTAGCCACAAATCTTGCTTTATACTTCTCGATACTTCCGTCAGCTGCATGCTTTATTTTGAATATCCATTTGGAGGATACTATACTTTTTCCTTCTATTTTGGGAACTATATCCCACACATCATTCTTCATTATTGACTGGTATTCTTCAGTCATTGCTTCTTTCCATTCTTTCTTCTGTACCGCTTCTTCGTAGTTTGTAGGTTCTTGATCTATAAGTTCACACATCAAGGCTACATAGTTGGAGAAAGTCTTAGGTTTCTTTATTTCCCTTGTGGAGCCTTAAGGAGATCCATATCTTTCTTCCTCTCGTATAATTTCTCTTGTCCAAGCAGACTTTCTCTTTCTCGATATTTCCATCATAGGAGGTTCTTGAGGTTCTGCCATGTCATGTTCTTCAGGAGGTTCATCTTCAGGGAGACATGTAGTTTCTTCATTTCTGGGAGGTGTCTCTTCTTCATATACTTCTTCATGTTGGCACTACCTGGATCTCTTGAGGGATGCCTCTTCATCGAATGTCACATCTCAACTGATTTCCATATGATGAAACCTAGGAATGCAAATTCTGAATGCTTTGGATACTTCACAATATCCAACAAATATCCCCTTCTTTCCAGAAGGGTCTAACTTGGTTCTTTTCTCTTTTGGTATATGAATATATACTGTACAACCAAAAATCTTGAGGTGACTTACCTCAAACTTCTTTCCCATGAACATCTCTTCTAGAGTCTTGAACCCAAGAGAACTATGAGATACTCTATTCTATACATACACAACAGTTCTTGCTGCTTCTGCCCATAGATGCATTGGAAGATCTTGATCATATATCATTGTCTTCACTGCCTCCATGATGGTTCTATTATTTCTTTTCGCAACCCCATTCTGCTGAGGATTGTAGGGAGTGGTTTGTTCCCTCTTGATTCTGGCATCTTTGCAAAAGGCCTCAAACTCTTTTGAGGTATATTCTCCTCCATTGTCTGAATGGAGTGTCTTTATTTTCTTGTCTAAAATATTCTCTATCAAGGCTTTGAACTCCTTGAATTTCTCAAACACTTCACTCTTTGCTTTCAATAAGTATATCCAAGTCTTTCTTGAAAAATATTCAATAAAAGTGATGAAGTATTCAAATCCACTTAAGGATGTAGAAGACATTGGACCACAGACATCTGGATGAATCAATTCCAACATGCCTTTTGTTTTAGTTTCACTTTTCGGAAATGGATTCTTGATGTTCTTCCCCTTCGCACATCCTTTGAAAATGCCTTCATGTTTGATCTTCATGTCTGGTAATCCCATCACTACTTTGTTCACATGAGGTAGAGCCTTGTAGTTAATGTGGGAAAGCCTTCTATGCCATAGTTCACTAGGGTCAATGGACTCATGCACAAGGGCTATTTCTGAGTGCCCTTTGAGTTTATACAAGCCTCCTTCTTCTTCACCAATAATGATTGCATCTTCAATATTATTTCCTTTGGGCCACATGAGTACTTGGCCATCTATGAAAGCAACTCTGAATCCTTTCTTATCTAAAGCTGATATAGGAAGTAAATTCTTCTTTAGACCAGGTACATATAATACATCTTTCATCTTTAGGGGATTACCTGAATTGAGTTTGTATCTTGCTTCACCAACTCCTTTGATCAGATATTGATAGTCATCTCCTAGGGATACTTTATGAGGAGAACTCTTTTCTTCAAGTTTGGAAAAAGTTTTCTTTTGTCCTATCATGTGCTTTGAAGCACCACTATCAATGAGCCAAGTATCTTCTCTAGGATTTATAGATCCAGAGAGTGCAGAGAATAGCACATACTCTTCTGCACCTTCTTCTCTTGCTTGTTTTCTTTGAGGTCCTTCTTCTTCTTCTTATTCATCTTCATCTTCTGCTAGATGTGCATGATGTCTTTTTTTTGTTGATCCTCTTTCTATACTCTTTCCTCTTCATAGGACAATTTCGAGCAATGTGTCCTATCTTGTTACAATGAAAACATTCAAAATCAGAATAGTCTCTAATCTGAGGAATTTGTCTTACCCTTTGAATTCTTCTGAGAGGTTGAGACTCCTTGAAATTTCTTCTCTTGAAATTAGATTGGCCTCTTCTTCTTTTGGTGTGAGTGTCTAGGGCTTGATCATCTTCTTTTAGTAAGGCTTCTCTATTTTCCACTCTAGTCTCCTCTTGAATGCAGTCTTCCTATACAACATCAAACTTCATGCTTTCTTTTCTGGCACACATCATCTGAATAAAGGACTCCTAGGGTCTAGTGAGACCATTGAGAGTAGTCATAACCATTTCATATTCATCAGGATTATCTCCAATAGCTTCTAGTTTCTCTTTGATCTGAGAAACCCTTGTGAAGTAATCTTGGATGGATTCTCCATGACTCATCTTGGTGCTCTTCAGTTGAGCTCTTAGATTCATCTTCTTGTTGATGTTTCTTCCCTCAAACATTTTGGAAAGGGAATCATACATTTCTTTTGGAGTCTTCTTGGATGACACTTGAGGAATCAAGTGATCCTCGATGGAGTCAGCAATAATCCTTTGTGCCCTAATCATATCCTTTCTGTGCTTCTCCTTGGCTTCAGATTCTTCAGGTTCTGACACTTCTTCTTTGAAATACTTATCAAGATCATTCTCTTAGATAATGAGACCAATCCTGTATTTCCATGCTAAAAAATTCTCTATGCCTTCTAGCTTGTCCTCAAGCTCAGTGCTTGGGGCCATCTTGTCAGAAGATCACAAAAAATTGAAATTTTGTGGAATGAGAAACTGACCTTACCAAAATATGCACTTGAATGAGGTGAGTTGACTGATGTGCTTGGATTTTGGAGATCTTAATTCTTCACCTATCAAATCAGACTTGCAAGATTTAGCTTCTGCAATTTTCTGGCTCAATAATTTTCTGGTGCAGCTGTCAAACTAGGGTCTGACTTTTTTGGAGACTCACACATCCAAAGAACTTGATTCTAGGCTCAAAATATGCACTCTGGGAGGGCGCAACTTTCTATGCAAGCAATTTTCTGAGACTCAAATTTTTTCCCGAAAACCCTAATTTCTTCCAGGGAGAGAGAAAGAGCTATTTCACCTTGTGAAAGCTGTCCTATTCAGGTTAGTTCTGGTACCATGTTAAATTTTTATATGCTTAGCTAAAACATCAGTATTTCATTTCATTTTCATAGAAAAAGCATATAAAAAGGATCACTGAAAGAAACAGTATCACAAGAACAACACAGATTTATCCTGGGAAATCCCTAAAGGGAAAAACCCAGTAAAATCTTCCTCAATATAGATGCCCCAAAAAGGTAAAAGCTAAAACCAACAAGGAGATAAAAAACCTGATCCTCCTCGTTCTCCGGCTACTTCTCTCCTTCACTAGTGCGCTACAAAAGTGAGTGTGTGTGCTCCAAATGAGGAGTGCTACACCTCTATTTATCTTCATTCGTTCACTTTAATTTACTCATCCAACATGTAGGCTCGAGTTAAATCATGTAGGCTCGAGTTACACATGTAGGCTCAAGTAACCACACTGGGGTGTTAATGACCCACCTTTACAATTATAGGGGACTACCTCATGACTCTTCTTAGTTCTTCCTATTAAGAGCATCGGGGTACAAAGTAATACAAGTGGTTCTCTTGGTAGGACCATCGGGGACCACAAAAAGATACATATAGAATATTCTTCGAAGTTACAATATTTCAACAAAGGGTGTGTGCAAGAAGTTGAGGGACCTTTTAGATGCAATGATGGAGTGAAGTCAATCACTCTTAATCCAAAAAAATGAAATCATCCCAAGCAATCTTGAACCTGCCAAGCCTAGTCCCAAGGCTAGCAATAGGCATGCCAACTAGGATAGTAAGACAAATCGTGCCTCCATTTTAGTGAACAAAATCACGTGCGCGATTTCATTCACTAAAACGGAGGCGCGATTTGGAAAGCCTTTTTTTTTATAAATTGGTTGAGGCCATCTTTTTCTCATAACCGCGTGGCTATTGGACGAACGAGGATCAAATCTCGACTGTGCAAATGTGATTTAGGGTGTGCCAAATCCCTCCATCTCCACCTTTGGATAAACCTCCCCTTTGTGAGGTATTTTCCTCATTTCTTTTCATGTTTTTTCTTTTTCTTCATCAATTTAATTTCCCGAGATTGAAAAATTAAACCATATTAAATTAAATTATGGCCAATTGAAACAAAAACCCAATGGAATTGGCCAATTGAAACAAAAACCCAATGGAATTGCCCAATTGAAACAAAAACCCAATGGAATTGGCCAATGGAAACAAGAACCCCAATGTAATTGGCCAATTGAAACCAATTCCCCAATTTAATGATAAAAATTAAATAATTTTGATATTTAACAAAATTCATACCGAAAATTCCCATGCCCAATGGAAACCAAAACCCCAATTAACTCAAAAAAAATTGAATATATTGGCATTTTTTCCTTGTCATGTTTTTTTTTTTTTTTGACATTTTGTACACTCTAATGTTGAGTCTTGAAGTTGTGTATTTTATATAGTTGGTTGTGATATGATCCAAACCATCCCATTGTATCTATGATAACAATTATTGATGTAGGAATTGACAAGTGGCCTCATCTAAAGGAATTACCCTGCCTTCCTCATAGAAATATAGTCACCCTCATTAACAATAGCTACCATAGCCATTGAATATCACCCTCATCAAAATGATAATAATCTTTATTATTAATAAATGGCTTAGAAATTGATTACCAACTTCTTTCAACAATAGCCGCTCTCATTAACAATAAATAGCTTATGAATAGACTAACACTCTAACAACGTGATCCATAACTAGAATAGAGACTAACTACTAGTCTCATCCATATTACAATTCCCCTCATTAACAATAATTAAAACATGAAATAACTACCAATCTCATTAATTATCCCTAACTACAGCCCTTTTCATTTAAATATTAGTTTTCCAATTCAATTAACTAAAATTATTATTGAACAATAACCCCCTTTAATTAAAGATAGTAAAACTAACATCCTAATCCAAATGATATTCTCTCTAATGGTATCTATATTAAGAATAAGTGTCATTCTCATCGTAATAAAGTTCACTAAATCACTATTTCCATATGCATATTCACAAGGATCCTTGTGAATCCATACCAAAATCTACAAATAAACACCTTATAATTTTGATGAAACTTCTCGAAGTTGCTCTTCCAAGAACATCAATAAACACCTTATAGTTTTGATGAAATTTCCCAATCCAAGTGTCAAAATAAGGTATAGAAGCTTCCCATGCTTTTAACAAATATTTCGTCTTGAATGAAGGGTACTTTTTGGTTAAGGTCAAGACAACAAAGTTCAACAATAGACTTTATGAACGTGAAGATACATAGGTAGGTTGATGTATTTGATTAAACATGCCAATCACATACTAAATCATACATGATATTTAATCCAGTGAAACCCTTGCAACCATAAAATCCATAAAGTTCTGCTAAATAGCCTTTGGAGTCCAAAAAACATCACACTACAACAAATAATTACATATCTAACAAAATCGTTGCCTATACTAGGATTTTATTCATCAACAGCACATTATGCTGCCTATTCTTTACTGTAAAATTCAAGATCAATTTTTAAATTTACATGATAGATTTTGTTTATATGTCAATAGTTATACAGTTTTCAGTTCTTAGATATGTCATTATATCATGTTTTTATATTTGTAATGATATTTTATTTGTATTTATGATTGCAGTGGCTACTATGGATCATAACAATATGGAGATATTGAGGTTTATTGGCAATTTGAGAGAGATTGGTTCGGCTTGGAGGGGTGGAGATGAGCTTCGCCGCTTCTTGTCAGATTCATTGTTGTCTATTGTTGATACGATCTCAAGATAGAATGATGCGTTGTATAGCATCGCATCTTACAGGGAGAGGATTAGGAAACAATATGTCGATGGGTTGAGTTACAATGAGGTAAAAAAGATGAAAATAACAAAACAAGCCATCTATTCATTGTTTAGACTGCATAGGACGGATGACATCCTAGAGATCAGCAGGCCACATATTTCTATTGAGTGGTGCACTTTTCCACCCATCAGAGACAACTGGATGGATAGGTGGTACATGGTTTTTGACATTCCCCCTCACAACAATAGGGAAGTACCGATGTACTTCCTCCGAAAATTGTATGCAGAGTTTGTGATGGGGAAACATGTCAACTATTTTGACATGTTGGGATTCCAGGGAGTTGGTAGGGGAATGCCCCAACAACGAACCCATGCTAGGCATAGAGATGCCAATCCACAAATACTTGCACCCCGTGCCCAGATATTGAGGGCAGACATCCCTCCTGCACATGACATGGTTTCCTAGACACAGGATGCATTTTTTACTCTTGCTAAGATGGTCTCTCAACACACGACCACTATTGACCAAAGAGCGCCCTCTTCCTCTGTCGGTGTACAACCACCAGCTTTTGGTGGTAGAGGGACATATGTTGGCGGGGATATACCGACATCTGATGTGCCTCAGAGCGAGCCACATGTCTGCACATCGTATGGGGGACCCTGTTATGGTCCTGGACCAAGATATGGCACCACTACGATGACTGGTGGTTAGGTAAGGACATTGTTTTAAAACTCTGTTATTGTTCAATTTTTAATTGTTCCATACTATATCTAACATATTAAAAGATTCATAATATATATGCAATATTTACTCTTGCAGGAGATTGATGCCTCTCACGGGGGTGGTACTGCACCCGGTGTGGTTGTACCCGAGGCCCAAAGAACCACAGTTGAGGTAATATTTAAACACTGGTCATTTTGTTATTACATGTATAATTTTGTTAATGCATGTGTTAGTCTTGATTAATTTATTAAAATGTCTAATATTTACAATTTTTGAAGTTGTAAGAAACCCACTTAGAACGTGATGCTGGAGACATTGATATCAACAACATAGTCCAAGGTCGAATTTACGACTACTTGAAGAATGTAAGTACATGGGTTATGATTGAATCTTGTTCGAATCATTTAAATTTCTTACTGTACACTCCTTCATAGATCGCTAATGTAAATATAATTTTTAAACTTGCAGATGCTAGAGGCATCTGAAGAGGGGAAAGAAATTGATGGAAGCGGTCACTCCCATGGTGGACATATGTCCCAGGAAGGGGTAAGTATATTACAACATGTTATTTTTTCAGTACAAATTATTCCATCCATTCAAATCCATGTCTAACTATGGTAACACTTTATGAATGCAGACGTCATCGCAGATCCCTGCACCACCTCTTTGGTTTGGATCTCCCCGTAGTCCAAACATAGATAAGGGGGTTGTTTACACCAGAAGAGGACCCTCTTCCTTGAATAGAGCGAGTGTGCATGAGGATCAACCTACTCATCCCACGGTAATGTACACACTTCCAATGGCAGTTGTTGGTTAGCTATGAATTCACTTCATAAGTGGTTTTTCTTAATGTTATTTTCACATGTTTACAGCATCAGGATGTAGATTCATCCATGCCAAACCTTAGTGGGATTGTTGATGCCGCTGTCAATGCCACATCTACAATAGGGATAAGTCACACTGAGGTACATATATTTGAATATTTGTAATTGTACATTTCATTTGTATTTTTTATGGACATGCATGATGTCTAACTATTTAATCATTTGGTGAATTTAGCCACACCCTGGTCCATTAGTGCACACAAATGAGGTTGATGTTCAACCTACGGCTCCTCTTACTACTGAAGAGTCCCAGCGTAATCCCCTAGAAATGGTTTTTTAGATGAGATGTTCATTTTTTACATAATTGATTAGTACTTTCTCATTCATGTACATGTTGATAATTCTTAAGATAATTGACATCCTTTTTTTTTATTCGTAGAGAAGCATGGCATAGAGGCTCTCTGTAAGGCAGAGGATAGCAAAGGCACTTATACCCTCGACACCAGAGGCACCTATACCCCCGACGGATGCAGTGAGTTTTTGTTTTATTTACAATTGAGTCATATTTTAAAATTTCAAACTTTGTTATTGATGGACAGTACTAGTTTAGTTACTTGATCAAGAAATGTTGTCATTGATTTGCAGTCACCAGAGATGCAGAGTGGTCGTAGACAGAGCCGAAAAGCATCAGGGTCCAGGAAAAACAAGAGAAAGTTAGATTTTTAATGTGTTAGTCCAGGACAAATATGTATTTTTATGTACAATTAGATTTTTAATGTGTTAGTCCAGGACAAATATGTATTTTTATGTACAATCCAGAGTTAGAGTATAGTGGCGCAGTCCAAGACAGATGTACTTTTGTTTGCACATGTACATCAAATATGTTTTTGATACATGTACATTGACAGGCCATAGATCTAGGCCTTATATTTTTGTATTATAACTTTCATGGTATAAAAAACTTTGCATATCAAGGGTCTTGAGATATTCATGGCTTAGTCTTTTAAGTGTGATTATACATGTGTGATGAAGAATGTTTCTATGTGTAATGTTCCCAATTTTTTTATAGATTTTACAATTGTATGGAGATATCAGTTGTAAATTTGAGTTCACAATGCACAATTACAATAAATTACGTAATGACAAAAATGTACATTTTAATTTTTTTTTACGACGATCCAATTGCATATACAATGTTATTTTAACAATGTCAAACTGTATTCAAAAAGATGGAACATAGGTCTAATACACATTTAAGCACCCAGCACAGCTAAGCAATTGATCCAACTTGGTGGAATACAAAAGCACCTTACCCACATAACAACCTAACAAACATTTAAAGGATGCACGAAGTTGACACACTTAAATGATGCACCAGTGTGGTCTTCATAAATAAAATTACTTTTTGGCATGATGTCTTTCATCTAATGAATACATAGGATACACATCAAACCTAAAAGTATCCGAGTATTATAAGGTTGATTCAAAATAATGGTTATGACTATATCCTGCACATTATGTATGTCCTACACATTATTTTATCATTTTGTTATTGTACATGGCATTTGATGAATGGCCTCGAGTAACAACTTTGAAAGAGATGAAAGTTATGTGTGATTAATGTACATGGCATTTTTGAAGCATTCATAGCGTGAAGATATATATATTTTGAAATAATGACGTAATAGAATGGCCACTTGTTTCTAAACATAAACATGTTCCATTACATGGTTACTGACTTAATGGCATTGTCTCCCACTGCATTTCATCATACAAATGCTCACATATCTTATATGAGGGGAAGATCTACAATCACCTTCAAGCTGACCTTTATGTGCAAAAATTTCACATTCACTTACTGAGCAAAACCCTAGTTTCCAAAATTGACAAAAAAAAATGATCCCTTGTCCATGGACCCAGAGTAGAGGGCCACTCTAGCACTATCACGATGTACTGAATCCAATGGAGCTGATAGTTGATTGATCTGAGCAACGATCATCAATCTATGGAACGTTGAATCCCACCTCCCACGGGCTTTTAGGGAAACCCGTTGAATCCCTAACCGAGGCATAGAGTGGAAACCATGCATCAAATAGGGCTTTCAGTGGGTCATGCAAGCATGTTTAGGTAGGTTCCATGTGGGAACACTAGCCACAAGTTCACGGTCAAGGAATTTGCAAAGCTGACCCATATGTGCAGAAATTGGACATTCACTTACTGAGAAAAACCCTAGTTTCCAAAATTGAACAAAATAATGGTCTCTCTTCCATGGAAGTAGATTAGAGGGCCACCCTAGCACTATATTGATGTCTGAAATCCAACGGAGCTGACGTTCTGTTGATCTGAGCAATGGTCATGATTCTATGGCACGTTGAATCCCACCTCCTCCAGACTTTCAGGGACACCTGTTGAATCCCTAGCCGGGGCATAGAACGGAAACCATGCATCAAAAAGGACTTCTGGTGGTTCATGCAAGATTTTTTAGGCATGTATTATGTGGTAATTCTAGACACACCTTCACGGTTGAGTAATATGCAAATTTGACCCTTATGTGCAAAACTTTCACATTCACTTACTGAACAAAACCCTAGTTTCCAAAATTGACCAAAATAATCGTCTCTTCTCCATGGAACCAGATCAGAGGGCCACCCTAGCACTATCCCAATGTCCTGAATCCAACGTAGCTGACGATTCATTGATCCAAGAAACGGTCATGATTTTGTGGCACATTGAATCCCACCTCCTACAGGCTTTCACGGACACCTGTTGAATCCCTACCCGGGGCATATAATGGAAATCATGCATAAAAAATGGCTTCCAATGGGTCGTGCAAGCGTGCTTAGGCATGTGTTATGTGGGAATTCTAGCCACACCTTCACGATCAAGCAATATGCAAATTTGACCCCCATGTGCAAAAATTTCACATTCACATACTCAGCAAAACCCTAGTTTCCAAAATTGACCAAAATAATGGTCTCTTCTCCATGGAACTATATTAGAGGTCCACCCTAGCACAATATCGATGTCCTAAATCCAACAGCACTAATATTTTGTCGATCCAAGCAACTGTCATTATTCTGTGGCACGTTGAATCCCACCTCCTACAGGCTTTCAGGGAAACCTGTTGAATCCCTACCCGGGGCATAGAATGGAAATTGTGCATAAAAAATGGATTTTGGTGGGTCTTGCAAGCATTTTTAGGCATGCTTTATGTGGGAATTCTAGCCACACCTTCACGATCGATCAATATGTGAATTTGACCCCCATGTGCAAAAATTTCACATTCACTTACTGAGCAAAACCCTAGTTTCCAAAATTGACCAAAATAATGGTCTCTTCTCCATGGAACTAGATTAGAGGGCCACCCTAGCACTATCCCGATGTCCCAAATCCAACAGAGCCAATGGTTCATTGATCCGAGCAACGGTCATGATTCTGTGGCATGTTGAATCCCACCTCCTACAGGCTTTCAGGGGCACCTGTTGAATCCCTACCCGGGGCATAGAATGGAAACCGTGCATAAAAAATGGCTTATAGTGGGTCATGTAAGTTTTTTTATGCATGTGTTATGTGGGAACACTAGCCACACCTTCACAGTCAAGAAATATGCAAATTTCACCCCCATGTGCAAAAATTTCACATTCACTTACTGAGCAAAACCCTAGTTTCCAAAATTGACCAAAATAATGGTCTCTTCTCCATGGAACTAGATTAGAGGGCCACCCTAGCACTATCCCGATGTCCCAAATCCAACAGAGCCAATGGTTCATTGATCCGAGCAACGGTCATGATTCTGTGGCATGTTGAATCCCACCTCCTACAGGCTTTCAGGGGCACCTGTTGAATCCCTACCCGGGGCATAGAATGGAAACCGTGCATAAAAAATGGCTTATAGTGGGTCATGTAAGTTTTTTTATGCATGTGTTATGTGGGAACACTAGCCACACCTTCACAGTCAAGAAATATGCAAATTTCACCCCCATGTGCAAAAATTTCACATTCACTTACTGAGCAAAACCCTAGTTTCCAAAATTGACCAAAATAATGGTCTCTTCTCCATGGAACCATATTAGAGGGCCACCCTAGAACTATCTCGATGTCATAAATCCAACGAAGCTGACGGTTCATTGATCTGAGCAATGGTCATGATTCTATGGCACGTTGAATCCCACCTCCTACAAGCTTTCAGGGAGACCTGTTGAATCCCTACCCGAGGCATAGAATGGAAACCGTGCATAAAAAAGGACTTCTGGTGGGTCATGCAAGTGTGTTTAGGCATGTGTTATGTGGGAACACTAGCCACACCTTCACGGTCAACCAATATGCGAATTTGACCCCCACGTGCAAAAATTTCACATTCACTTACTGAGAAAAACCCTAGTTTCCAAAATTGACCAAAATAATGGTCTCTTCTCCATGGAACCAGATTAGAGGGCCACCCTAACACTATCCCAATTTCCTGAATCCAACGGAGCTAACGGTTCATCTATATGAGCAACGGTCATGATTCTGTGGCACGTTGAATCCCACCTCCTATAGGCTTTCAAGGGCACCTGTTGAATCCCTACCCGGGGCATAGAATGGAAACCGTGCATGAAAAAACTATTATATTTAAAGGTTTCAATGATCTCAGTACATGCACACTAAAGTCAACTTTGTGAATCAACATGATTTAAAGCATAAGTCCACCGGATTTGAAAAAGTTGAGTTGGACATTAGATTGATTCTGAATTGAGTTGTGACAGTAAGATAAGATTAGGGTTAGGATTAGGGTTTCCTAGGTAGGGTTATCGTTATGGGCCATGCATGTTACAAAATAAAGCCTAGTTAGGGATAGGGTTTTCCAAGTTTGGCCTTCGTTGGCATGAAATGCATTGTCCATCTTTGGCCCAAATCTCTTAAAAATTTTTATTATCTTTTAAGTAGAAATTAAACTTTTAAATAAAAAAAAATGAGATAAAATTCCAACACTACTATGCACTACCCCTTTGGTAATGGACATGTGGGTATAAGAGGTGAGCTTTCAAGAAGGAATTTATACAAGCCTTAAAACATAAGTTTATCGTTTTGGCATCTTGTTTCCATCATCCTAGTTGTATATATTGGCTAAAAACATTGACAATATTACCTACTTAAAAAATTAGGGTTTTAGTCCTGTAAGAGAGCCTACAAAGAACTTTGATAGGTATGACCTAAAGAGGTACATGTATGTATTCTAATGTTATGTATATCATGTGAATGAGATCTTGAAATGTTCATATGATTGATATATATGGTTTATTGATCATACGTAAAATTTGTCAAGTTCATTAACTTGACATACAAGAGAATTTTTGGCATGTTTATAAACAACATTATGGAAAATTTCGCATATCAAGAACAAAAAATTGACATATTCATAAGAAACATACATGGGAAAATTAAAATTATGATACATACCTCATCATGCTAATTCCCACCTAATATCATACAACCAAGGCCTCTGGATCATCTCTTATAATGATGGTCTCCATTAGTCTCTCGTGCTATGCATCTGGTAAGAAGTAGCGTACAAGAACACAAAATTGACATATTCATAAGAAACATACATGGGAAAATTAAAATTATGATACATACCTCATCATGCTAGATCCCACCTAATAGCATACAACCAAGGCCTCCAGATCATCTCTTATAATGATGGTCTCCATTAGTCTCTCGTGCTATGTATCAGGTAAGAAGTAGCGTACAAGAACACAAAATTGACATATTCATAAGAAACATACATGGGAAAATTAAAATTATGATACATACCTCATCATGCTAGATCCCACCTAATATCCTACAACCAAGCCCTTCGGATCATATCTTATAATGATGGTCTCCATTAGTCTCTCGTGCTCTGTATCTGGTGAGAAGTAGCGTACCTTCGATGAATTTAGACTAGGCGTTGTTCGTACCTGGAGGTTTGTACCAATGATTAAGTTGGTAAAGTGATACACACTTGCACCTGGTTTGTAATCCCTGTAAACATATCCACCCTTCTTTCTTGCATTGTTGTCATGTGTAAGATATTCACCTTTAACAACCATAGACCCGATGGGAAAGTGGTTGTTTTCATCATCAGTCATGGACATAATGAGGGTTTGATTTCCCTCTATACAACGTGCCAACCAGTAATCACCACCCCATTCACTATCTTTTGAGGCAACCACTGCGTATATGTATCCTGCATAGTATGATTGTAGGTATATGATCAAATATTTTTCATGTGATACAAGGCCATTAATGTGAGTTTCAAGACGACGTAAATTTTACAAAAAAATGTTAAGGAAATGCATCATACCAGGTTGTACAAGGTCTGATACATGATCAAAATCTATAGAAATAGACGATTGGTCTTCTTCCAATGGAGTTAACTCAACAATTGCATGCTGATCAAGCAGAAGTGATATGCGATCCCATCCATCAACCCAATCCAATGATTCACACACATACCAGTCACCATCACAACAAGGCGGGAAAAAACAAGTGAGTTTTCTAGTCCAAATTTCAAATACTGGGTTATTAGAGCTTCGAACTGAATGAAAGCCACGAGTCCCAGGAACAGTCTTGCATTCCCATGCATGTGAACGATCTATGTCTACCACCTCCCAAAAGAATCTCTTGACATGTCTCTTTCTTGTGGATTCTACTCGCATAGCTGATTCCTCTCCCATTACTGATGTGCACCACCTGACTATAGATTGAGCATTTCAAATAGTAGATATTGTAGATAATTTCAATTCCTCTCTTCGCAGGGCTGTTTTAACACATGCTCCGGCTCCATCATGCTCTCCTTTACCATGCCCAATCTCAAAATAGTTCCACATATGTGGAACTTTGTAGTTTTTATGCAATGAACACAACCATTTAAATATGCGTGCATTTTTGAACTAACCAGCACATCCATCAGACCAAATCCAATGTCGATCCATCTATATGTTCCTTCCCTTCAAATGATCATAGAACATGATGAAGCAATGACATACATAGTGGAAGTGATGGCACCTATCATCACTTATGTAGAAGTGATATTCCTTTAGAATTTCTCTTTGCTCTTCACTGCTATTTGGGCCATGCCTATATGTGATATGCACCATCAAGGAAACCTACTCAGAGTGATAATACTAACTTTGGATCTCATTTTGAGGTTGCAGAGTGTAGTTCTCAGCAAAATCAACAACTGAAAGTATAGTAGCATGAGGAAATGTATCTCTGCATATTCTAAACTTCTCATCCTGCCATCGTGCCAAGCGGACATGTTGAACATATTGACGTGTCTTTTCAATAAATTCCTTGATGAAGACACTAACTTGTACCTGTTGACAAAATGATCTCAATATCAAGTTTTTTTGTAAGTAAGGAATGAAATTCAATTGTTCAAACATAAATTTATAGATAAATGCATGTACCTGAGATGTCACCAATTGTATTTTTTTGCTTTCTTTCCCATGGACTATTTCATAGCTGATATATTTGAAACTTTTCATGTCTATAACCATATTCCCAAATTCATTGTCTCCAGTATCATGCATACATTGGCTCAATAATGCCATTCTAGCATAGTTGGAGCAAGTTCCATCCAAACAAGATTTTGCATAGTAAGTTTTCCCCTCATGCCTATTGCACATGATACTATGAATGAATTCTCTTGATGAGGTATGTGGTACTATCAAGGAGCAATCCTGCACATGGTTAGTATGCAACACACAACGAATGTACAAAAATGTTTCATAGTAATATTCATATTCTACATGGTATCTACAACAACAAGTGTTATGAAGAGTATTTATTCTAACATACCAGGGCTTACATTTCTCAAAATATCTTTGCCCCAAATTCAATTGTCTATGTTCATTCCTAAATTTCTCGTATAGTTCTATCTGTGTTATATCAAAAAGATGCTTAATATGTGGTTCATGGTCCTTTGAACCCCTTCTCAGTTTTAGTACTTCCTTCCCATTTGAAGAAGGCCTTGTGTGATCATGCCAAAAACTCTACACTAGTCCCTTTACTGAATCAACTAGCTTCATGTCACGACATGGAAACCGACCAATAAAGGCCCAAAAATATGCCTGGGAGGTTGTGTCAAGATGTCCTCTTCTAATTGAAAACCTACGGAGGGTTTTTACATTCAAATTAACTAGTTTAGATGTAGGCTTGAGAAAATGAAGGACCCTGGTGTTCTTATTTACAATTGCTTGTGACAACACACAACGAGCCGCATTGCGGTCCTTTGACTGTGTGTTCTTACCAATTTTACCAAAGGCATCTACTAAGCTTTTAACTATATGAGAACTTGGTCCATAAGGGTTTATCATATTTATCCCTAACGATTTCGTAACAATATTCATGCCCCTAGATTTTAACAATGATAAAAATAGTCTACATTTATCTCCATCACATTTAGAAACAAAATATTTATTTAGTATCTGTTGAGTTTGATAAGCAATACTACGTTTAGATAGCGTACCTTCAATGGAATTGAGAAGTCCTTCATCAACTTGTATATGCTTCGGATTTCTTCAATGTGTTCTTTCTAATGGAGGTAAGGGGGTTGGATTTCTATCATCTAGTGCATCAACAATATGCTCTGGCATTTCAGTAGCAACTTGTTGTCCTTCATTCTCTTCCTGGTAGTTGAATGATGGAAGTCCAACATCCTCATCGATGGTCCGGTTAATATTTTCTTCTTCAACAGTAGGCTCCATGTCCAACACCTCTTCAACAGTAGGCTCCATGTACAATGCCTCTTCATGAGCTTCATCCTGAGATGGTAACTTATCACTTTGACTTGATGTGGGATTTGAAACATCCCCTAATGAGCACCTACGTTTTGCTTCGTGAATACTTCCATGGGGTGCTTGTTAAACAACTATTGTGGAAATTGAAGGTCCCTCTAGTGAATGCTTCCTTTTTTCTTATGCTGGATTAATAGGATGAACCGTTGTATCCTCTATAATTGGATTTGGATTAGTTACCAAAGAAAGCCTTCGATTCATCATGTATATTCTTTTCTTTTCTTTCTCTTCTTCGATGACCTCTTGAGGTCTCTTCTTCCACAATGATCAATGTCAATATAGTTTGTTTTTGTTGCTCCTCAATTACAAGCTTTGAAACCTTTAACTTGCTTTATAACTATTGATCCTTCAAGGTGCTTCAATCTTCCTTCTCAATTGTTCATATTTCCCATCAAAACAATAATGAACGGGAAAATTTACCTTCGGTTCTCTTGAATAATAAGCAAATGAAAGTTAAATCATAAATTGTTCCTCAAGCTGATTTTCTTGTACAATTGTGTATATCCACCATCACCATGAAATGACATTGAAGCTTGATATTCTATCCTGTGTGCTCCTCAACCATGAAAGATATCCTCAATGTTGCACCTGCATAAAAAAAAAGAATGATGGAGAATGTGTAAATTGTGAGTATTTTCACAGGCGGGCTCGTGCTCCTGAAAAAAAACGTGCAGTAATGGATAAATTCATAAAAAATAGAGTGAAGTTGCTCTCAGACAAAAACAATTCACTGTTTTTACAATCCCAAAATACGCACGTGTTATATAGAGTAAAAATGCATATGCGATTTGTTTAAGTATAACGTGGACATGATATGGTTAAGCACAATTAATAGAGTGGGTGCACGGCTAGGGAAACGAATAAGATCATAACTTCCCAAAAGTTTTCTATGGCTAGCAACAAAAAAAATGTTTTTAGTGTTCCCTTCTTTTCATGCATATAAATGTTTCTCTCTATAGCCCCAATAATCCCTACATATCCCTATCTCTTTCTAAATATACCTCCCTCATTCTCTCTGCATCCCTCCCTATATGTTCCTTTTTCTCCCTTACTCCATCCCTCCATACTGATGGTGATGAAGACGATTATGATTATCATGATGGTGATGATGATGATGATAATGATGACAACGATGGTGATGATGATGTTCATGATGTTGATGGTGATGATGATGATCATGTTGATGATGATGATGATGAAGGTGATGATGATGATGATGTTGATGACGATGATGGTGATGATGATGATCATGTTGATGATGATGATGATGAAGGTGATGATGATGATGATGAGGAAGGTGATGTTGATGTTCATGATGTTGAGGGTGATGATGATGTTGATGTTGATGACGATGATGGTGATGATGATGTTGATGGTGTTGATGTTGATGATGACGATGGTGATGAAGATGATGATGAAGATGGAGATGATGATGAACATGATGATCATGCATCTTTTGATGATGATGATCGATGACCAATGCTCATGGTGATGATGGTGATGATGATGAAGATGATGGTGAGGATGTTGATGGTGACGATGATGATGAAGGTGATGATGAGGAGGATGATGATGATGATGATGATGAAGATGATGATGATGATGGTGATGATGGTGATGATGATGATGATGAAGATGTTTATGATGATGAGGAGGAGGAGGATGAGGATGAGGATGATGATGAGGATGAGGACGGTGATGATGGTGATGATGATGATGATGATGATGAAGATGTTTATGATGACAAGGAGGATGAGGATGGTGATGATGGTGATGATGATGGCGATGATAATGATGATGATGATTATGTTGATGATGATGATGATGAGGATGATGATGTTGATGATGATGATGATGATGACAATGACAGTGATGATGATGTTCATGATGTTGATGGTGATTATGATGATGATGAAGATGATGATGATGAGGATGATGATGATGATGATGAGGATGATGATGATGATGTTGATGATGATGATGATGACGACGCTGGTGATGATGATGTTGATGATGTTGATGGTGATGATGATGATCATGTTGATGATGTTGATGATGATGTTGATGTTGATGATGATGATGATGATGATGATGATGATGGTGATGATGATGATCATGGCGATTTTGATGATGATGATAGATGATCAATGATCATGGTGATGATGAGGATGAGGATGGTGATCATGATCGATGACCAATAATGATGGTGATGATGGTGGTGATGATGATGAAGATGATGGTGAGGATGTTGATGGTGACGATGATGACGAAGGTGATGATGATGATGATGAGGATGATGATGATGATGATGATGATGAAGATGATGATGATGATGGTGATGATGGTGATGATGATGATGATGAAGATGTTTATGATGATGAGGAGGAGGAGGATGAGGATGAGGATGAGGATGAGGATGAGGATGGTGATGATGGTGATGATGATGATGATGATGATGATGATGAAGATGTTTATGATGATGATGACGAGGAGGATGAGGATGGTGATGATGGTGATGATGATGGCGATTTTTAACCCAAAACCCCCACACAGATCTCAATGGCCTACACCACCCAAGGACACCATCCCACAACACTCATTTCACTCCATAAGACCTTCCATGACCTTCCATTTGACCCCCACACCTCCAAAAGAGCCCATGGATGAATAAAAGGGCTAAAAACCATAAAAAAGAGCCCAAAATAGCCACCTAGGAGCTAAAGCCCTAAAAAGGGGGCTAAAACCCTAAAAGGGGCTAAAGTTAGGGTGGAAGGGGCTAAAGGCCCAAAAAAGAGGCTAACGCCCTAACCAAGGGCTTAAAACCCTAAAACCCTTGGAAAAACTATAAAAGGAGGGTGGGGGGTCACTCTCAAAACACTCCTCACTTGCCTATTGTTATGCTTCCCATGGATGCTTTGAGACCTCTTGCTCTCAAACCACCCACTCTCCCTCTCCTCCATTTCCATTTCTCCAAGCCATTGCTTCCCAACCAAGAGAGAGGTGCTCCCATGAGCTAGGGCATGGTGGCCCATTTCCACCTAAGTGAGGTATAATATTTGTTTATGCTTGTTTTATTTCTTTTTACTTTCTAACCCTAATCTCTATTTGTAGGTTTTCATTGACATTGTTTGCAGGTTTAGTAGCTTAGGTTTGTTTTGCAGGTTTTGGAGGCGGAACCCTAACCCACTATGTGCAGAGGGGTTCACAAGGGCTACATATCCATCATTATTTTATTATTTTATCGTAGGTTTATTTTACAATAGCTGCCATTACTTTGTCTTGCTTAGATTAGCTTAGTTTCAATTCGCAGCTCTGTTTATGCAATATTTCCATTCTGTTTTTACTGTTTTCTAAGGGTAGGAACCTACCCTTGTTCCCTATAGGAACAAGGGAGCCATTCTTACCCATGTAGTGAGGATAAATTCTCACTACAGCTTTGGAAACTCTGCTGGGTCGATCCCATAGGATCCCTGGGCAAAAAATTTCAATTTTTCAAGTTTTTCAGTTTTTACTCTAGTTTTCAGAAATCTTAGTTTAAATCTATTTAAATATACTTTATTTCTTGTTTATGTCAGTGTTGAAGCCTCTTCTAGGATGAGCCAAGTTAGATTGACCTCAGTACTAGTTACTGTCGGCCAGATCTGACCTTGCCTCACCAAAACACCCCTTTCCGGAGCAGGTCGCTCTTATCAGGGGAAAAGGTGAGACAAGGCGCACTTAATCCCAAAACAGCACACCCAAGGTGCACTTAATCCTTATAAATGAGTAACTTCAGCCTAGGAGCTCAAGTTGCAGTTGTTTTGGCATTTTGTGTGACCCCCTTGCTCATTTTTGGAAAAATCTTGTGGCCCCCTCACGGGATTTGGTAAAAAATGTGCGGCCTGTCACTTAGAAGTTGCTTTTGAGTTTAATTAGCAGCAATTTTCAGTTTCAGAGGAATGCTAGTGCAGCCCAGCCGCCTCTGTCCTCCATTGCAGGTCTCTTTTAATTCTAGTTTTCAATTCTTCAAATAAATCCATGAACAAAGTGTATATGCTAAATCAATCATTAAGGTTTAATAAAATGAACTAGACGGACTAAAAGTAACCTAAAATTAACTATATTGCTTCCCCCTTCCTCCTCTACCCAATCATCACCCTTCAGGGTATTCTGGGATACGGCGAAGGGAAAGCTCGTATATATCTAGGCACTCCATGGTATTTTTCCTAAACCACTAAAACCAGGTGACCTGGAAGGTAGAGGGGGTAGAGAAGGAGGGCTTCTCACGATGTTAAGCATCCTCCCTATTGACCAACCTAGCACTTGGGAGGTGACTTGAGGATCTACGAATGGGATTAGTCCCATTGTGTTGAGAGCCTAGCACCTTCTCTTGGTTGAATAAGAATACCACTGAGAGGTAGACATCTAGTTAGGACAACAATTCAGGGTTAATCACCATATTTGCTTACAAATTTCTGTTTATGTTTGCTTACAAAACCATGATATGAGATCTACCATGAATTCATAAACCATATTGCAAACCAAATACCAGAACAAACAAGCAAACCAACACACCATACCAAATAATTAACCCAAATCAGTTCATGACGTTGAGGAAACCTTAAAATTTACCAAATTTACACTAAGTTCAATCAATTCTGCAGTCTTTGAGGACATAAGTCCCTGACTACTTCAACTGTGGGAAGTACTTGGGCTTTGCCTAGAAACTCATTGTGAGGAGTACCACAGGAACCCCAAAGTAGTTGGCCGTTGAGAGGAATTGCCAAGCGAAATGGGCAATGACCCCTTTTGATTGAGTAGAATCACCTGTGAGGAACAAGCCAAGTGTTTTCTTTTGGTAGTCTTGGTGGCCGAGAGACCACCTTCAGCCAGTAGGAAGCCATTGAAACTGGGGTCCAAATTTCATACCCACCAGTTTCATACACCAAATCAAACACAATTGATCCTCCACGATCTTCCTCACGCCTAAGAGGCAAACCACCACCATTTGGAACACTCAGTCGGCATCGTCATAGCCATTCTCAGTGATCGCCCACACCATCAGAGGGCCACATAGCCTCTGATTCTGATTCAGACCCATATCAGTCTGACCCAGACCTCCACACCGAACCATCTATCCCCATGGCTACTACAAACCTGGATCCATTTTTTGGCTTAACCTTAGCAAGTGGACCCATGTACACATCACAACCTATCACCCACAATGTGGCAAGTGGCCCAAGCACAGTCATGCAGACTGTCATTATCTAATTACCACCACCAATAGTGACTAGCCAAGCTGGCCCAGTAGTAACACATGGGGGAAGTGGCCCCTCCACACACATTGTCCCCCTTGCCACATAGGGGGGCAGTGCATCGACCACCCACATTTCCCCTACCACCATTCATGGGGGAAATGCCCCTGCCACTCACACCATCCCACCCACAACACTTGGGGGCATTGGCCCATCTGCCATGGTGCCACCACAAGCACCCCCAGCCATGTAGATGCATTATGCACCTGCAAACCCCACCCCCATTGTAGCCCCATCCCACATCAACTTGGGGTCAAATATTCCCTTCATGGCTCATCTGAACTTTCCTAACTTGGATAGATTAACAAATGATCCCATCTGCCACCAAGCTTTCTGGCCACCTATGCCAACGAAGCTGCCATTATACATCCCAAAGTTTGAAGGAAAAGCCAGGGAATGTCCCCAAAATCATATAATGACATTCCATCTATGGTGCTCATCCAATAGCATCGTAGAAGACTCCATCAGGCTGAGGCTATTCCAACACACCCTCACAGGTGCCGCGGCCAAATGGTACATTGAGCTGCCACAAGCCAAGTACCCCGACTTCAACTCCCTAGCCTTCATGTTCCTATAGTATTTCCAACTCCCTATTAGATATGAAGAGGGGGTGGAGATCTTGCTATCCTATCGCCAAAACACTGCCACTCACATCACTGATCATATCCATGAGTGGCGGCAGCACCGTAGCTTGTGTAAGATCCAACTTGATGACAAGATCTTCTTAGATTGGTTCCTCAAGACTTTGCTCCTACCCATCACAAAGGACGTCACATCTGAATGTCCCTAATCAGAAGAAGAGGCCATACTAAAGGCTCAACAATTTGACCTCATCTACACCTAGTTGGGATACTTGTATAGTCATCCCAGACGCTCCTCATCCAAGTACCTCCTACCGCAATGCACCGGGGCATCCCATGCAGTGGATGGCATCATAGGGTCAGTCTCCCAACAACCACAGCCTCGACCAACACCACCTACCATGGCACTACAACCAAGCAACACTGCTATTGTTTCTTACCAAAACCAAGCTCCAGACTATGTTAGAATGATGTCTCAGTCTGGAGCAACAACCTCTTATGTAGAACCTGCACCACCACAGCAGGCCCAGGCCATGGCTTATCCAACACAACAGTATGTGGGGAAAATTCCTACATTTATGGCACCACCACCCCCACAAATATACTATGCACCACCAGTGCAACAAGTTCAAGCCCACTCCCCCGCCCCACCCGCTCCACCCGCACCATTGGGACAAGTGTTCACACAACAAAACCGTCCCAACCAGCTTGCCCCCAATAATCAACAAGGGAAAGCTAGGAAAAATTGGCCCCACAACCAAGAAAATAACCAACCACAGGGAGGCGATCAGCAACCGAACCCTCCCAATAATGTCGCGGCTAACCGGCCAGCCCAAAACCCCCCACGGCATAATGCACCAAAATGCAATGCTCCGTTGTGCACAAACCAACCTTGTACACTCTGTGATGTCTATGGGCATTACATGTTTGAGTGTCCCCTCGTGGATCGTGCTAAGAAGGCCATTCAAAATGAGGCCCAACAGGCCTCCAATGCCCCCACCCAAGCCCAACCCAACCAGGCACCACAAGGACCTCCCCCCATGGTTCTTAAAAACCCACTACCAGTCCAAGGATTGGTGGAAACCGCTCCCCCTCCCCAGGCCAATCCCAACACTCTAGGGCCACTGCCCATGGCCGAAACAGGTGTTCACCACCTGATGACCATGACCACTGAAGAGGTCAACTTACAGACTAGACGAAATCAATACAGTACCACCACCGAACCTATTAACTCATCAGCAACATCCATGTCTAAGACAACCAAATTACCTCTCCAGTTACCCCCATTCCTGTGCCCTCCCATATGCAAAATTGCCAATAACGCCACAGCTAGAGCTGCAGTCAGCTATAGCATTGTGGACGATTTGGCCCAAACGCCAACCGCCATGTCTGCTCTTGAGGTACTTAAAATGTGCCCAACATAGTGAAAAGCCTTACTAGCCACTCTAGGGGCAGTAGATCCCTCTGATTCCAAGATAATCACATTTGATATAGAGAATGGAGAGCAGCGCATGCCCTCCAATACCACCTTCCAAATCCCTATATCTATCCGGAACTTGGTTGTGCACCGATGCATAGTGGATGAGGGGGCATCCATGTGTGTCATGTCGACCTTAGTTTGGCAGAAGCTTGGATCACCGATTCTACAACCATCCTCCATGACTCTGTGGGCTTATGATGGACATCCCACTAAAGCCCAAGGAATCCTCCCCCATGTCCCCATCATGTTAGCTAGGAAGACAATCATGATTAACATCGAAGTCGTCAATGCTCAACTGGATTAAAACCTCCTCCTTGGGAGGAGTTACATGTATTCCATGTGAGCCATTGCGTCAACTATATTCTGCCTCATGATGTTCCCCCACGAAGGGAAGATTGTGACGATTGACCAGCTCACCTACCATGATCCACAAGGGTTAACAGTGCCTGCCAATGTTATCCCTACCATCACCACCACCAAGCCGCAAGGGGCAACTGCACATGCTAACGTCATCCCTACAACCAACACTGTGGTTGAAAACACACCAGCTTCCCCACCGTTGAATGTGAGCCCTAGGTTATTTACCGATCCCACCATGATGACTTCTTTCCCGTTGGTGTCACCACCACTAAAATAAAAGCAAACTACGTACTTGTGCATGGTCTCATCAAACACCACTGCACCCAAACAACAACTACAGCCACAACCCCAACCACAATCACAACATCATCTGCAACCTCAATGCCAACAAAAGCCGCAACATCACCTACAGCAGCAGCATTACGCACAGCCGCAACCACAACCTCACCCCCACATGCAACCAGCTGGGAGTTATGTGGGCTCATCTCCGGTCCATACAATTCCCTTCCTCTTTCCCCCACCTGGTGTCATGAGAAAGCTAGTCATGGCCACCTTAAGCCTACCCAACCTTACGTTGGGGATCCTGGTGTGGTATTTAGATCCACCTGCTCAACCAGCAATGCCCCAGGTTGTGTTAACTTTGGTGCAACCTATTGTGGTTGAGTCTCACCCCCCACCTAGTCCGCATAAGCCAACCGCCACCCCCTCACCTGCACCGCCCCAACCCAAAAGGGCGAGGGGAAAAAACACCAAAGCCACCATAGAACCACGACCAGTCCCACCTTGTGCCGTCTGTGAACAACAGGGCCATCCAACTCAGAATTGCCCTGAAATCCCAGTGATCTTTGCGCATCTGGATGCCTTGGATACGAATGAAAACATCCCCATGGTTGAACTCCCAACCACGCCAGTAGTAAAGAAAAAGGCATTAAGGACAAACCATTCTTGCTCCCTTTATGGCTTGTATGGACATTACTCCCACCATTGCCAAGACCTGTCCAAATTTCAAATGGCTCTTGCTAACCTCCATCACCATTCCCTTGAGTTTGAGATCACCTTGATCGAAGAAGTTCACCCACCACCACCTCCTTCGTCCGACACCATGTCCATTTACATGATGTCTAGTTCCCCCAACCAGCTAATTCCCATCTCCAATGACAGTCCATCAGACCTGTCACTTCATTGCTTCAACAATGATGAGGAGATCCTTGAAGCTCTGACCGCCCCAGAATACCCATGGGATGACATGCACCATCACTTGTTCTTCCTCCCGAAAGAGCTTGTGTCGCAATCTGACCAGTTTTCTGTGGAGACCAAAGATTTCATCCATGGGAAGGTTGACTAGTTTAAGAACCCAATCCTAGAACCCGATTCTTTCGAAGAAGGGAACATGGCGAAAATTTCACCAACCATTAAAATCGACATCTCAACCAAATCTAAGATCGTTGAGGAAATCATGTTGGGGGCATCTTGGTCCCCAGAAGAGGTCGATGCCTACACCTCTCTCTTCCAAGAGTCCCATGACATCTTCGCCTGGTCATACACTGAAATGCCCGGCTCAGATCCATCCATCGTGGAACACCACATCGACACATGGCCTGATGTGGCACCCATCTACCAGAAGCAATGGCCCATCCATCCATCCAAAGTGGTTGCGGTGAAAGCCAAGATAGAGAAGCTGCGCACAGCCGGCTTCATTTATCCCATTGCATACACAACATGGGTTTCTAATCCTGTTCCTATGAACAAAAAATAGGGAACCATTTGCATTTGCACAGAATTTTGCGATCTCAATGGGGCATGTCCCAAAGACAACTTCCCCACCCTGTTCATCGACCAAATCATCGATGCATGCGCCGGACATGAGGCCTTCTCCTTCATGGACAGTTTTTCCATCTACAACTAAATCCAAATCCGGAAAGAAGACTGTTGCAAAATGGCATTCACAACTCCATGGGGCACATTCACCTACCGAGTCATGCCCTTTGGCCTCAAAAATGTTGGATCCACCTTCTAGCGTGCCATGACACATTGCTTCCGTGATCTCACTCACATCATGTTGGTGTGTTTTGACAACCTCATTGCACTGTCGCAAAACCACACACAACACATAGACAACTAGCGACAAGTCCTAATGTGATGTCACCAGTACAGGATCCGCTTGAACCCATTCAAGTGTGTTTTTTGTGTCCCCATGGGTCATCTCCAAGGATTCATCATGTCACACAAAGGAATGAACATTGATCATGGGAAAGTCCAAATGACTTTCCCCCTAACGTCACCCCTTTGAGTGATAGTGTTCTTAATTGTACTATAGTCTTTTCATTTTTTTTTTTTGTTTTACACATTTTTCTCGATTGAGTCTTATGTATAATTTCCTCTCATTTCTTCAGATGGAGCACACCTCAGATCGGTATATGGGGTTCACAGATGGAGCAAGCAGATGGTACTCGAACCTTGCCTCGGTTGCATGGGTAATCTACTCCCCATCGCATGAGTTGATCCACATCGACGGAATATGCATGGGCACCGCAACCAACAACTAGGAAGAGTATGATGGTGTTAATGGCCTCTTGGATACCACTCTACAATTAGGAATTCATCATCTTGATGTATTCTTAGACTCCTAGCTGCTTGTTTTTCAACTAAACAACCACTACCGAGTTCGCGATCCCTGCCTCTTTAGAAAGTAACTCTGCACTAAACACATGGTCCGAACATTTGAATCCATCACATTCACACATGTTCCCAGGAACCTCAATAGTGTCATAGATCAAATGCCTAACGATATTCTAAATTGGCACATCCATAATAGCATATAGGAAACATACAACCATAACATAATGCATAATCATGTCTAAAAATACACACACAGTGTAATAATACATCACATAGGCATTTGCATTCCACAACATAATAAAAAGACTCACATCATAAAACCATAAAAGTGCATCCACATGCGTCAAAAATATATATAGATATAAATCCATAAGTCGCATTTCCACAACATGTCCAATACAAAAAGGAGAAGCCACATATGCTTTCTCAATAGGATATACATAAGCGACACAAAAACCCCTAAGGGCACCTATGCACTAAGGGTTATCCCCACAAGGCTACTAATCAGATTCAGACCCATCATCTGACTCGGACTCATCATCTTCCGAAGAAGACAAATCCAATGCAAGAACACCACCTCTCGTCATCCGAAAAAAGTGCTCGCACGCCACTTCCATCTTCCTCATCACACCCGTCAGCTAGGGAGGAATATTGTGAACAGCAGCAATAAAGTTGGTATTCAGGTGCTGCCAGCCAACATCTGACACTCTAGTAGCTACCTCCTCCATGTATGGTACCAGTCCATCCATATCCCACTGCTACCTACAAAAGTTCCCAGAAGGTGCCGCCGCAAAAGCTGCTACAGGAGGTACGGTAACAACCCACCTCCGATGCCCAGGTGGCAGGTGAGGACCAACATATGCACACACAAGCAAGGACACCATCATTATATACACATCAACATGCAAATCACTAACTAGCTCAACTATAATATGCACAAAGATGAACATAAAAACATCAAGCATACATACCAGCTGGTCCCCAAGCTTGACCAGGAGGTCGGGGCATCTTTGGATCTCCCTAGAATTCCATACCCGCATACGGGTACTCCTCGATCACCACAGGAAGCTGGAGTCACTGCTCCAACAACTCCTCTGTGAAGAAGCGGCCCACTCTACCACCACCCTAGAGAATCATCATCTGGCACCACCTATACATCCTCGGCTCTTGCAAATCACTGTCCTCCACAGCTCGATGAGGACATAGTGTAGGTACTTTCTCAAAGAAGAAAGCACATAGAAAGGAGCCAAAGAAAAAACCAGCGCCACTAGTCTTCGACCTGCTCAGATGACACCAAACAACCTATACATACATCTAGCCCCATGCATAATATGTGCCACCAATGGAATGCTTGACTAACTGTAGCAGACCACCAGAAATATTGTGGCTCCCTGTGCAACCCAATATGCACTGTAGTAAAGTCCCCACCGCCCGTGTGGACAACTCCTTGATGTCACACATCAGAATGTAAGAACCACGCACATACACTGTAGCATAACAGTGCCACTCACATAAATCCTCTAATGTCTCCCCCCGAGATAGTACAGGAGCCAAGTCACCAACTATTCCCAATAATGGGAGCCCAGTAATAAAGTACACATCCTCCAGCGTAATCTCAATACGCTATCCCTAGAAGAGGAACACCTCCTTAGTAACATCCCAAAAACTGATCAGAGTTTGCATCAACAAACCCAAGCTCCGCATAAGCAGAATCCGCATGAACTTCAGTAACCCATAGTGGGCCAGTGTATCTCTAACACCCCCGTCTCGTAATGATGCATCTCTAACTGGATTCCAGTCTCTCTCCTTCCATTTGATCTCCACCATCCTACACAAGGAAAAAACCCTGATGTCAGACATCCCCATCATAAAAAAACCACCCAAAGGAGGCTAGGGCACACTTATTTGAGCAAAAGGAGTGCCCATGGTGCTCATAATGGCCCAATAGGTGCACCCAAGGTGTGCCTTTCCCTTCGAAATGAGTGACCTACACTCAAAGAAACCCCAAGAAGCTCATGGGGGGCCTCCAGGTGGTCAAATTCAGTCAAAAATACATCAAAATGAAGAGGTTCAGTGAGAGCTTTTACCTACAAGTCGCGGCTCGCGAAACTGTCGATCGGATCAAGAGAAATCAACAAATGAAGAATTAGGTCCCACCTCTCCAACTCCACAATGAACAGTGACAATGACACTTCACCATGTGGACCCTCCCCTTTTATAGGCCCCATTTGACCTAATTCCTTTCGATCGACATAACAGGACCATACGGACTCCGTTTGAGACGCCGTTCATGCCACTGGTTTCAGAATTTCACCCTCTATCTAGTTAAGAGACCATCATCTCATGTTTAAATAGTCAATTTTGAGACCATTTCCCACAATTTACCTCGACTCACGAGCCATGACATAATGATGCGAGTGTCTACAGACCAGTACTCGTATCACACTGCCCGATCACAACTCATGCAAGCGATCGGGCCACTGCCCGTTAAGGATTGTACCATACTTTTATTTCTGTATTTATAATTGTCTTTTTCACCGCACCTTATGCGGACAGCTGGACCATCTTCCACAAAACCCATTGTTTTTCTCCCATGTATTTGACATAGAAGTGTCCTCGGGCCGCCGCTCGTTTAGAAATGTAATTTTAGCTTTTACTTTTTGTATTTTTAGCACATAGTTATATTTTCATTTCATCGCACCTTACGCAGACCTTTGGACCACTGTCCACAAAATTATTTCTTTTCTTGCAAGTATTTGGCATATAAATGCCTCTAGACTTGTACTCGCATCGCATGTAGTCAAGTTCGTCCACTGCAACACACACACACACGCTCTCCTGACCTCTGTCCGAGATCCCCCTCGGTTTACGTGCCTCTGCCGCACCGTCTCGCAGGCCTCTGCCGCGACCTATCCCACACATGTATTGGTATGTTTGAGAGCCTACTGCTCTGACCATACTGTGTGGATGACCTTTGGACCTCTGTCCACCATCCCAACATGGGGCACCGCTCATGACACCGCAGTCGGTTGACCACATTGGAGTTTCGTTTAAGCTCTTTTCTGACTCCTTAAAACAATGAAATGATCATTGAGTGCAGCTGCTTCCTTTCCCGCTCACTAAAGTATAGGAAAGGGCATCTACATCGTCTCGTTTACCCCCTTTTGCGGACCATGTAGACCATCTCATGAAAAGGACCTCCTTGGCACACTCAAGCCAAGACCGTTCCCCTCTGCATACTTTTGTGCTTTCTCGGGCAGAGGGGCCGCACTTTACAAAAAAGCTCACCACCGGTTGTCGTTAAGTTATTTTCCAGTCGTCTCAACAAGAAAAGATCGCTGAGAAAACTTGGTTTTGTTCATGCTTGTAAAAGTATTTGAATGACCGTCCAGTTAGTATAGGTTTAACCTTTTTCAGCTTGATTGGACTACCAATGGTAAAGAAGTCTCTCATCCCCTCTAGGATGGGCGAGCTCTCCTATGTATACTTTTATCCTTTTTCGAGCATAGGAGAATACCAACGAAAAAGAGCCCCCATTGGAGTCTTCTTTGTGCTTTTAGACTCTCTAAAATTGAAAGCACCATCGAGCACTTACCTTCTTAGGCTCGCCAAAAATCCACGAGATCGTACCACAACGGTGTCCCTAGACACCACCCCATAGAAACAGTTTGGCAACATCCCCACATTGGGTTGCCTTTGTTCAAAGTACTCTGCAATGTGTCTTCCTTGGATCCCATTAGTATCAAAAGTGTCCACCCCCTCCAAGTATTTCCCATCTGCAGCGACATTCCTGGTATTACAGCTATGATTCCATTCCCATGAGTTAGTTTCATTTGCTTCCTGGTCCGCCCTATCGTCATACTCTAAACAAAGGAAGTTTGAGTCTCCCACTTCCCCCCTACCCCTGTTCAGTTTTTCCCTTCCCTCCCCCCCCCCAAATTCAGTGAGTCAGTCCGCAGATTGCTTCACATTTTTCGATTATCCCTCACGCTCCTGGTCAAGGAAACATCATTGCCTTGACTAGGGGTAGGTATCCCTCTGTCGACACCAACACACATATTCCAGAGGATAGATGCAGAGGTCCCTGTACCTTGGTTTCATTGACATCATTGATGAGTTCCTTGGACCACTTGAGAGGAGTCCTTAGTGCCTCTCGGGATGGTTGTTTCTCACGTGCTTGACTTCAACTCCATCATCGCACCATTGATATTTGTACAGGGTTTGTTCCACACAGTACTTGGTCGAAGACCCTGGATGTCACTTGACTCTAGCACATTGGTGAGTCGACTCGAGGGACCTAAGAAGGTTATGTCCCTTGTGATTTCCGGGTTGCGTTGGAGACAGTGTTCAGAAGCCCCAGCAGTGCTTCGATATACTTTTATGATTAATGCAGCATACTTGTACCACATATACTTTGACTCTCAATCAGCGAGTCCATACAGCTATGTACCGTTCCAAATCCAGCAGACCATCAGTCATGAAGATGTAGCATTCCATGAGAATGCCATGGGTCGAATGTACCAGATCAGCATTGTATTCAGCCTCACATGAGAGGCAACCATCATTGTAACATCAGTTGTATATGATCGGCTCTTGATTTTAGAGCATAGATCAAATTATTCTTTTGACATTGTCACAAGCATGGGGATGCCTACCTTCTCCATATACATGTCACACATTTTTTGTATCTCACCCATTGATGGGAACCAAATTAATACAAAACCAAAAGCCACCATGCCCCAGCCCCGGAAGCACCACCTCTCGACAGCAAATCCTATGATGTCCGTTGGCCATACGTTGAGCTCCTGCCCTCACACATCAGGGGGCAATCTATTAACCAAAAAATCCCCCACACAGCTCTCAATGGCCTACACCACCCAAGGACACCATCCCACAACACTCATTTCACTCCGTAAGATCTTCCATGACCTTCCATTTGACCCCCACACCTCCAAAAGAGTCCAAGGATGAAGAAAAGGGCTAAAAACCCCAAAAAAGAGCCCAAAATAGCCCCCTAGGAGCTAAATCCCTCAAAAAGGGGCTAAAGTTAGGGAGGAAGGGGCTAAAGGCCCAAAAAAGGGGCTAAAGCCCTAACCAAGGGCTTAAAACCCTAAAACCCCTTGGAAAAACTATAAAAGGAGGGTGGGGGGTCACTCTCAAAACACTCCTCACTTGCCTATTGTTATGTTGCCCACGGATGCTTTGAGACCTATTCCTCTCAAACCACCCACTCTCCCTCTCCTCCATTTCCATTTCTCCAAGCCATTGCTTCCCAACCAAGAGAGAGGTGCTCCCATGAGCTAGGGCATGGTGGCTCATTTCCACCTAAGTGAGGTATAATCTTTGTTTATGCTTGTTTTATTTCTTTTTACTTTCTAACCCTAATCTCTATTTGTAGGTTTTCATTGACATTGTTTGCAGGTTTAGTAGCTTAGGTTTGTTTTGCAAGTTTTGGAGGCGGAACCCTAACCCATTGTGTGCAGAGGGGTTCACAAGGGCTGCATCTCCATCTTTCTTTCTGTTATTTGCTCGTAGCTTTAGTTTACAGTAGCTGCCATTTACTTAGTCTTGCTTAGATTAGCTTAGTTTCAATTCGCAACTCTGTTTATTCAATATTTGCATTCCGTTTTTACTGTTTTCTAAGGGTAGGAACCTACCCTTGTGCCCTATAGGCACAAGGGAGCCATTCTTACCCCTGTAGTGAGGAGAAATTCTCACTACAGCGATGATGATGATGATGATGACAATGATGTTGATGATGATGATGATGATGAGGATGATGTTGATGATGATGATGATGATGACGACAGTGATGATGATGTTCATGATGTTGATGGTGATGATGATGATGAAGATGATGATGAGGAGGAGGAGGAGGATGAGGAGGAGGAGGATGACGATGATGTTGATGATGATGATGATGACGACGCTGGTGATGATGATGTTCATGATGTTGATAGTGATGATGATGATCATGTTGATGATGATGATGAAGGTAATGATGATGATGACAATGATGATGATGATGAGGATGATGAGGATGATGATGATGATGATGATGATGATGACGACGTTGGTGATGATGATGTTGATGGTGATGTTTATGATCATGTTGATGATGTTGATAATGATGTTGATGCTGATGATGATGATGATGATGATGATCAATGATCATGGTGATGATGAGGATGAGGATGGTGATGATGATCGATGACCAATGATCATGGTGATGATGAGGATGAGGATGGTGATGATGATCGATGATCAATGACCATGGTGATGATGAGTATGACGATGGTGATGATGATGATGATGAAGGTGATGATGACGATGAGGATGACTATGACGGTGACGATGATGTTGATGTTGATGATGATGACGATGGTGATGATGATGTTCATGATGTTGATGGTCATGATGATGGTCATGATGATGATCATGTTGATGATGAGGAGGAGGAGGAGGAGGAGGCGGAGGATGATGATGATGATGAAGATGATGATGATGATGACGATGGTGATGATGATGTTGATCATGATGACGACGATGGTGACGATGATGTTCATGATGATGATGATGATGACGACGAAGGTGATGCTGATGATGAGGATGAGGATGGTGATGATGATCGATGATGATGATGATGATGACGATGATGAGGATGATGACGAGGATGAGGATGAGGATGAGGATGAGGATGGTGATGATGGTGATGATAATGATGAAGATGTTTATGATGATGATGACAAGGAGGATGAGGATGGTGACGATGGTGATGATGATGGCGATGATGATGATGATGATGACGATGATGTTGATGATGATGATGAGGATGAAAATGATGTTGATGATGATGATGGCGATGACGACGACGATGATGATGTTCATGATGTTGATGGTGATGATGATGATGAAGATGACGATGAGGAGGAGGATGATGATGATCATGAGGATGATGATGATGATGTTGATGATGATGATGATGACGTTGGTGATGATGATGTTCATGATGTTGATGGTGATGATGATGATCATGTTGATGATGATGATGACAATGATGATGATGATGAGGATGATGAGGATGATGATGACGATGATGATGACACTGGTGATGATGATGTTGATGGTGATGTTGATGATGTTGATAATGATGTTGATGTTGATGATGATGATGATGATCATGGCGATGTTGATGATCGATGATCAATGATCATGGTGATGATGAGGATGAGGATGGTGATGATGATCGATGACCAATGATCATGGTGATGATGAGGATGAGGATGGTGATGATGATCGATGACCAATGATCATGGTGATGATGAGGATGAGGATGGTGATGATGATCGATGATTCATGGTGATGATGAGGATGAGGATGGTGATGATGATGATGATGAAGGTGTTGATGATGATGAGTATGATGATGATGATGATGATGATGATGTTGATGATGATGAAGATGATGGTGATGATGATGCTCACGATGTTGATGGTGATGATGATGATCATGATGATGATGATGGGGAGGAGGAGGAGGAGGAGGAGGAGGAGGATGATGAAGATGATGATGATGATGGTAATGGTGATGATGATGTTGATCGTGATGATGATGATGGTGACGATGATGTTCATGATGATGATGATGATGATGAGGATGAGGATGGTGATGATGATTGATGATCAATGATCATGGTGATGATGAGGATGAGGATGGTGATGATGATTGATGATCAATGATCATGGTGATGATGAGGATGAGGATGGTGATGATGATCGATGACCAATGATCATGGTGATGATGAGGATGAGGATGGTGATGATGATGATGATGAAGGTGATGATGATGATGATGATGAAGATGTTGATGTTTATGATGATGACGATGATGGTGATGATGATGTTCATGATGTTGATGGTGATGATGATGATGATGAGGAGGAGGAGGAGGAGGAGCAAGGATGATGATGATGAAGATGATGATGATGATGACGATGGTGATGATGATGATGATGACAATGGTGATGATGATGTTGATCATGATGATGACGATGGTGACAATGATGTTCATGATGATGATGATGATGAGGAAGGTGATGCTGATGATGAGGATGAGGATGGTGATGATGATTGATGATCAATGATCATGGTGATGATGATCGATGACCAATGATCATGGTGATGATGAGGATGAGGATGGTGATGATGATGATGATGAAGGTGATGATGATGATGAGGATGATGATGATTTTGATGATGATTTTGATGTTCATGATGACGACGACGATGGTGATGATGATGATGATGATGATGATGACGAGGAGGAGGAGGAGGAGGAGGATGAATATGATGATGATGATGACGATGGTGATGATGATGTTGATCATGATGACGACGATGGTGACGATGATGTTCATGATGATGATGATGATGATGATGAGGAAGGTGATGCTGATGATGAGGATGAGGATGGTGATGATGATTGATGATCAATGATCATGGTGATGATGATCGATGACCAATGATCATGGTGATGATGAGGATGAGGATGGTGATGATGATGATGATGAAGGTGATGATGATGATGAGGATGATGATGATTTTGATGATGATTTTGATGTTCATGATGACGACGACGATGGTGATGATGATGATGATGATGATGATGACGAGGAGGAGGAGGAGGAGGAGGATGAATATGATGATGATGATGACGATGGTGATGATGATGTTGATCATGATGACGACGATGGTGACGATGATGTTCATGATGATGATGATGATGATGATGAGGAAGGTGATGCTGATGATGAGGATGAGGATGGTGATGATGATCGATGACCAATGATCATGGTGATGATGAGGATTAGGATGGTGATGATGATGATGATGAAGGTGATGATGAAGGTGATGATGATGATGATGAAGGTGATGATGAAGGTGATGATGATGATGATGACGACGATGGTTTTGATGATAATGATGAAAATGATGTTAACTACAATGCGCACGCCTTTAGCTTTTATAAATCGTGCGCGCATATGGATTTACTAAATCGCGCACACATTTTGCTTTACTAAAGCATGCTCGCATATTGGTTAAATTCAAAAACAATTTCCCACCAAATGACAAGGCCGAGCCTCCACCCATGCTTTCATGGAATTCCTATGCCTATGTGTCTACTTTGTACTTTGCTTCGGATTCAACATGCCTATGCCTTGGAGTATGATAAACCATGACTAATTCAGCATTAGCATTGAACTTAAAGTAACTCTAATTGAACATCAATTTCTCTTCTTCAAGATCCACAACTAATGGAGATTTAGTATAGTTTCAGTGAGCCAACTATGCCTTAAAGCCCTAGCACCATTAGGTTTAGTGGTTCGTCTGATTATGCTGCACACCTCCATTTTTTATGAGATTTTAGAAACAGATATGTTTCTTTTTGCAGATTCTAAATATGTAAATTTTAACAAGAATACATAATTTTTTCTATTTTTTCTTATTTATCTTCTGTCATCACTCCTCAACTCAAGAAACACACTGTTAGTGTTTTGTCCATATCTCTTTTGTTTCTCAACCATTTAAAAAAAAATGTATGGTGCACTAAAGAATACCAACCTCTACATGCTATAAAAACCCTACTTCCAAATAATTGCATTAAGACATTCAAACGTTGCACCCACAATTGACATACCATTTTCAAGGTTTGATCTCGTAGATAATTAAAAACAAATTTAAAAATATTATTTTTATTATTGGAAAAATAGTCGTGCACTAGTATTATATGTTCTCTATATGTATACCAGTTTTCGTAAGTTTATTCCATCATTTAGAGACTCAGACGCTGCACCCACAAAAACATATACCTTATAATTTGTCCCAAAAATAAAAAGTGCCCGTTAAAAAATATCTAACTTTATATAGTTAACAAAATTTTCAATAGAAAAAAATTATATATTTGGAAAGGTCATTCAATTTCCTACATTTCTTGTTTTTAACTGATCGCAAGATTCATTGTGTAAGTGTCTCAAAATATCCATGCAAGTTGATGGATGTCTATTTTTTCAGTTTTCTATTGCATCTAATGCGCCAAAAGAGACCCTCAACTTCTTGCACACACCCCAAATTGATGGATAATAACATGTATGGACTGTATGGAACATCATATGTGAGACACATCTCGAAATACTCTTGTATACCATGTGAAACTTGCAAGTGAATCACCTAATATCTCTAGTTTCCCATATGTAATTTGTGGACATTTTGTGGAAGTTATGAATCTGTTTGCTATTAGTATTTATCTGAGTTTTTCCCTTTGTTTTATCATACCATAATTTACTATGTAATTCCCATTTAATATATGCATGCCCCATTGTTATTTGTCAAAGGTTTATGCAACAATTTTCATGTCTATCGTCCACTTTATGCAAACACTATTTATGTGTTACAATTCTCTGTTTAAGGAGGCATAATAACTAGTCAATTTTCAGGTTTAATGCTGCATTTGGGAATCCAATGAAGTCCTTTATCCATCCCAATATATTGTTCAGAAATTAGGGAGGGTCATGCTATGTTTGGGAAGAAAAAGAGTTGAAGACTAGTGGGGGGGTTTCACACCGAATTTACCAACATTTTCTCCTTTATTTCCCCCTTTATTACTTCAAGTTATTAATGTATCCAGAAAGTGTATAAGTTTCTATCAGGTGCCTTAGGATGTCATTATACCACTCAATCCCTTCCAAATAGAATTCAAGAGCATTTGGGTGAATTTGGAGTTGTTTGGGTGAAACTAGTTTAAGGTTGAAAATTGGCCAAAAATACCAAATTGGGAAAACACTTTCTGGTAGGGACATTACAAGACCAAGACGTAACATTTTCAATGTTGGGGGTTCAATTATCTAGGTCCTTTGGGGTTAGGCATCGATGCAATGTTGACAGGGTCAGGCCCCTTTGGGTGGGCCCCTTGGCTTGGATCTGTGGATGTAGCGAGCTCTTGAGACGTGAGCCACATTGAAAAAAATATAATATATTCCAAAATAAATCATATCCCAAATATACTAATGTATCATGTTTTCCACTTTCTAGTGTATTTCATACATATCTTGCATATATCGAGATACGAAACCAACAATAGAGGAAATGTCAGGTCGACCATGAGTTAGATACAACATGATACCAACTAACTATCTATACAAAGAGGCATCCACTTTATGTGAGGTACAAGTGGAAATAGTTTTAAATTTGTAGTAGAATTAGGGAGCTAGGATGGATTATACTCATCCATGTAAAAGTGACAAAGGAGTTCACATAAATACTTAGCTTAAGGAATATAAATTCCTTCATTTTTTTAAAACTTGGAGGCAAAGAAAATAATGCAAGAGGCTTAATTTTGTCATCTCAAATTACTTTTTAAGGCTTGACTTCACATTAGTAAATAATTTAGTATCCCTACCAATGAGTATAAGGTCATCAACACAAAATACAAGTACTATAATTTGGTCACCTTATCTTTTGGTAAAGACATTTGGGTTAGAGAATCTATAAAACATTAAGGAAATAAGAAATCAATCAATTTTGTAATACCAAGTGCAAGAAGCTTATTTCATACCATAAATAGATTTGAAGTTGACAAAATATATTGGATTCACCCCTGGTGGCCCTAGAGGGATTTTCCACAAAAAATATCTTCTTGCATATCCCCATGCAAGAAGACATACTTGACATAAATATGATGGACCTTCCTTGTGTATGAATCTAGAAGGTAAAGAAATTGTAGAATGAATTTTATTTTGGTTGTGGGGGGAGGGGATGTCTTAGTATAATATATGACTACTACTTGAACACACAAGTTGGGGGGTTGTTATACACACATTCATGGAATTATAAAAATTTCCCTTGAATTTTTACCATTTTTTCAGAAAATATTATTTGAATAATTAAAAAGTTTTGTTCTCATATAAATTCAAAGTCCCCTTATCAATTGGATCACTTGAGAGAACCTCCCCATGCAATACCAATTCCCACAAAGGACATGCTAAGATCTTAGTAAGTCATTGAAGGGATGTAACAAAAAGTTTATAATTGCCAATGAATGAAGAATAAATAAAGTGTAGGGAGCGTTAATGAGTAACAAATGTAATCATTGATTTTTTTTCCATAAATAATTAATTTTCAATCTTTTTATTGTTGCAAGAAGGATATTTAAATAAACTCATTCAAATGTAAATTAAGAAGCAAATAAGAAATGTATTGATCTCAAAATTTGTGAGATATACCTGGATTTTTTTTACTAGTTTTTTTTTTCATGTTTCTTTTGATTAAATTATATGATAAGTAATTTATAATTAACTATTAATATTTTTCAATATAATTAAAGAGCATAAAGGGGTGTTAGCCAAGTTTGTAAGTAGTTATTGATGTTTTCCATTCTCTATTTTGTAAATATTAAAACATAAAACTTTTAATTATATCTATTTTTATTGCATATAAAATATAGAAGAGATACAGTATGGAGTGGAGGTAACCTAATATTATTGTTCATAAAGAAATGAATGTTATGGTAAGTTCACCAATTTACTCACATTGGTATATTAGTAAAACATACAACTCTTCACAATAACTGTATTATATTGTAAGTTATTGGATGTAGTTTGGGTGGTTGGGATGAATGATTGTTTCCCTCCCACCCATTACATTTATTCATTTAATTACACAATGCAATGCAATACACATATGTTCTTACCTTTTATATGCACTAATGGCCTTGTATGTTATATGCACTTTGGTGTTCTTCATATTATTATACAAATTGGTGCTTTTTAAATATTCATGAATGTTAATAATCCGTAACTAAATAATACACCACTACTTGTGACTAAATAATGCACCAATATACTCTAAAACCAACTAGGACAATGCACCTTATACTAAAATCTTTTATTTATAGACATTTTGGTTTCAAACACCACTACCTATGATGCATACCAACATTGTTAAAGTGCAATATTTTGATTTCAACCACCACTACACAAGTGTGCCCATGTCCATGACTCTATATGCACTTGTGTGCTTGGACATATAATGCACGAGTACATAGATCTATATAGCGCGCTTGTACAAGTGGACACATATTTCAAAATATAAAAAAGACCTTGTTAAGCAACAACTTTTAATCTCATCTTAATAAAATCAAATATAACATACATGGATTTTCTCAAGTTATGAAAGTAATCCACAACATGACACGACAAGGTGGTCACTATGGACGATAGAACAAAAACAATCCAAAAGATTGCAAAAGGTTGTTGAAACGAGTTGAGGTTGTCCAAAACAAGCAACCTTCTATTGCTGCAATCGTCTACGTCACTTGAAAATTTGATATGATTACATGCTTAAGGGAAAAGGGTGCTCACTCGCATGTAGTCATCATTGCAATGAAACCAAACAAACACGCAAACATTTTTTTATTTTTTTTCAAAGTTATGGCTATGGGAATGGCTATCACATAATACGACCCTTTAAAACAAAGTTTGTTTGCTTGCTTGTGTTGTAACATCAATATAAATTCATCTCTTCAAAACCAAGCCTTCTCCTTGTAGAACCTACACGTTAGGGGAACTATCCAGGAGATTCAGTAATATGATAATTATTATATATATATAAAAGAATTGTCCAGTGAACAATTGATGCCTCTCACGGTTGACAAACACATAGGAAATGCGACCCCTCATCTGTCCTCACGATAATGGCTACAATTGTGTATCCTTCCTCTTTTGAGGTTCGTCACACATACAAGACGGATATACAGCGGTGGCCCAGCGGTAAGGGTCGTTGATGATGGATATACGACGTATCTATTGAAGGGCAAGCGACCTCGACCTTCCACCCGGCGTCTGGAACGACCTCTCAATCATGATCTGTACCTCCCTTCGTTTCTCAGCATTCCACCAGATTATTACTTTTTAACTGCAAGTATGATCATGATTAGGCTCCACCCAACAAACTTGAACTAATGGCAGGGCTCTTGTCAAATTCAAGTTAAAAGGTCACTTTCTCTCCTCTGATTGATGAATGAAGCAATTACCAACCAATAGAGGTCTACAGTTTTATACATTTATGTTATTGGTTATTGATGATATACTAATGTGATCTTCTCCATTCCCATTGCATTTCTGGAGCTGAAGCTGGACGGGTTGCTGAATTCTTCCTTCTGGGTTTCTGCTTGATTGATTCATTAATAAGAACGACGACATCATCATCATCATCATGGAGAGAAGAGAGTTAGACTCTTCAGTGAAAGAACGTTGTATGCAGAGATTCCATATGTTGATCAAGAATGCAGCCGGGTTTTTCATGGCATTAACGATCTTGGCTATTGCATTTTCACCAGCAGGTGACTTCACAACTCTCTTGTTAGTTTTAAACATTCATTTGAATGTAATGAATATGAGTACAGTATTTGCTTTAAATTTATGTGCATTGTATGAATTACAGGTGCTTATGATCCACTTGATCCAAATGGCAATATAACGATCAAATGGGATATTATGTCTTGGACTCCAGATGGATATGTTGTAAGTAATGATGACCTTCCCTCATTTTCCTGAAATAGGTATTGAGCTTTTCTGAATTTTATCCCTAGTAGCCTTCAAAATTAAGTCTTAAGTCTTAAAATATGGTATCTCTGAGATGTAGAATAGAATAGTGTAGGACAGTTACAGATATTAAAATTCCAACCATGTTAAGTGTTGCTGGGTGTTATTTGGATGCTTTAGATGCCTTTAGTTAATGGTAACTTAGCCAATAACAAACCTGCTAGTAAAAAGATTTTTCCATTTAGTCAAAAAAATCTGATGCCGCTTTAATTAATGGCAACTTAACCAATAACAAACCTGCTAGTCAAAAGATTCTTCCACTTAGTAAACAAAAAAACTCTGAAAAATCTGAAAAACCTTCAATGCTACAAGAACTAAATTTACTCTTTGGTCTAAAAATAATTAGCCTTTTTATTGCAGGCGGCCGTGACAATGCACAATTTTCAGCAGTATCGACATATACCAAGCCCCCCAGGATGGACTTTGGGTTGGAATTGGGCAAAGAAGGAGGTGATCTGGGCTGTGGTTGGTGGTCAGACAACAGAGCAAGGAGATTGTTCCAAATGGAAAGCGGGTAGTCCACACTGTTGTAAGAAGGACCCCACCGTTGTTGATCTCTTACCAGGTGTGCCTTACAATCAACAATTTACTAATTGCTGCAAAGGTGGTGCATTAGCATCTTGGGCACAGGATCCTCCAAATGCTGTGGCATCATTTCAAGTTAGTGTGGGCAATTCAGGAACCACTAACAAAACCGTCAAATTGCCAAAGAATTTCACTTTGAAGGCTCCAGGACCGGGTTACACTTGTGGCCCTGCTAAGATTGTTAAATCCAGCCTGTTCTTTAGTACAGACCGCCGCCGAACCACTCAAGCTCTAAGTAATACACTAGTAGTATAAATCCCTCATCATTTATATTAATTTTTGTGAATCTCTTGCAGGATGGCTAAATGTTATCATTGAATTTCTCTTTACCCTTTTTGTGCAGTGACGTGGAATGTAACCTGCACATATTCTCAATTCCTGGCTCAGAAAACGTCAACATGCTGCGTTTCCTTATCTTCTTTCTATAATGATACTATAACACCATGCCCTACCTGCGCCTGCGCTTGCCGGAAAAACATCACTCAACCTGCTTGTGTCCAGACGTAGGACGCTTATTCCTTTGCTAATTCATTCAATAAATCTTAAATGAATGCCCCGGCCCCCATGATCTATCACTATTGTGAAGTGGAAGCAAGCGCTAGATGAATCAGATTAGATTCTAAACTGTGCTGTTAATTGAATGCAGGAGCGATTCGCCAGTTCTTAAGTTGCCTGGGGCGAGCCCTGCCACAAACAGCTTGCAGCAACCTCTTCTACAATGTACTCGTCATATGTGCCCGATCAGAGTCCATTGGCATGTGAAGTTGAATTACAAAGAGTACTGGAGAGTGAAGATCACGGTCACAAACTTCAATTATAGAATGAACTACAGTGATTGGACATTGGTTGCACAGCATCCAAACTTTGATAATGTCACTCAAGTTTTCAGCTTCAACTACAAGCCTTTAACTCCTTACGGATCTATCAGTGAGTACTTTTTAAATATGTTTTTATGATCTTCTTATAAATTTTTCAAAAAGAATTTAAAATCATATATATTAGCTGTAGCAATTGGATAGCATTGATATTGGACTGTGTTAAATTTAACATTTTCAAATTTAGATTTTACCCCAAAAAAAATTATCATTTCCATCTTTATATGAATATATGCAGATGATACAGCCATGTTTTGGGGACAGAAATACTACAATGATCTGCTAATGCAGGCTGGACCGATGGGAAGCGTGCAATCTGAGTTGTTACTCCGGAAGGACAAGCAGACGTTCACCTTCAAACAAGGATGGGCCTTCCCTCGGAGATTGTACTTCAATGGAGACCAATGTGTTATGCCATCACCAGATGCATATCCATGGCTTCCCAGCACTGCCCACCCTGCTCCTGCCCCTCCATCCTTCATGTTTGCTTTCATTCTTCCTTTGGTTATTGCTCTTGCTCTTGCTCTTGGGCCTTCTCTATTATTGCCATAGCACCTATGCCAACGGTAACAATTTACATATTCTCTCCCCTGCTATGCTATGTATGCCAACGGTAACAATTTGCATATTCTCTCCATGATATTCTATGCTATGGATGCAAACGGTAACAATTTGCATATTCTCTCCCATGTTATTCTATGCTATGGATGCCAACGGTAACAATTTGCATATTCTCTCCCATGCTATGCTATGTAAATGCTTCTTTCTTCTCAACAATTGCACATGATTTTCCTAGTGTTATGAGTAGATTTTGTTGAACACCATCTTATCGAGAGAGATACGAGGCATAGCATTTTGATAACGGGAAAATACCACCCCCTCTCGGAATCGCCCTGAGAGAAAGGGAAGGTTATTGGTTTTAGATTTTTTACGCCCACCATAGAGGGTCGTTATAAAACTCTTTTGATGGGCCCTATTATTCATAAATAAAATTCAATTCGAATGCTTCTTTTGTAGCAATGTATCCATAGTAGAGCGTGAGATTTTGATCATATCATACCTAGCTTTAGATATTTCTTTTTAAGGAGTTATGGTTGAATTTTTTTATTTTTTTCATTCATGAGCAAATGACATTCCAATTTTGAAAAACATACCTATACAATGAGTATATATATCTAATGAGCACATGATAGCATAAACATATACAATAGGTATACATATCTAATGAGCACATGACATAAGTTCAATTACAATGTTGTATGATCCATGCCAAATAAATGCAATTGTTAATGGATCTAAGATTTGTGTGGCATTCTCTATTAGTATGCATTCAACATATTAGGAATTTTTCAATACTGGCATTCATCCAACTTAACTATTCCAGGGCTAAACTTTACTTTTTTTATGAAAGAAAAACATTATATTTGATATTTAAGAATAACATCAAAATAGACATTGACAAGCCAAATGACTCCTTCAAAATTCAAAAACATGTTTATCATGTAGCTACATATACAGTCATCCATATATCAATATAGTTCATTTTCTTCTTTTTAAACAAATGCACAACCATACAACATCAATTGTAAACCCCCACACATAATACTCTTATTAAGAAATATTGTCTCATAAGTTAAAGAATGCATAAAGCAGATTCAAAAGAGAGAACACCCCCCTTGAATTCATTGATAACCAAGGTACCCTCTTACAAAATAAGAGCATCTTTAGATAGGGAATCAACCTTTAAATTGAATTCTTCAAACATATGTGAGAAGGAGATGAACTCAAGATAGAGTTTCATTTCTCAAAATCTATGCATAATAAGTACTAACACTAAGTTTATGATATGGCATTTTTTGTTAGTCCAATCCATCAACAACTTGGAATCCCCAAATACCTAAAAATGATGAACACCTTTTTTTTAACATTTTTTACAAAATCCATCATCTAGATTATTTAGAGAATGAAACAAGGAAACAATATAAAATGCAAACACACACAAAAACATTTTCCAAAGATAATAGTAATATGGTAAAACCCAAATTCTATAATGAATGGAATGGAAAAACACTATAAACTACAAAGCAATACAAAATTGCTCATATGGTGGTAGCTTATCTCCGAAGAGAGATGTGTAGGATACCCTCATTTGTAGGAGTTGATTAAAAAGAGATAGAAAAGGGCCTTTTATCATAAGCATAAAAAGGAAAAAACCCTAAACTTCCAAAAACCTAACCCTAGAAGATGAAACACCAAAAGAATTTGTGAGCCCTAAGGTGGTTAGTTGATATACCAACTTCTCTTGGTGTAAACTTTACATACAATTTATATTTAGGGTGTATAATAGATCATTAGAAAGAACTAACCGTAGATTACGAATTTTGACTAGAACCGTATGATGCCACGGAAACCCTTGGTCCCTCAATTGGTCAAAAGACATTGTTTAGAGCCTCAAAACAACCCTGGAAGTTTGGGACACCAAAAATCATATAAAATTGCCAAGAAGATGGAGAACCATTGTAACTTGATGGAACATGTGGGTGGCCACCAATATCCACCTAGATTAGTATCCCCCCTTTGGAAACAATGGTTCCAATAACGTCAATTTCCTTCATTAGATGAGGAAACCTTTGTTGAATTTGACTCATGGTGAGCCACTTACCCTAGTGAAGAAGTTTCCATGTTTTGATAACCCAATATAGTTGGATGTTCTGCTAGCATGTTCCCTTCATCTCAATGTCCATGATGTGGTCAACTATTTCCTTCTCAATGCAACCGATATTGAGTTCTGTAGGGGACAAGTGCTTGACTACCTCTGAGGTGTCCAATCAAGGTGGAAAATATGGTCATAGTAGATTGACATTGAATACAAGGTGTAAGCTAAGGAAAGGGGGAATACTTAACTCAAAACCATTCTCACCCATAGCCTTTGTGATGGTGTAAGGCCCATATCGAAATGGTTGGAGTTTCTAGGCTTGTGTGGGACCTGATGCTAATCATGGGATTACTTACACTCAACATTGTATTTCTATAAAATATCATGAACTTGTTGTTGGATGCGATGATTTTGGTCAAAAAAATTGGTCATTTGATCAGCCTCAGTTTGAAAGTGGAAGGATTCATCTTGTGTAGATTCAATGGGAGCTGCTATGTCAATTGGGGCTAATGGTTAGAAACCCAAAGCACACCATGACCGGGTTATGGCCAATAGAGTTGTTGGCTTCGAACCCTCTTTGACCCAGGTTCAGTCCCTCCTTGGAGTGTGTTGCAGGTGCAACTGTTTTCCCCAAAAAAATTTCAAATTTTGGTCCCCCCTCATGATTTAATGTTGTTTTGAATCGTTTGGATCCATGAATTTTTTGGGTCATGCTTTAATTTCGCATTACTTTGAAAAATAACTCTCGTCTTGTTTTCAGAAGTTGCTTATGATTGTAATGAATGTGGGTCGCGGATGTTGGAGTCTGTTTTATTTTTCCAATCAAAATGTTTTGGACCACTTGTCCTTTGAAAAAAACCGTCGTTTCGGAGGTAAAATAGCTTCGACCGTTACAAATTTTCTAAAGTTTTAAACACTTAGCGTTTTTTTTATTATTGATCAGAGGCTGTTGTCTGTTCGTCTTCCATAGTTGCGGCTCCCAAAATAGCTAAGCACCCGAAAGGCAAGTGCTCCGCCCACTGATGCATGTTGGTCTTGTAGTCGCGTGTCTGTAGCCTTTTTCCTTTCGTCGTTGCGGCTATGCAAAGCACTTGTCTTCCGATGTTATTGTCTTTCCAACTCCCGAATGGAAGCTTTTGCGCCTGCATTTTAGTTCATAACTTTACCGACGCTGATAGGTTTTAAATGGTCGGGGTGCTCATTGCCTGTTGAGACTTGCTTGTGTGGCTTTAAATAAAGTTTACCCAGCCGATGTTTTGTGTTTCGAGCTGTCGATGAGTTTTCTTTTTCCGTCATTGGAAAAGGTTTCGAACTCGCGTATGGACGAGATGGTGGTACCGGCACTTGTTAGGGTTCTCATAGCAATAGTGCTGTACATTGGCTTCTCTCAATGCTTAGCCATTTTGGGTGGATATAATTTGACGTTTTGAGAATGTAATCCCAATGAATGATGCATGTCATTTAATCATAGGTGAACTCAAGAAGCTGTTCAAACTACCGCGACGTGAAGGCATAGCTGGTCGAAAGGTGGCAGAAGGAAGATGGGCAATTTTGGCAAAGGCCTAAACGAAAGCGACATAATCACAAGGAGGGCAAGCGAAGTAGAAGAAAAAACCAATAGCAACAAAGGCGCAGACCTGGAAGTTCTGTCAGTTACTCAATGGATCATGAGTGCGCACAGAAAAGATAAAAGTATGGATGTGAAACATTTTGAGGGACCGAAAGGTCACACGTTTGGGGGGCATCCCAAGCGGCCAACTGTTTTAGTTTAAATATTCAAAAGTTAGAACTGACAAAGGGCCTTTTTCCCTGGAGAAACTTGTAAAAGATCGCTTGTAAGAGGAACTATTTCGTTTTACAACCAGGAATTGCAAATTTTACCTGTTGGAGAAAGTGTTGTGTGGAATGTATCAATATGATTAAATGAACAATGTTGAATGGGAACTATTTTGTTTTCAACTGTGTTTCATTAACCGTGAGGGTGTTCTAACTTTATGAACCTATGTTCTTGTCTGAATGTTCTCTAGTATATTCGGTGATGTTTTCCACTGTGAGTAATGGGTTTTTTTTTAACTGATGATGAGTTATCTTATCATGTATACTTTTCATGTCTGTTTATATGTTTGGTTATAAGAACAGCTATCTATGATTTTCCATAACACGTAGACAGTGTTGCATTACTCAAGAATTAATATCTAGCTCTCTAGAGATAGTTTAGTTAGTAATTTATTTTCTGAAAGTGTATGTGATTTAGATGCTTGTGAGTTCTAAGATGAGAGGTAAGAACCTGCACATCACTTTGTGACTACTCCTTGCATCCTTATCACCCTGCATGTTAAATAGGCACGTGCATATCATACTTTAAGTCAAAGTACAAAAATATATACGGTGGATCGGGCCGCAACTGGTAAACCCTTTGTTACTTGACCTACGGTAGCCGGACCACAAACCGGACGGATTCCCTACACCAAACAGTCATGGGCTAGTTGGGAACGTTGACTGGGGAGAATCCCTTGCTGTTGTTGCCTGTGAATTTCCAGGCCTCAACAGTTTCTGGGGCTAGAAGGAGGGCCGCCAGTGCATGGCTGGCCAAGGAAACCCGTTTTCTTGAAACTATTCCACCGGTAACAGTTCAGAAGCTAGTGTGTTTCCTAATCCAATTCCGGAAGAAGAGGGTAGAGAACATTTGTATTCTGTCGACAACGAAGTTGTTAATAATCTGAGAAGACACACTAGGGCATATGTGAAGAATATTGGAGGATTGCCAATCATCCCTAATTTCCCAGAAGAGAATATAAAAGGAAGGATCATCCTATATTGGAAGACTCAGTGCTGGTTGAGGATTGGGAAGAACTTGTAGAAACATCCTTACAGGAAGTTGTACTACCTTTAAATCAAGAAGGCCCAGATACTCCTCATAGTTCTACTACTCACACTCTTGTTTGCTCACCCCCTCACTCTCCACCCAGACTCATGGCAGACGTAAACGCAAATCAACCACCCAACCCACCGAATCCACCACCTGCCTGGAGAGCTAGATCACCTTTAAACCTAACACCTCCATTACATGATCTACCTCAATCCTTTGAAAATATGCTACCCAAATTCGACGCGAGTGAAAAGATACTAGTAGATGACCACTTGCAAAGTTTCTATTTGGCAATAGAAGGGTTAAGGGCTGGGGAATACAAAGATGTAGTTTGCAGACTTTTCCCACACACTCTTAAAGGAGCCGCGGCATCGTGGTACTTTGGTTTGCCTACGAACTCTATCCCTGATTGGGATACCTTCGAGAGGATTTTTAGAAGTAAGCATGCAACCCAGAAGACTCATGCAACTCTTATGAAAGGACTATGCGCCTTGAAGAAAGAGAGAAAGGAAAAGGTGCATAGTTTCACTCAAAGGTTTGTAGCATATCTCAAGAATTTTTTTGAAGCTGACAGGCCTACAGATAAAGTCCTGATTGAATATTATACCTCAGCTCTGGGACCTGAGTTGGCCATGTTTGCCAAGATTAAGGCCAAGCCCACTTTAGCAGAGACCTATGAGGAGGCAGAGAAAGTAGAGGCTAAAAGGGAAAGTATTGAAGATTATCCAGAACGATCAGGAGAGAAAAGTGTGGGAAGGAAAGCCTTGTTGTTTACCAAGCCTAAGGAAGAGCAATCACCATATTTTGAAAGTATGGAAAAAATGATGCAGAAGCTTTATAATAGGATCATAGACTTGGAGAAAGAAAAGGAAGCCCAAAAGTTTTACAAGCCCTATTACAAGAAACAGGAGGACAACAATCAATCCCAACCCCCTCCCCACAATTCGGCATCTATGAACTTAACAGAGGTAGGAATGGACAATTTTTGCACTTTCCACCAACAACCTCACTCTGAAAAGAACTGTCCTCAATGGATAAACTCAATGACGTTAGTGATGAATCAGCTGTTGGACTCTAAACTAACAGAAGATGGAGATTAGGAAAGAAAAGATAGTGATACGTCAAGGAAAGAACCAGAGGATGAGACCATGGTTCTGTGGAACTTTGTCTCATTATTCGATGCCGTGGAGGAAAGAAATTAGGAGTACAAGGACGTCGTGCAAGCGAATGTAACTACAAGAAGCCAATGGTTGGTAAAAGAAGATAGTCTTATACTCCCAAAGATTAAAAGGCTGCAGAAAAATGTTAAGAAATTCCAAAATAATTCCTCAGCTGATAAGATTCCCGAATTCACCATTACCAGCCAAGATCCTAGGCAGAATGATACGTTTTCCAAGCCCCATGAAGAAAAAATGAATGTTGATAAGCCACATCCCACCGAATCACGGATGGACTATGATATTGTAGAGGATATAAAGAAGATAAGAGCGAATATCTCATTATTTGAAATGTGTAAGGTGCCGCAGCAGAAAGAAAAACTTTTAAAAGCACTTGAAGCATCAGAGGAGAGGCTTCCCACTGACAATCAACCCAAGGAAGAAGAAGAAATCAGGGAAGCGAGCATTGGGGGTAAGTCTAAGAACAAGAATCCATCTTTCCTCCTCACTTTTGAAATTTTTAATCACAACGTGCATAATTTCCTGGTAGACTTAGGGGCATCAGTTAACGTCATGCCAATATCAGTCTATAAAAGGATAAATGGGCATCCTAAGCCATCCACCTGGAGGGTTGTTCAGTTGGATAGGATGAATGTGAAAGTAATTGGGGAAATGGAGGATGTCCTAGTCCACCTGTCTTCAAATGATAAAGTGTGCCAAGTTATTGATATTGCAGCGAACGACATACCAGACGCTTATGGGCTTGTTCTGAGAAGAGACTGGTCGGCAAAACTAAACGGATATTTGCCTCAGATTGGTCGCATCTGTGGCTGTTGTATAAAGGAATCCTGAATCAAATTAAAATCTTGAGGGAGCCTCACATGAAATACAACGTTAGTCAACTTGAGGAAAAGAACGAACCAGTGGATTCTATGTTGGGAAATTATTTTATTGAATTGGAACCAGGAAATTACCAAGCAGAAGAAGCCAGCAACACGTCAGACACTCAGCCTGATCTCCTTCAATTTTCACAGGCTGATGAAATCGACTGTAAAATAGTAAACTTAGCAGTAGAAGTAGATTCTCATGAAATAGTTAGCGATTTTTGGACATTGTTTTTTGATGGTTCTAAGACGTTAGAAGGGTCAGGGGCCGGCTGTGTCCTGATTGATCCCAAGAAGAATAAACATTTTCTTTCATGCATATTAGAGTTTGAATGTACAAATAACACAGCTGAGTATGAAGCATTGGTGCAAGGTTTAAGGAAAGCAATTGAATTAAAGGTAACTAATCTGAAAGTTTTTGGAGATTCTAAAATAATTGTAAAACAGATTCGAAATCAAATACATTGTATTTCTCCTCACTTAAAATCTTATCAAAATGAGGTATGGGATTTACTCAAATATTTTAATGCGTTTAATATTATATCAATTCCAAGACTTAAGAATGCAACTGCTGACTTGCTAGCCACATCAACTGCTAGGCTTGTGCCTACTAATAATCGATGTTTTGTTGAATTGCTTTTCAGGCCCTCGGTCCCTGATATGATTACCAACCTACGAGTGTTCGACGATGATCAACAGATTATATAATGCTTAACAAATGACGAGGTATTTAAAGGGGCAATTATAGATGATGAAGAACATCAGGCTGAGCTGAAATATGATAATTTCATCCCTAAAGGAGTCAGAATCTTGGAGAGAATGTTCGATTTAAATGAAAAATTTAGAATACCAGCAAATGTGAAGACTCACAGCTCATCTCTACAGTTTGAATTGATAAATTTAGGAACCGAGACAAATCCTAAATATGTGAATCTTGGCAAATGTTGTTGACCAGCAGAAAGAAACAAGTTCATCACTCTTTTTAATCAATATAAAGATGTTTTCTCCTGGACATATGAGGATTTGAAGACGTATGACACCAGCATCATCCAGCATGTCATCCCCATCAAATCTGGCATCAAACCTTATCAGCAACCTTTAAGAAAAATGCATCCAAAATTGGAACCTCTAATCCAAAGTGAAGTTAAGAAGTTATTGGATGCTAGAATCATTTTTAAGGTTAGACACTCTGAATGGGTCTCAAATCTAGTACCAGTGAGGAAAAAATATGGAGAAATCAGGCTGTGCGTGGATTTCAGAATATTGAATCACGCTTCGGATAAAGACAACTATCCTATTCCACCCATGGAGCAACTACTACAAATGGTCTCAGGTTCTGAACTATTTTCTTTATTAGACGGATTCTCAGGCTACAATCAAGTATTAGTATCCGAAGAAGATAGATTGAAGAAAACATTCAGGACCAGGTGGGGAACCTTCACCTACCAAAGAATTCCTTTTGGGCTTATAAACGTTGGAGCTACGTTCCAGAGGGCTATGGACATAGCTTTTCGCGGTTTGATTGGCCGTAGTGCTGTAGTGTATCTTGATGATATTACAATATTCTCAAAAAGGAGAGAAGAACATGTGTTTCATCTAAGGAAAATTTTTGAATGCTGTCGAAAATATGAGATCTCACTCAATCCCAAAAAGTGTGTATTTGCTGTTACAGAGGGCAAGTTGTTGGGTCACGTAGTTTCAAAGGAGGGAATCTCTATAGATCTAGAGAGGATCAGGGCCATTGAACAGATCCCCTTGCCCCATAATAAAAAAGGGATGCAATCATTTATGGGAACAATAAACTTCGTGCGAATATTTTTACCAGGTTTTGCTCAGATTGTCAAAACTCTGCAGCAAATGGTGAAGCAAAGTGTGCAATTTAAATGGACTGAGATTAAGAAGAACGCATTCAGCAAGATTAAGACTGCTGTTGCACACGCACCCTCCCTAAAAATCCCAGATTTCGATACAGATTTTATTCGGTATACTTTTGCATTTGATGATTCGCTTGCAGCTGTGCTTACTCAAAAGGAAGACGGGGGGGATGAATTCCCCATATCTTTCATGAGCACTGGTCTGCAAGGGGCTGAATTAAACTACCCAGCTATTGATAAACATGATTATGCAGTATTCAAAGCAGTGAAACAATTCATGCCCTACATATTAAAAAATCGAACCAAAGTGATCATCCCACACCCAGCTGTAATGTCCCTTTTTGTACAGAAGTAATTAGGAGAAAGAAGGGGTAATTGGGTAACATCTCTTCAAGAGTATGACCTCAAGTTCAAGCCAACTTCTATAGTTAAAGGGCAAGGTTTGTGCAAACTAATGACTGAAAATAGAAACAATGAAGAACATTCATGGGAAGATGAGGCTGAGTTACATTTGATGAATGTATGTCCTCTGTTCACATCCCCCGAATCTTGGTATAGAGATCTTGTGCATTACCTCCAGACAGGAGTGTTGCCAGAACATTGGAATTCTAAGCAAAGAAGAGCACTGCATCTTAAATCACTCTCCTATCAAATTGTTGAAGGAATATTATTCAAGAAAAATTACGACGGAGTTCTTCTTAGATGCTTAGAGAAAGAAGATGCGAAAAAGGTAATGACAGATCTACATGACGGGCCTGCTGGGGGACATTTTTCAAGAGATACTACAGCTCACAAAATTCTCAGAGCAGGTTACTATTGGCCCACGCTTTTCAAAGATGCACACGCCCATGTCAGGAAGTGCGACATTTGTCAAAGGTGCAGTGGAAGACAATCTAGAGTAGCTGGACCACTGAAGCCTGTGATGATCACGGAGCCATTCGAGCAATGGGGGTTGGATATTATTGGGGACATAAAGCCAAAATATTTTCTACAACACAAGTATATTCTGACCGCAACCGATTACTTCACTCACTGGGTTGAAGTCATCCCACTGCGCAAGATAAATGAGGACGCAGTCATCAACTTCCTATAGGACCATATTATGACCAGGTTTGGAGTTCCAGTTTCGTTAGTTTTTGATAATGATACTTATTTATCCTCAATAAAATTAACTGCTTTTGCTCATGAGAAAGGGATTAAGTTGTATTACTCTGCTAATTACTATCCACAAGGAAATGGCTTAGCCGAATCTACTAACAAAAATATAATTAGGATTTTAAAGAAGACTGTGATAGAAAACCAGAGGAGTTGGCACTCAGCGCTACCAAACGCCCTTTGGGATGATAGAGTCACCCCCAAGTCTTCAATAGGAGTGTCTCCATATACCCTAGTGTATGGTAAAGAAGCCATTCTCCCCCCCAATATCATGTTACCCTCGTCCATAATAGCTCAAGAATCTAGAGGGTCTGATAATGAAGTCTTGCAAATGAGGATATATAATCTCCTGAAAGCAGAAGAATCTCGATCTAAATCCAGAGAGCACTTTAAGCAACAACAAGAGGTGATTAAAAGATGGTTTGATAAACACAAGGCATGAACAAAATACTTTGAAGTGGGAGATTTGGTTCTCAAATGGGACCACCCCCATGATGAGAAAGGAAAACACATGAAATTCCAGCAGTTGTGGGTAGGTCCTTTCTAGATTGCGGCAAAGCTTGGCCCCTCAACTTATAGACTACAAGATCTACAAGGGTGGAAAGAGAACTTGCCAGTAAATGGCTTAGTTCTCAAACCTTACTTTTCCTGATTCTTTGTGTTCCTCTATTTTGTATATAAATAATCTGGCCTGGCCTTCTTCTTTGAGTCATGATTTTTCAGTTTTGTTTTAATTTAAATTTCTATTGATTTCAATAAAACCCTCGGCTGCATGGGGAACATCAGAATTTGGGCTGATTAAAGTTTTGGGTATAAGACTGTGAATTGTTGTTTATCTAAAAGAACTTCTTCCATTTTAGCGGTTTTCTCGAATAGCTATGTATGCATTGAAGTCTTGCTTAACCCTTGTGAAATAAACCAGAATCAAAGGGCCTGGAATACTATTTTGAGGCTCCATCCATGTCACATTTAAAATGTCCTAGGGAGTGACAGCAAAGGGCCCATGGAAAGAAGCAAGGTAAATAGTATATTAGATATAAATGATCCCATGCCAAGAAATGAATGCCAAAAGGAAAATAAGAGTCAAAGAACTCCTATGAAAGAATTATATATCAAAAACAAATGCAGAACCATATAAGTACTAAATTGCCGAAAGTTCCTCTCCGTCCGTAAGCTGGAATGTGAATACACCCCTCACACAAAAGGACACTTGGGATAGAGGAGCCTGAATTCAAATTTAGAAAGAAAGGCATACAGGAGGGCTCATATGAAAAGGACAAAAGTCCAAAAGCACAAAAAGTGCTGAAGTGGCATGGGAATGAGGAACAAATGAATATTTCTGTTTACCATATGCTACAATCCTGTGGTGTCCAAGCCGACAGCTACCCGAAGAAAGAGGTAACAATGAAAATCATCTTTAGGCCTCAAAAGAGTTATCTTGACTTGAAAAGTCCTGGTTTCCACTCTCCTAAATTGGACTATCATCAATGATTAAAAGTACATACATTTTCCATTTGAGAAATCCAGATAGCTGGAAGAATTCAATAAGTTCGTTTGTTGTTAAACAATCTATTATCTAAGGAATAATTGTCCAGAGATCTAGGTTCACTAGGTAATCGGCAATTGTTGCAGCTGCAACTCTTTTCCCAAAAAAAAATTCAAATTTTGGTCCCCCCTCATGATTTAATGTTGTTTTGAATCGTTTGGATCCATGAACTTTTTGGATCATGCTTTAATTTCGGATTACTTTGAAAAATAACTCTCGTCCTGTTTTCAGAAGTTTCTTATGATTGTAATGACTGTGGGTCGCGGATGTTGGAGTTTGTTTTATTTTTCCAATCAAAATGTTTTGGACCACTTTTCCTTTGAAAAAAACCGTTGTTTCGGAGGTAAAACAGTTTCGACCGTTACAAATTTTCTAAAGTTTTAAACACTTAGCATTTTTTTTATTATTGATCGGAGGCTGTTGTTTATTCGTCTTCCGCAGTTGCGGCTCCCAAAACAGCTAAGCACCCGAAAGGCAAGTGCTCCTCCCACCGATGCATGTCGGTCTTGTAGTCGCGTGTCTATAGCCTTTTTCCTTCCATCGTTGCAGCTGTGCAAAGCACTTTTCTTTCGATGTCATTGTCTTTTCGACTCCCGACTGGAAGCTTTTGCGCCCGCATTTTAGTTCATAACTTTTCCGACGCCGATAGGTTTTAAATGGTCAGGGTGCCTGTCACCTGTTGAGACCCACTTGTGCGGCTTTAAATAAAGTCTACCCAGCCGATGTTTTGTGTTCCGAGCCGTCGATGAGTTTTCATTTTCTATCATTGGCGAAGGTTTCGAACTCGCATATGGATGAGATGGTGGTACTGACACTTGTTAGGGTTCTCATAGCAGTAGTGCTGTACATTGGCTTCTCTCGATGCTTAGCCATTTTGGGTTTATATAATTTGAATTTTTGAGAATGTAATCCCAATGAATGATGCATGTCATTTAATCGCAGGTGAACTAAAGAAGCTGTTCAGACTACCGTGGTGCGAAGGCATAGCTGGTCGAAAGGTGGCAGAAGGAAGATGGGCAATTTTGGCAAAGGCCTAAACAAAACTGACATAATCACAAGAAGGGCAAGCGAAGTAGAAGTCAAAACCAATACCAACAAAGGCGCAGACCTGGAAGTTCTGTCAGTTACTCAATGGATCATGAGTGCGCACAGAAAAGATAAAAGTAGGGATGTGAAAAGTTTTGAGGGACCAAAAGGTCACACGTTTTGGGGGGCAGCCCAAGCGGTCAACTGGTTTAGTTTAAATATTCAAAAGTTAGAACTGACAAAGGGCTTTTTTCCCTGGAGAAACTTGTAAAAGATTGCTTGTAAGAGGAATTATTTCGTTTTACAACCAGGAATTGCAAATTTTACCTGTTGGAGAAAGTGCTATGTGGAATGTATCAATATGATTAAATGAACAATGTTGAATGAGAACTATTTCGTTTTCAACTGTGTTTCATTAACCATGAGGGTGTTCTAACTTTCTAAACCTATGTTCTTGTCTGAATGTTCTCCAGTATATTCTGTGATGTTTTCCACTGTGAGTAATGGGTTTTGTTTTAACTGATGATGAGCTATCTTATCATGTATACTTTTCATGTCTGTTTATATGTTTGGTTATAAGAACAACTATCTGTGATTTGCCATAACACGTAGACAGTGTTGCATTACTCAAGAATTAATATCTAGCTCTCTAGAGATAGTTTAGTTAGTAATTTATTTTCTGAAAGTGTATGTGATTTAGATGCTTGTGAGTTCTAAGATGAGAGGTAAGAACCTACGCATCACTTTGTGACTACTCCTTGCATCCTTATCACCCTGCATATTAAATAGGCACGTGCATATCATACTTTAAGTCAAAGTACAAAAATATATACGGTGGATTGGGCTGCAACCGGTAAACCATTTTGTTACTTGACCTACGGTAGCCGGACCACAAATCGGACGAATTCCCTACACCAAACAGTCACGAGCTAGTTGGGAACATTGACTAGGGAGAATCCCTTGCTGTTGGTGCCTGCGAATTTCCAGGCCTCAACAGAGTGCAATAAATCCCAAGATATTGGACCAACAAAGAAAGGCTCACTCGATGGCACCTGCGACGCGGATGCAGTCTCACACGAGATATCTTTCTATGGGTAACTGCTAGAACCAGGTTTCCGCAGTTAGGAGGGGGATTTCAGATCCCTTGGTATTATACAAAGGCACTTGACATAAGATGATGGGTGGGGTGTTTATACGTATTACCCCTTGTTAATATATGCTAAAACTCTCCCTTCGATAGGTATTATAACAACAACCCAATGCAGCACAGACACATTCAACGATAATAGCGCGACGAGTACATATGAAGTCATTCATAAGCAAATGCACACACACATAATCACAGTAACCAATATCTACACTCAATCACATTCATCAATCACACATTTGACATAGTATCTAACATGGAAACCCATCCAAGAAAAACCACAAAGGATCTCTTCATCTGGAATGAGAAATATATGGCACCTTTGATTTGCACACTAAACTGCAGACTATGTTCTCGATATCTCTTTCTTGTCTATATAGACTTCTTCCTCCTCTCATGCTCTCTGGGCTTCTGGCACTATTATTTCTGGCACACAGCCTGGATCGACTCAATCTCTTCTATGAGTTTATACTAATGATCCACAGGCATCCTGGATGAACTCAATCTCTTCTACGTTCGTGTGCACTTAGCTGTAGGTCCTTCAACTCTTCTCTATGACTCAACGACTTGTTGATGGCCCATGGTTGTAGTTTCTGGAAAACTACGAGGAAATCAACAGGAGGAGAATTTCTAACCTGAAAGGACTCAAACAATCCCATGCATAGATGGTTCTATACCCAAGTTGTTTCGAATGATTGACTCTTATGGATACAAGGCCTCCACTGGCACAAGGTGGTCAAATACAAATGGATCCATTCTTCCTATAAGGAAGATATGAAAGTTTTTGGGGTAAAAATGAACTGTGGATTGTCTAAGTAAACTAAAATAGCATCTGTGGATAATTTCTAGTAGAACAATTAGACCTTTAAATTATGACAAAAGTTAATCCAATGTATAGAAATATAAATTAGATTTATTTCCTGCCAACTTTGAATAGAACTGAAATAATTAAAATTGACCCATTTTATCCAAAAGACATTAAGTATATAATTGTTCTAGCAAAGGAATAGTAATTGAAAAATCAACATTTGCAGGGGTGACTATTCATTAGTTGCATTTAATAGTAAATGGATTAAATAAAGAAATTTACTTAATGCATAAACAACACAGTAACTTTGTAATGAGAAATCAATACAATAATCAATGTGTTTGATAACAAAACAACATATAATCAAGATTTCAGAGAAATAAAAGAATAACCAGAATTCACTAAATAAATTCAATGAATAATCAAAAGATGATAGAAGAATCTATGTGAATTTTATTGAAAATGTAAGAAATTACAATCCAACAAAAATTACAGAGTATCTCTAGTCTGTCCCTTGTGGTTCTTTCTCCTATAATCTTCTATGGTTACTCTTGTGAGCTTTGTCTCCCATCTCCACTATGAGATATCCCATATCTTTAAATAATGATTACAAAATATTACAAAGAAAGAAAGTCCTCCAAATATATGGGGATCACAAAATATTAGTTTTAAGATTTTCCAAGGGCAGGTTGCCACTTGACAAAAGTATCTAGTAGATCCGCTACATCGTCATATTGAGCATGTTCTAGTTGCAGTTGATCCTTGTAGATTAATGACTCGATCTCCCTTTTCTTAACCTTTTCCCATTCTTAGAGAAATAGGTTAATCCTCATCAGCGTAGTCCAAGGTGACTAAATCCAATCCTTGATCTCAGCCAAATGAAGGTGATCAATATTCTGAATCTGCTCCTTGGTTTCCCAAAAATCCCTTTCGATCTATTCTAGATTAAGATTTGGAGGTGTGGCATCTTTGATCAGATCCATCAATTGTAAGTCCATAAAACTTAGCAATTTCTGAGGCAAACCATCTCTTATTGCATGCTACCTGTCCATCTTGAGTGGTGGAATCTGCATATTCACAAACATTTCCCCATGACTCTATAGAGATTTTAATCATTCTCAGTTTTATTTTATCAAGGACTGGCACATCCTCAAGTCTGTCTTTAATGTATCTCTTCCAATCCACTAGATTGTCATGGGATTTTGTTGCTTCCTTCCTCCTTTGGTTATGATCATAAAGCAGGCCAGATTAGCGTTTAGAGGAATTGTAGTTTTCTTGCATCTCATTGAGTCCTTGAAATAGACCAAAAATCACCTTTTAAAGGTCATTCTGAATTTTAGAAGCCAATTCTCTAAACTCCTCCTTGTGAACTTGGAAAAAGAGGAAGCAACAGACACAAACTGAAAAATCCTTTAATTTTTGTTCCATGGATGTGATGTTCTCCACATGTTTTACGTTGATTCCTTGTGATTCTTCAAGTTTTCACTTGAGAAGATCGTTATGCTCTTGCAATTTATTTTCATAGTCTTCATAACCATCCTTCAATTTTTGTAGCTCAGTCTGATGTCGTACAATTTCCTGTGCTTGTTCCTGTTTGATCCTCTGTAACTCTTGTTATTTTATCACAATTTCCTTGTTAAGAGAGGAAACTGAGTCATAATTGGCCCCTACGAAGGCTCCCATGGAAGCTGTAGTCTCCAAGGCCTCATGCTTAACATCTCTAGAAGCCCTCTTCCATATGATCTGATTAGGAAATGAGCCCTGCCTGAAAGTTCCCTCCCTAGATCTTTTGGATCCTTTCTTCACCACAACCTTTTTTTCCCTACTCGAGAAGTATTCCCTAAGGGAAACCATGGCATCATCACTAAAACATGCCACTTCCTCAGCTATGGAAATGGCTCCTTCAAATACTGTGACTAATGGGGAATGTTGGGAAATGTCAGGGATGGGGATTGGCATACTGACTTGAGGAATGGTAATGGAAGGTGTGGAGGTACGAGAAGTGGAGGGTGCAAGAGTGGAAATAGAAACAAAAGTAATGGGTTCGAAAGAGATGATAGAGATATTAATTTGTCACAGTGGTCTAGGAATTGAAAACATAGTCTCACAAAGAATACAGACAAATATGCATAAAATTGGCAAAATGGTGCTGCAATGGAAGTAGCAGTTATGTATAATCAATGAATAATTAATAATACAATACAATGATCATGTGAGATGCATGAATGTCAAGACAATTCGAATTCCCAAGGAGGTTATTCAAATTGAATGAATGGGTGTAGCTTAACTGACTGTAAGCCATAGTAAACACACTAGTTAACCAACTGATCAAGTGTTGATTGACTCAACTAAGTCCTAACTAAAGTCAGAGTGCAATAAATGACTGATTCTAACTGAAATTAGCTCAGACACACGTCACTGCATGCCAATCAACAAGTGGTAGCGCATCAATAACTCCAATGAACCCCGATGAGGTTAAATGAAGTCAAATTGGCCATTAGAGGTGTTTGGAGGTGCCCCTGTTGACTCCAGTTCATTAAATATTAATTAAATAATCAATATAATGAAAGGAGGTTCCTTCACCACTAAGATTTTACTGATTGTAACCATCAGTTATCAATTAAGTGCATTTATGACACTTAGATCACCCCTGGAGTGCTCCAGTTAGCCTCCCAATGAAGGAGAAGGCTTAGTTGGCCTCCTTAACTGAAGGTAGGCGTGGGTGTTCTCATGCTGATGTCATACAGTGCTCCTCTGATGTCAATTATGTCAATAAAACTTAGGATAGTGGTTTAATTAGGACAAATTGACCAAATTAAGTGTGCATGGTGGGTAAATGTCTCCAACACCCCCCCTTAAGCTATACTTAGAGGAGTAGAAACATAAAGTGCATGAAAATGCTAGGGCCCTGACAACTAAGTCCATAGGTTACCATGTGCAATAAAGTAACTAAAACAATGCTCAAGAATAAATCTAAGTGAGGAAAAGAGGGAAAACCCAATGGGAAACCCCCCCCTCAAGTTGAACATTGAAAGTAGTCTGGTCACCCTGATGAACTCACCCCCGATAGTGAACAAAGGTAAGTGAACTTCTTTTCTGAAAAGCTCTTGGTGAAGATGTCTGGAATCTTCTCATCAGTCGGGCAGTATTGCAGAATTATGGTCCTATCATGCACTAACTCTCTGATGTAGTGCATGTGTATCTCCACATGCTTGGTCCTCTTCCTGGTAAATCGATCTGTGGATATATTAATAGCACTTTGATTTTCACAAAAGAGGACAGTGGACAAATTACTACCAAGATCAAACTCTGAAAGAATGCCTTGCAACCAAGCAACTTGGATGCAAGCATTCACCACTCCTTGGTACTCAGCCTCTGCTGAAGAGAATGCTATGGTGGCCTGCTTTTTTCTATACTAGAAAAAGGGGCCACCACCAAACATAAATATATATCCAGAAGTAGACTTTCGATCAGTAGAATCACCCGTCCAATCTGAATTTGTGTAACCAACCAGCTCTAGCTTGGAGTCTGCAGCATAGTGAATGTCATAGGTCCTAGTTCCCTGAATATACTAGAGGATCCTCTTGGATTCCTTCCAATGAATATCATGGTGCTGCTGCATGTATCTTGATACAGAATTCATGGCATAACATATATCTGGTCGAGAATGAGTCAAGTACAACAAACTACCAATCAGATGTCGATAAATAGTGCAGTCCATGGGAGGTGTGCTTTTTCCTTCTTCAAGGCTGATCCCTAAAAGGAAAGGGAATGGAGCAGCCCTACATTCATCCATTTTAAACTTGACTAATAGGTCTGATATGTATTTGTACTAAGAGACCATTATCCCATCAGAATTTTGCTCAATTTCGAGCCCCGAAAATTGTCTTAAGAGCCCCAAATCGCTCATTTCAAATGCATTGTGGAGAGCAGTTTTGATGACTGAAATAGAAGCAACTGTGATACCTGTGATCAGTAAGTCATAAACATATAAAAAAATAATAATCAAATGACCATCATACTGCTGTATATACACCTTTGGAAGTTTTGTGAGAGAAGGAAGGCATCCATCTTGGAATACCACTCTCTTGAGGCATGTTTTAACCCGTATAGTGACTTCTTTAGCTTGAAAACCAAATATGGATCAGAAATGTAGCCCTAAGGATGATTCATGTATATATCCTCATGAATTTATCCATGAAAAAAGGCTGACTTAACATCCATATGATGCACTTCCTAGTGCTTAGATGCAGAAATTGCCAAAACTAAGCGGATGGAGTCCATTTTTGCAACCGGTGCAAAAGTCTCAAGGTAGTCCACACCTTGGACTTGGGATAAAAAAATTTCTACCATCATTTCCTTATATTTTTAGGTTCTTCCATCAGCAGAAACCTTATTCCAAAACACCCACTTGCATTGAACCAATTTCCTCCCCAGAGGAAGAGAAACTAGCTCCCAAGTGGTGTTTTTCTGAATAGAATTCATCTCTTCATCCATGGTAACTTGCCATCTCGGATCCTTCCGAGAATGGTAGTAAAACTTATGGTCTAAAATTATCATCAAATAACAAGATTTGGACAACAAATAATCAGGACAAGAGAGTGCATACCCACTCTTTGGAAATCAGACCGGGTTCTCCTTGGATCATTCGGATTTCCAATATTATCTCCTGTTGAGGAGAGTGTCTGTCGAGCCCAAGTTGGGAGATGATTTTGTACTTCAGGTTCTAATTCAGAATCTGATGTTTTCTATACACTGATATCAGAAATCAGAGGATCCAAATCAGGGTCATCACCCCCAATTACATGATCCAAATATTCAGTAGAATAGGAAAGAAATTTAGCAGTTTTCTCCTTCACTAGTTCTACCTCCTGAAGAGGCTTATCAAACTTGACACGCCTTTCAATAATGATATGTTTTTTTTTGATATCCAGCAACTTGAAACATTTTGATTCATTAGGAAATCCAATAAACAGATATTTTATGCTTTGCAGTTGCAAATCCCTCCTTTTATCAAGTGGAATTTGGGCGCATGCAGTGGACCCAAACACCCGCAGATTCGACACATCCAGCTTGTGTCGGAAGTATGCTTCGAAAGCGGTATTCATTTTCATGTATGAGTGTGGAACTATGTTATGCTGCAGCATGCATGGATTCATCCCACAAATTTGCAGCCAACTTCTTTGATTCCAACATACAAGTGGTCATCTCCTTGAGAGGCCGGTTCTTCCTCTCTGCTACACTGTTCTGATGGAGAGTGTAGGGAACTGAATGCTGTACCTGGATACCACTTTGGGAACATATATGCAGTAAATAATTATTGACATACTCCCTACCATTATCATATCTCAATATCTTGATATTTTTTCCATATGCATTCTCAATCAAGGCCTTCAATTCAGTGAATTTTTCCAAGACTTTCAACTTCTTTTTGATAAAAAAGACCCATGTGTATCTAGAAAAGTCATCAATGAAAGTTAGAAAGTACCTTGATCCATTCATGGATGTGATAGGCATGGGACCACTAATATCAGAATGTATCAGTCCCAAGATGCATGATGCTTGGCTTGCCTTCCCCTGATCGAACTTATGCTCAGGGTGCTTTCTAACAACACAACCCTTGCAAATTCCAGTGGTAGATTTGATGACCAGGAGGCCTTCAACCATATAATTCTTCTGTAATTGCTGCAAGTATTTGAATTTCATATGGACAAACCTCTCATGCCACAGTATACTAACTTCATTTGCATGAGTCAGCAATGCGGTGGGCTTTGCATCCACCACAAAATGGGAGAACTAGTAGGCTTTTGCATGATGGTTTGCAAGGTCTTTTGCTTCAAGTTTTCTAGATGCAATTTCTGTGATCTCTACATCATCTGGGATAAAGGAGACTCTCTTGGGCACTCCCATATGTGTCATTTGATAAACACTTAGGAGGTTTGATTCAAGATATGGTACATACAGAATATTGGAAAAATAACCATGCTCAAGATCTACAGTACCTTATCCTTCGGATATGATTGTGGAGTCATCTCCCATGTGGATGGGAATGGATTTGCTGGTCTCCAAATATGAGAAGGAGTATCTTTCAGCCATCATGTGGTTCGAAGCTTTAGAATCTATCAAGAGTGATTTGGACTTCGAAGTGCTTGCCATGAGGGCATGAACTCTTTCATGCTGTGGTTCCCGATCTTGTTGATCTCTCCTTCGAAATATTTTCAAAAGATTGATGTGATTTATCTCAAGGAGAGAGGTAGCTTCATCAATTTTATTTTTCATGCAGGAATGTTCAGGGTGGAATCCCTTCGCATAGTATGAACACTTGAATTTTTCCTTTCCATGATGCCCTTTTCCTTTGTTCTTATTTGAGCCAAAAGGCTCTTCATGCTGCGAGTTATCAACTTTAGGCTTAGGAGATTCAAATTTGGATTTTGGGTTCTTTTGTTGCTTTCCTTTACCCTCCAGATCTTTGGGCCCCGAGACATAAAGGGCTTGATCATGGGAGGATCTGATGATCCCCATATGGACAAGCTTATCATGTTCACTTGTTAGGGACTCAATGAAGGCATTGGGTGAAGACATCTTCCATCCAGGGGTTGTGAACTTCCTCGCATGGAATGTAGAGACAAACACCAAATAATCAACTCCAATTTTGGAGAGTATGTCGAGGATGAGTTGATCATCCTCCTTCTCCACCTTACATTGCTTCAACAGTAAGACAATGTGCTTGAACTTTGTTAAAAAATCATTTAAGGTCTCGAAATTGGAAGGCTGGAGAGACATCAACTAATTTTCAAGCTGGTATACTCTCAAATCATCTTGTTTTCCATACAGGGTTTCCAATTTGTCCCAGATTTCCTTTGGAGTCTTCAATCCCGAGAGATGGAAAAGAAGATCCCAGGAAATAGAGAGGCACAAGAATCTGAATGCTTCATTTTTCTTGTTCAAGAATCTAGCTTTGTCTGTCACAGAAGCAGGCTCTTCTTCAGTGTCCATAGTGACCCTATAGATTCCTCTGGCATGTAGTTGGATCTCCATGTCTCTTTTCTATGAGTGGAAATTGAACGAAGTCAAGAGTTCTATGGAAGAAGACATCTGAAACTGCTGGAGCGAATGCTTTTCACCTCTTAAAACCTACAAATCACAACAAAAGGGGCACCTTAAGGTTGGACAGCCTACACATTTTAGGCTTTCATCACACCTAGCATAGTTCATCAAGCAAGCTTGACCAACAATTCCGTTACTTGTGGTATTAAGTGGTAAGCCTTGGCTTCTGGTGCAGTGCTGGAATTTTGAGCTTTTGCTCAATTTTTCATGCAAGATCTGTCAAAAACCTTATTTTTGAGAGATATAAGCTTCTTCCCACCATGAGCTCTGATACCATATTATTTTTTCACAGTGGTCTAGGAACTGAAAACACAGTCTCACAAATAATATAGATAAATATGCATAAAAATGGAAAAATGGTGCTGCAATGGAAGTAGCAGCTCTGTATAATCAATTAATAATGAATAATACAATACAATGATCATGCGAGATGCATGAATTCCAATACAATTCAAATTCCCAAGGAGGTCATTCGAATTGAATGAATGGGTGTAGCTTAACTGACTATAAGCCACAGTAAACACACTAGTTAGCCAAATTATCAAGTGCCGATTGACTCAACTGAGTCCTAACTGAAGTTGAAGTGCAATAAATGACTGAGTCTAACTAAAAGTAGCTCAGACACATGTCACTGCATGCCAATCAATAAGCGGTAGTGCATCAATAACTCCAATGAAGCCCGATGAGGTTAACTGAAGTCAAACTATCCATCAGAGGTGGTTGGAGGTGCCCCTACTGACTCCAGTTCATTAAATATTAATTAAATAATCAATATAATGAAAGGAGGTGCCTTCACCACTCAAATTTGACTGATTGTAACCATCAGTTATCAATTAATTGCATTTATGACACTCAGATAACCCTCAGAGTGCTCCAGTTAGCCTCCTCGAATGAAGGAGAAGGCTTAGTTGGCCTCCTTGACTGAAGGTAGGCGTGGGTATGCTCATGCTAATGTCATACAATGCTCCTCTGATGTAAATTAAGTCAATAAAACTTAGGATAGTGGTTTAACTAAGCCAAATTGATCAAATTAAGTGTGCATGGTGGGTAAATGTCTCCAACAAGAGATAAAAGAGGTACTAGGTTGTGAAGATGATGGAGGGGATTGTGAAGATATGAGTTGGGTGGAAACAAAAGGTAATGCAAATGCTGCTGAAAAAATGGTTAATGTGGAAAAAGGAATAGAAATAAGGATGGGTAAGGATACATCATATGTACCACTACTAGGAGTAAGAATATGGGAAAAATTAATTTTAGAAAAAGAATGATCATGAATCAAACCTTCTAAAGGATCCCTAGCTTCCTGGGTTGCTGATACAATAGACGAAAAAATAGTGGGAAATCTGATCGGACATGAGTAATTGGAGGGAAGAGCTTCTTCTTTCATATCATTTTCAATTTCATGGACATAAATCCTTCATGTTGGTGGATCAACCTATGGTATTGGATTGGATTGTGGAGGTGGTTGATCATTCCTTTTCCTGTTTGGTTGAGGTACAAAAACTGTTTCATGTTCCTCTACTACTGAACTCATGAGCTCTAAGTTTCTCTTCATCTCCGCAGATGACATGGATCAAGTTTCTGGTTGTCATGGGTATTCAATGGTAGGATTTCCACAGTCATCAGCCTACTTAGTTGCCACTGAAGAAGAGCCAACATGTAACTTTTGGGCTTCTTTTTCAACCAATTGTTTTTGTGATTTCTCTTGCACTATCAGTTCTAGTTTCCTATAATGAAGCACCTTGGTGTTCAATTCCTGTTGGTATTGAAAAAAAAAAAATTCATCAAGTGTGTTGATCCTGGTTACAACTTCTGACAAATTCCTTAGCCCCTTGATATATGGAATCATCGGGGTTATCCTGATGTGTGTAGCCAGTATTCATATGTTCCTGGGTAAAATGGTTAGCCATGAAAGACTTTGGGTCATGCATTCTCTTGGGGGCTTCCCTGAGTTTTAGAGTAAGAATATTCTTTCCTAGAGTGCCTGCATGAGTAGAATTATGGATCACCAATGGTCCTAGGCTGAGGGAGAACTTTGACCACCCCTTCCTCTTAGCTTCAGTAAGCTTGGGAAAAACTACATTAACAACAGTCTGAAAAGAGATTTCCTCTAGAACCATTCTATCTAGAACTATTCTGAGAAGCTGATGAACAGTATTGCTGCCCCAAATACTGATGTAAGCAAAGTATTCTCTGACATACGAATATCCCATGGTGGAGATCAATGCTCTGGATTTGTCAAAAAAAGCAGGAGCATCATCCTTCAAGATATTTTGATAAAATGACCCAATAAAGTGGTCATAGATATCATATATGAGCGGGAAAAAGTTGTCCTCCCATAATGTCGAATAGTAAATATCGACAGTGTGTCCAAACCTTGTCCAGTTCCACCCCATGCCTGTGATAGGAAATGATGCACAAAACAAGTCCATTACATAGGATGATAAATAAAAGGCAAGCTTTTTGGATGTAGGAGTTTTATGGTACTTCTCTATAGATTCCTTCAAAATAACTGATAGAATTTGAGCCTAGTTGAAGGAATCCCCTGTGGTAATAATATGATGGGAAAGGGGCGCCCATTATTCCTTAAACACTATGCAATTTGGTAACCTGTAGAGTTTGCATAGCATGGCTGCTAATAGGGAAATTGAATCTCTAAACCAGGAAATCACGTATAGTTTTTCTGGCTTAGGAAGGAATTCCGTAGGGTTATCCATCCATGATTTTATCATTTCCTTGAAATTATATTGTGTAGCATAGGATTCAAGGAATTTCATATTAAGCAATTGTTGAAGTGGGTTAAGGGCACAGGCTGTGGAAAATACCTCTGGATGAAAGGAGGCCAACTAGATGTGATCCTGGTCATTAAAAGACTGGCCCTGGGGTTTTGCGTGGTCGAATATCCACTTTATGGGGTCTGTATAGGGCATGAAGGTGGGCCTGGATGTTATAGCATGGAGTTGTGACTTGCTTATGTCCAGGAAGGCCGACTGGTCATGTTGGATATTGAAGAAGTAATCATTATCGAAAATGGCATAAATCCTTGACTACTCTAGATGATATGTTTCATACACCCGCCCACTGGTGTCAGAGACGATTTTTGAATTGGGGTTTTTGTTCTTATTCTCATTGAGAGCGATTTTGGACCTTGTGTTCCTTGACATAGTTATAGGGTATAAGGTAATTTCTGGTAAAAACACATGAAAATAATATATTTGGACCCAAATAAAAATTACTACAATTAAACCAATGGAAAGAAGAGATTCAAAAGTCTTACCAGTAAATCGCTTAAGAGCCAGGAAATTCGTGGGCTTGATGAAAATCCACAGCAAATTATTTTGCACCCGTGAAATTCGTAAGTAAAAATGATGGAAAGAATAGTAAAAACTCGAAATATTTAAACTAACAATCCCAGGGGAAAAATGAATTTAAGTTGTATATTTAAAACAAATCAACGGTTAGGACTGAGGCAGGAAAAAGAATTGTGGGGTTGAGCTTTTGACATAATTTTTATTTTTTTATTTATGCAATCCACAATCTACATTGCGGGATAACGTTTGTGACCAGAAATTAGTTTTATTGCTTTCGCAATCCACAATCCGCATTGCAGGTTGTGGTATCATGTAAGTGCGATTTTTCGATTTTATTGTGTTTTGAGTTTATGATTTATGCAATCCGCATTGCGGGTTATGGAATTGTGGAACTGAAAAACTGAAATTTTATTATGAAAATATTTTTCGACATCTGCAATCCATGTTGTAGATTATGGGTTGTGGAAAGGTAAAAACAAAAAATAGAAGAAATTTCGACACCCACAATCCGCAGTGTGGATTGCGGGTTGCGGGAAACAAATTTCATAACCTTAAAAAAAGGACTTTGACTATCTGCTTTTGTAGATTGTAGAAACAGAAATTTGTAAGAAAATGGAGGATTTTTTGCAATTTACAAACAAAAAAAACAAGGCTCTGAATTAGAATTTTATTAAGTTTCAAATATGATAAGATAAAAGGGATGAAAGCAGAAAGGAGTAATACCCCATAGTAAAATAATAACAACAAAATTTCCTTAATAATGATGAAAGGGGTTCCCATTTTGTCAGATGAAATGGGATATTGTAGAAGGAGCAAGTCGACAGAAGTCGACTTGAATGAAGACTGACTTAGTCAATCAGCCGACTAAGTCAAGGGACCGACTTAGTCGATCAGCTGACCGAGTTGGTCGGCCAAGTAAACACAGTCATTAAGTCTACTAACTAATAGTTGTGTCGGTTCATCGAACCGACAGGTAGTTATTTTTGAAACTGTTTGTAAAACTGTATATATTAGGCTGTTGAGCCACACAAGAACTCAGTTCACTTCTTGGCTTTGTACGATCCATTGAGAATAATATAATCTGTTCACCTTATCTGTTCTTGTCTTTTGTCTCTATGTATATTTCTGTATATTTTTGTATGTATTATTGGTAACCTTATGTGATTTGTGAGATTACAACATTGGTTACATTGCCGGTAGTACATAACTAGAATATATGCTCACATATGATACCAGAGCAGGAGATAAAGGACTGGTGGGAGCGAAAAATCGCTAACTATCTACAAAATTACGTGAGAAGGAACAGATTGACAGTCGCAGAAGCAAAAGCCAGATTTTTCACTGAGACTCACGAAAAATTTGTCGAATCCATGCCACACCTGCTGAAGCAACTTTTGGATGAGAAAACTAGACAAGACTAAAGAAGCACAGTTACTCCAGAAACTGATCTGAGGAGGACGTACAAATCTATCGGAGTGGTTCGAAAAGATAGCCGACGACTTCTGTGAGGAACAAGCAGTCGAAGACAGGACTTCGGTGGAAACTGTCTGACATAAATTTTTCACAGAATTTACTGATCAATTCTTGTGTTCCTTACCGACTTTGCTGTTCAAGTTCTTGATAGAAAAAGGAGCAGGACACATTGTTGAACCTCGACCACCATTACGTGAACCACCCTCAAACACTAACTGGGCGGAGAAGCAAAAGAAGTGGGAACAATTCATTGCTGAAAAGGAGTGGGAATACTTCCTGAGCAAATAGACAGCATTATCCGAGCTTTCTAAAAAGCGTCGGGTAGGCTATGGGGGGGTAGCTGGTCATGTGTCAAAGAGGGAGCATGGTGGATACCAGTCGACCAGAATTAAGCCAGTAATGAACAGTCGACCGAAGAGGAATTGATAGTATTGTATGAAAGTATGTCGGACATTAAGAGAATCGAGAGGGATGAAAGACAGCAGAGAAGGGAAGCCAGACGTGAATGAGCCGACGAGCTGTGTAGAGAACAAAACCCTAGGGAGACCGACCGAGATGAGCATCCGCCAGAGTTGGGTCATGACCGACCAGAAGAAGGCGTGGAAGAAGAAACCGGCCCTAAGGATGAAGAAGTGTGGATAGAGTAGCAAGAAGCTCTCCAAATAATGACTCCCGATGAAGTAACCCTGTCCCCAGTCAATCCACATACCGTAATACAGACTATTATTGAAGACAACCTCCGACTGAGAGCTGGTGACATCACACTCTGGAGTCGACTCGGTGATGAACCGTACCCGAGACGACACCTGGTCATACGCCGACCGGTCGAAGGGAACTTGGTGACCTTTCAAACGGCACCCTCCTTTCGCAGTATCCACTTGCTCCTGCCGACACATGAAGGAGCACCCCCCCTGCCACATACAACTTTCGAAGATAACCAAGAGTCAGACCTGAGCATGCAAAGTGATAGTGGGTCATCGAGAAGACAAATTATCAACAATCCATTTTACTACGAGAAAGAATCAACCACCGACGGAGGCACAAGTTCCGTCGACCAAAACCCCATCGTCACCCCCACAGGTTTGACTATATCAGCGACCCCACCTCTTTCACCCCCACCCACACCTCCCACCCCGCCAACTTCCGAGAGTAGTGATAGTGACTCAAGCATGGGTCATGGATCTACTCAGATTCCCCTTTATGAGGGCGACAAAGACCCCAGACGACATTGGTTCATCTGTGAGTCGATATGGGAGGCCAACAAGGTAATAGAAGAAGATCGCCAGATGGCCCAGTTCGCGGGAGCCCTTAGGAAAAGAGCTCTAACATGGTATATGACATATTCTGAACGGTAGCCCAGAGCAACAAAATCAGAGATAAAAGCGCAATTCCTATCATTTTTCAAGACCCCAGACGCCAAACACCTGGCCACCAAGAAGCTGAAAACGACATCACAGAAGCCAGGAGAAACAGTCCGTGACTACGATAAACGATGGAAGGATCTATTGAGCCAATTAGACTATACCATCGACGAACAATTACTGATTCAATGGTTCCTTGTAGGGCTCTCACAGAAAGTTCACCGACACATCGGTCTGGAAACTTTCAAGTCGTATGAAGATGTGCTAACCAAAGCTCTGCAGGTCGAGATGGATGAAGATATCCCTGCATATCCGACCAACCACCGTTTGGAGGAACAGCTGGAAAACGTGCAGAAGTCCCTGAAAGAGCTCACGCTCAAGAACCAAGAAATCTGGTGCACTAACTGTTCAACATCCGGGCATTCCAAAGATAATTGTCGACAGCAGTTCAGCCGACAAGATGTCCGTTTTGTACAAACAAAGGCATTTTGCGACATTTGCTAGGAACATGGAGACCATTCTACAGCCGACTGTCCTTATAATATGAAGAATGGAAAGTCTTCCTGGTGTGCTATCTGCGAAACTGCAAATCACAACACGGCCGACTGCCATCTTAACCTGAAAAATAGACAGAACTACCAGGCCGTTTACCAGACGAATGCAGTAGCACAGAATACGGAGCAAAACAATAACAACAACCAGAATGGGAAACGTAATGATGGTCTATGATACGAATGCCGACATGACAATCGACGACAAGGGTTTGGAAGAATAGGTCTATTCGTTGGGAATCGCGAAATAAGAAGTCGTCGACCCACCCAATGCTTTATTTGTTACAAAGAAGGGCACAGATGCACAGACTGTCCGTACAAGGACAGAATTGACCTCAAATTTTGTACACACTGTGGAGTAGGCGATCACTCCTTGGAGGATTGTCCTACCATGTTGGAAAAAATTAGCAATAAAAAGAATGTTAATGTCTTGTCTTGTGTCCAGAAGAATGATGTCATAACTACTAAGAATTTGCACATTGTCACTCGACAAGGCACCAAAACTGGGCCTGATAACCCTCGGATTAGCAAGATCACACACACAAATACATACCCTGACCCTAGCAAGGAAAAACACACATACCAAGAAGCTACACACATATTTCAAAACATTGCACAGCAAGAAGACAGTATTAACAGTCGACTTAGCTTGACCCAACAATTAACTCATCTCATTCAAACAAACGAATCTGTAGGCCAGTTCATTGATTTATTGCATCAAATCAAAAACACTGATCCTGAGAAACAAACTAAGAACATTTGTATCCTAAATCAAAAAGACAAAAACGATGTCGACCCACTGGTCGACCTATAAATTGAAGGATACCACGTACAACAAGTAGTCCTTGATTTTGGGTCTCAAGTAAATATTATGACCAAGGATACATGGGAACAAATGGGCAAACCTTGACTCTATGAGTCAGGAATCTACCTAAAACTAGCCGACCAAGGTCTCATTGAACCCATTGGGGTTTGGAAAAATGTAGACACAACCATTAAAGGCATATCAACTAAGGTTGATTTCGAAATTATTTACCCAAAGGAAGGATCTAGCTCCTTCCCAGCCCTTGTCGGTCGACCTTGGGGTCGAAAGATGAAATCCTCTATATCTTTAGATAAAGAAAGGATCAAGCTAAAAGGTAATGGCCAAAAATTCATTGTACCCATTAACCCTTCCCAAGGACAGCCTTGGATAGAACCTATTGATGAGGAATTTGACGTTAGACAGCTATACCAAATCCACAACAATAATGACTATACTGAACCAAACATCTATGGGGAACTTCACTTAGGTAACCAAGACTCAGTTGGTTATAATTCATATGCTGAACTATATGACTGGGAGATAGAAAATTATGAAACACAAGCAAGAGGGTGATGGACTATCCAAACAGTACAGAAAAAACCCACCCGACAGTGATTTATAGTCTCAATTATCCCCAAAATTTTTGAGAGAAAAATAAGAGAACACCCTACCTTACAACCGACCAACGAAAACACCAGGAAACAACCTAGGTATAAGGAGAGGGAATCCCCAGTCATGCATGTCGAACAAGTGTCTAAAAACATTGGAGAACATGGCCGACTACAGAGCTTAGTAGAAACCTTCACAGGTCAAGTAGCTAGATGGTGGGATACCCATCAGACAAAACTACAGACCTTGACTACTGCTGCAACTTACTTTGTTGAAAGGTTTGGTGGCAGGAAGTTAACCTCACAAGCACAGATCCCTATCTTCACCCAAGGACAAAACCTAGAAGAACACATCCAAACTTGTGAAAAAGAATGGAGAAAACTTGGACATAAGGATGAAAGAGCCTGGCCACACTTGTTTCCATCAACCCTAGATGACTTACCTAGCAAATGGTATAAGATGGAGGAAGCTAAAGGTGAAACCTTTTTCTGGAATGAACTAAAAGAAAATTTCATTAAATCCTTCAACTTTATACCTGAAGATAAACACTTAGTCGAGCCAGCACAACAAATTAAACATTTCATTCAACTGACTGAAACACACCCTTACAAAGACCCTCGACAGGTCAAGAACTGCAATAGTCTTCACATAGGATCAAAAGTCGAGTCGACCTGATTACAATTAGAGAATGAACACACCGAAGGTAAAAGCTTCAGATGGAAATCAAACCATGCTAAAACAACAAAACCAATCCACTCAGTGCTAAGGGTCGCGACTACCTATAAACCCGACCTCGACCGAATGACTGCAGCAGACTTCCCTGCTACATTCTCATAGTTCAAGGAAGGAAGTCGACCAATCAATAAAGCTAAAGCCCCAGAATGGCTAGATGCCAAAGTAAAAACTAAGGAGGTAGACATTTCAAATGACGACCGACCAAAAATAGCCAAGATTGGTGACTATTGGAATGAGCAACAAACTGCTGAAATAGTGAATTTACTTAGAGAATTCCAAGATGTCTTTGCAAGGGACTATAAAGATTTGAAAGGGTTAGTTCAAGAAATGGGAGAGATGAAAATTGACACTAAACCTAATGTCCGACCTGTCAAGAAACGGCCTTATAAATTAGCTCACAAGTATAAGGAAATAGTTAAAAAGGAGATCGACAACATGTTGGAAGCAGGGATTATCTACCCTATCGACCAGTCAGAATGGGCAATTCCCATGGTCGTACAACCTAAGAAACACCGAAGTGTGCGTTCAGAGATGACCGACCATCCAACTACATAGTCCCCAGCAGGAGCAAATCTGAAGGGTTCGACAGGATTTCACTTTTTTGTACTTCCCTCTTTCTTCGGGACGAAGAAATGTTTTGTTTGTGGGGGAGATGTAGAAGGAGCAAGTCGACAGAAGTCGACTTGAATGAAGACCGACTTAGTCGATCAGCCGACTAAGTCGAGGGACCGACTTAGTCGATCAACCGACCGAGTCAGTCGACCGAGTAAACACAGTCATTAAGTCTACTAACTAATAGTTGTGTCGGTTCACCGAACCGACAGGTAGTTATTTTTGAAACTGTTTGTAAAACTGTATATATTAGGTTGTTGAGCCACACAAGAGCTCAGTTCAGTTCTTGGCTTTGTACGATCTATTGAGAATAATATAATCTGTTCACCTTATCTGTTCTTGTCTTTTGTCTCTGTGTATATTTCTGTATATTTTTGTATGTATTATTGGTAACCTTATGTGATCTGTGAGATTACAACAGATATGTTGTGCCAACAACAAATGGAAACTCGTTGGGGGAAGCAATTATCTCTGTACAAATCAACTTAAAAACTTGAAAAGAGATATGTTAGCAGGAAAAAATGTTTAAGTCTATAACCTAAGAGTAACTCAAAGAAGAATACAATTGAATCCACTAGAAAGAGCATTACCTTCCCTTTCCCAAGCCACTTATAATGATGCTCAACTGACAAAAGCAACCTAGGAGCAATAAGGTATCCCTGTGACCAATATGTAGTTAAAAAAAGGGAGCTTATGATAAACCTTAGGAAATACTTGATCCACTTTCAGGGTTATCCAACCAACAATCAGGCTGAATTATTCATTATGAGTTAGTAACTTTATTTCTACACATATATACAGACTTTTTTTATTGACAAAATAAATTAACCAAAACTAGGTTGAAACAAGACCATAGCCTTGGCAAGGTGCAACGAAATTCACAAATCCTACCTGGAAACTAAATAAGCTAGCTCTGTCAGGAGACTCCTTGTCTTTAGTTTTGAATTTAAAAGCAATTATCATGGCTTGGTAACCACCTTTCAGTAATTTCAGTCCAAAACATGATCCATGATCATGGTTAGGTTGGCTTGTGATAAGACCCCATGTCCTTGAATACAATAAGTTGTGGCTGATCATTAAAAAAAACAAAAACAAGTATTAATTACAATGTAAATTGCAATCCATTACCTTGGCTTGGTAAGCATCTTTTGGTAACGTCACTCACTGAATATCTATGAACATGATAGGATGGATTGTGATAATACCACGGGGTCTTCACTTAGTGAAACCATGCCATAGCACGTTCGTTCGTGGCATATGAAACAATACCCCTATTTTCAAAAAATATTGGAAAATACCT
>LPNX010834240.1:16305-42300 GCA_001517045.1 Pseudotsuga menziesii
TAAAAAATCCTTAAAAATCTTTTAAATTAAGTTTTATACATAATAAACTTAATATTTTTTGAAAAAATAAATACTACACTTTTAAAGTTAAATAAAGGTTTTTTCATATAAATCCAGTAAAAAAAGATTGATGGCAATGTTGACTTGTCTACCTATGGCCAGTGTCAACTACATTGCTCATTACTATTGGAATTTGAGGAAGTTTTGATGGTTATGGAGCATTTGTCCCATGTGCTAATTAGCAAACAATTTTTCATAACTTATTTTTGACTTATGATGATTTTTATAAATTAGTTTGAATGAGATTGAATTTTGAAACTGCTTTTAAAACTCAAATTTTAATTGCTAACAACCATAAAGGCTTATAGGTATATAATGCATAATGTATGTAGATATCATTGATTATTTTTTTATATTTTTAATAGGTAATCTTGTTAGATTTGTATTAGTCCAAAGAGTAGAATGAAATGAAAGTCCAACCTTCATAAATAATATAATAATAATTACATTATATCCTCCTCCAGAAACAGGAACGCAAATTAACTGCAGGCGGATTGAGATCGACCGCGCTTTTTGGAATTGTATCAACGGCCTGCCGGCTTCTCACAGTCCACTCTATATAATATTGTGTTATATTTTATATAACATTATCTAGATGCGCACCTCGTTGAATTCGATTATTTCGAAGCATAACAGACTTAACGGCTTAGGGTTCCTAATATATGCGATATGCGACATGGCTTAGGGTTCCTAATATATGCGATATGCGACATGGATCTGTATATATTTGAATGGTACCGTATTTGTGTACCTGAAAGGAATAAATTAATAATAAATTCGTTTATAATAAATTTCGTGTTACCATAGATCTCTATATATAGAGCGAAAGAGAGTACCTAACAACTTTAGCTTGGAGAGGCAAGAAACCAAGCGCGCCCATCAACTTTCAGATCCAATCCCTAGATCTGATATCTTACCCATCTCGTCTCCAGGGATGAGTTTCTCAGATAATTCTTTTCATTATCTTTTGAACAATACAAATGCTGATCTTATGAGCTTGGAGACGGTAGCGACCAAGCCTGCCCTTCAACTTTCAGATCCAATCCCTACATCTGATATCTCCCCAATCCCGTCTCCAGGGATGAGTTTCTCACATAATTGCTTTGATAATCATTTGAGCAGGGAAGATGTTATGAACTTGGAGACGCCAGCGACCGAGCCCGTCCATCAACTTTCAGAGACTGGGATGAGTTACACAGATCTTCTGAACAATACAAATGATGATCTTCTCGATCACAACTTTATCTGGGAAGAGGCGGAGGCGTCAAGAACCCAGACCGTCCCTTCATTATCAAACCCAACCCCCACCCGTGATATCTTTCCTGGTATGGGTTTTACAGGTAATCTCTTTGATGGTTATCTCTTTGGGTTTTAAATTTGTTTTTCCAGGGATGGGTTTTACACAATACGTTACTATAATGATTTATGAATCGGTTAGAAATAGTGTTAGATCTGTCCATTGGGTTTTACATTTGTTTTTCCAGGGATGGGTTTACATAATACGTTCCTATAATGATTTATGAATTTGTTAGAAATAATGTTAAATCGGTTCATTCTTGACAATTTGAGTGAAATCGTTTTCTCTCTCATGGGTATCTAGCTTATGAAGCTATAAACTGGTGGTTTTATCTGGTAACGCTATCTAGCTTATAAAGCTATAAACAAGACTATGAAGCTATAAAAAGGGACCCATGGCCAAATATGTGTATACTATGTTCAAAGGATGAAGAAACTATAGATCACTAAGCTATAAAAAGGGACCCATGGCCAAATATGTGTATACTATGTTCAAAAGATGAAGAAACTATAGATCACTTGCTGGTGAAGTGTAGTTTTATTAAACTTGTTGGAAGGAAGAATTGCAGTCTCTTAATATTTATGAGAATTGGGACTTTCAAACCTTTGATTCTAGCCTAAAAAACAGGTATTATTATTGTTATTAGCTATAAATATTTGTCAAAGTCTGTTTGTTGGGGCGAGCTGCTTTAAAAAAACTATGTAATTTTTGAAGATGCCCAAAATAATTACTTAGAGTTAGGCTCAAATATTACCACCAACTCAAATATTATTACCATGTTCAGCTCAAATATTACTACCATGTTCAAGGAATTATACAAAGAATAGAGTGTTACACTTTCTAGAACTATTTCAACACAAATCTTTCCAAATGACATTCTTATAGGATATTTTGATGGGTATCACAAGATGATATTTGTGGAGTTAGTATAACAATGAGAATCATAGAACATATCTTTAAATTGTGGATAGGATGTGGATAGTGATGGCATTGTGGGGCTTATTATATTTTGTACTTCATAGATGAATTTATGAAATTCATATTTAACCATACTTTAAATTACTCATTGATTCAGTAAATGATAAAATAATTCTACCATTGGCTTTATAAGAAAATTGGTTCGAAAGGATAAGAAAGATCAAATATTCATTTGATAATCTTGTGCTTACTCATGTGTACAGAGAATTGAACATGGAAGCTGACTATCTTTAAAGCTATCACTTGAGAAGGAGAAATGAGTAATGAAGGAGTCATCTTCTATGAGGAAATGCAAAGAAGAATAGCTGTGTTTTTTATCTTCTTTAGATTCTCTTTACATACAACATTGTGGAGTATTTTAATATTCTCATATTTTATATTTCTTTCATTTTTGGAAGACATATTAACTCTTTCCTGATGTCGTATATGCTCTTATGTTAAATTAGTGCTTTCAATAGGAAGGATTTTTGTTTTTGTTTTGATAAGTCTATCAAATTTGAACATGAGCACTCAAGACTTTATATAATTTTTGAGTCATTTTTTCAATATCAAAATACATGTTTTGTTTTTTAGGTGAATAAAAAACAATTGAAGAGAACAAGTTCTTCTATAGGTAATGATTTTTAGATCTGCCAAATTGTTTGTTCATGTATACTGAAGAATTTATGTTCATCTATGTTGAAAAAAAATTGGTCCCTCATGGAGAAATAATTTTTTTTTCATCTTGTTTCCTGGCCTCCATATTGAGTACATCTTATTACAATTCTTTCCAACTCATTTACAATTATGTTTAATTCATAAGATGCTATATCAATCTTTATCAAATTTAGTTTCTTGAAAAGAATATGTCTAAACCCATTTTCTATCCTCAACTTCTTCATTTTTGTCAAGATTCTCAAAAGAATTCTTCCACATCATCAATCGATAATAGTATCCCTTCAGTTATGTCTCTACCACTAGTTAATAGCTCTATGACCTCTCAAGGCACTTTAGAAGTATTTGGAGGATAGTTGTTATTTTTTGTGTTTACAAACAAAATGATCTAGAAGACTTTAATATTCCCATATTCTCTATTTCCTTATTTTTGTAAAGAGACAAAATAACTCTCCTGTGATCTCTCATATGTTGTTAGCTTGGATCATTGCTTATAGAATGATATCTTTTGTTTTAGTTTCAATCTCCTTGCATTTAGAAGAGAAAGAATTATTTTTATTTTGGAAAAATCTGTAGATTTGAGGAGTTATCCATACTGAACTGAAATGGTTTCAAAACTTAGAATCTTTGACTTGATTTTTGAATATCAAAATAGATTCTTTTTTTAGTTGCATAAAAAATAATGGAAGAGAACAAGTTCTCTAGTCAACTCTCAATTGTCAAATTAATAACTATTGAAGACTTCATGTGTTTTGTTCATCAAAGTAAAATGTTTGTAAATTAAATAACAATCTTTAGATATGCAAAATTGTTCATCTATACTAAATAAAGTGCCTTCCTATATTTTAAAAGATTTGTGGTCCCTATATGCACAAGCTTATTTTTCTTCTTCTTTCTTGCACACTTTACTCTATACATCTTATCACAATTCTTCTGACCTCTTTAACATTCATGAATTTCACAATTATTTTTACTTCATAAGTTGTTATATCAATATTTATGACATTTAGTTGTTGCAAAATAATGTCCAAATTCAATTTGTTATCCTCAACTTCTAAATTGTTGTCAAACTGCTCAAAATAATTCTTCCACCTCACCAATGGGTAATAGTACCTCACATTTCTTTCCAGATCCATATTTTTCTTAAGCTATGTCCACTGCCAGTAAGTAACTCTATAATCTCTCAAGGAACTTTTCAAGCATTGGAGAATAGTTGTTCTTTTTGTGTTTACAAACAAATGATTTAAGACTCATTCACATATTTTTTATTTCCTTTTTTTTTGTTTGATGAGACAACATAACTCTTTTGTGATGTCTAATATGTTCTTATGTTAGATCAATGTTTTTAGTAGGAAATATTTTTGTTAAAGTTTCAATCTGACTAGACTTAGAAGAGGAAGTAGGAATCTTATTTTTGTTTTGATAAATTTTTCATATTTGAGGAGTGCTCCAAAATTAGAAATAGAAGTGATTTTTATTTTGTTAATAAGAAGGAATACATTCAATTACTTATGATAAAAAAAATGATATCACAATCAAACTTGGCCAGCTGGAAGATTCACCCATGATCTCCACTGATTCCAAGACCCCTCCCTCTCCTTGACCCCTGCCTTTCCTTGTTGACAAGGAAACAGGACCAACCCACACACTTAGATACATCAAAACAAAGGTATTCATTTGACACCTGGTATTCAATTCACTCAAGAACAACTAGAAGGAAGCACCAACACCCTTAATTCTTCATCATTGAATGCAAATGAATGTTTAAATACTTTCCTTGCAGTACCCTTCCACCTTATCGATTTCTATTATGATTTTGTTATCATGACGCACAACATTTTTTCTTAAGATTTCATTATTCTAATATCGAATTTTTTTCTTCAGATATCTTTGCTTCTATGAGGATGTCACTATTTTGATGTAGCATGTTCTATCTCGATAGATGGTTTGTGGATGCTTCTACCGTGAAGTCACTATTTTGATGTGCGACATTACCTCATGTTCAATATGTTATCAATATTTTTATGAACATTGTATAATCTCGAATGTTGTTATATGTTGCTACTTTGCATTCAATAGATCAGTGCTATTTCATTTAATATTTCGAGCCAAATTTCCAATGTGGACCTCATGTGGCATCTAATTTAATAAGAAATTAGTAGGCATCCGTGCCAGAGAACACAAACATGCACTTGGAGAGGTAGGTTTGAGTTTGACCAAACCTCATGATCCTCACCCAAGAGTAAACGAAGAAAGGAGTCTCAGAGTAAATGGAAAAATGAGCTTGAGGATCCTCGCCGAGGAGTAAATGGAGAAAGGAGCTTGAGGATCCCCGCCCAAGAGTAAATGGAGAAAGGAGCCAAGGATCCCCTGCCCAAGAGTAAATGGGGAAAGGAGCCTGAAGAAATAATTACTACCAACTTCAATAGAAAAGAGATTAAAGATGTTTCCTACAAAGAGGCTTGTGAAAGGAGGCCAATGGTGTCAAAGTTCGATGATTTAGTTGAGAGACTGATACATAAAGAGGAAATATTGGAGAAAGAGGAGGATCGACAAACGATAAAAGTGTTCGACTATGCATGAGATAAGTTGAAATTTGTTTGTCTAGATCTTTTCAAGAATCATATCGGATCCATTTTGGGAGTTGAGTTTGGAGATGTTTTCCGGTCTCGAAGGCTTCTTAGCATGATAGGCTTGCATAGACCTATACAAGGAGGTATATATTATCTAAATCCTAAAGAAATAGGATACATGGTGCCATTGGCTATACCATGTAACCAGTTTCTTCAAGATAAGATTATATATACCTCCTTGTAGAGGTCTATGCAAGCCTATCATATTCAGTAGCCTTCGAGACTAGAATACATCTCCAACCTCAAATCCTGAAATGGATCCGATACGATTCTTGGAAACATCTCACCAAAGAAATTTCAACTTAGTTGATGCATAGTCGAACACTTTTATGGTTTGTCGATCCTCCTCTTTCTCCAATATTTTTGTTTATGTGCGAGTCTCTCGACTAAATCATGGAACTTTGACACCACTCACCTCCTTTCATGGGCCTCTTGTAGGAAACATCTTTCATCTCTTTGCTATTGAAATTGGAAGTATTTCTTCAAGTTGCTTTCTCCATTTCCTCTTGGGTGAGGGATCCTCAACTCCTTTCTCCATTTACTCTTGGGCGGGGGATCTTGAAGCTCCTTTGTTCATTTACTCTTGGGCTGGGATCCTCAAGCTCCTTTTTCCATTTACTCTCAAACTCATTTCTCCATTTACTCTTGGGCGGGGATCCTCACGTCGAGTCAAACTCAAACCTACCTCTTGAACTGCATGTTTGCGTTCATTGGCATGCACTCCTGGTAATTTCATATTATAATTGATATTTTGATTTCAATGTGCTTTGTCTTATCGTGAAACATGATATTTTTCATCATCTTAATACAAATTCGATTATCACAAAGGATATTAGTAGTATATATCTCTCCATCGAATAGTTCTGCTAACATCTTTCAAATCCATAATACTTCTCTACATGTTGAACATGCTACAATGTATTCATCCTATGTCATACTAAGTGCAATACTGGTATGCTTTCTACTGAACCAAGAGATCATGCATGATCCCATACTAAAACAACATCCTAATGTGATTTTTCTATCTTTGGAAGTTCTTCCCCAATCTGAATCTATATATCCATGTAATTTTATCTCTCCACTAGATGCATATTTGAGCCAATAATCTAAAGTTCCCTTTAGATACCTCATCACATGTTTTTCCCCAATAAAGTGAATGTCTCTAGGATTTACCATATACTAAGTGAAGGTTTTTACTGCAAAACATATATCTGGTCTTCTATTGGTTAAGTACATGAGTGAACCAATAATATGTCTATATAAGGTGGCATGAACTGCTTCTGAAGTATCGACATTCAATAGATTCAAACATATTGTCATCAGAGTAGTCATATATTTACAATCTAACATTCCAAATATTTTTAATATTCCTACAGTACATTTTCCTTTGTTTTGGAAAATCCCATGTAGATATTGCGATACTTCTAAACCTAGAGAGTAATGCATGATTCCAAGGTCTTTCATTTCGAACTTTGCAGCAATCTTCTTCTTACATTCAATACTAGGCTTATCTTCTTTTGTCAAGAATAAATCATCTATACATAGTAATAAAATCGTAATCCCTTCATCCTCAATCTTATAGTATAGGTTGGAGTCTTCTTTACTTTTAACAAAGCCTAATCACATCATAAATCCACCGATCCTACCATGCCATGCTTTGGGTTCTCGTTTTATCCCACACAAAACCTTCTTTAGTCTACATACATGATTTTTTTTATCATTAATCTTGAACCCTTGCAGTTGTTCGATATATACCTCTTCTTCAATCAAACTATTTAGAAATGTTGTCTTCATGTCCATTTGATGTAGCTTCCACTCCATGTTGGGTTCCAAGCAAATGCTAGTTCTAATTGAGGTGTATCTAGCTACTAGTGCAAAGGTATCCTCATAATCGATTCCCTCTTTCTTAGAGAATCCTCAGGCTACAAATATTTCCTTCTACTTTTCTATACTTCCATCTACTAAGTGTTTAGTTTTAAATATCCACTTTCAGGATACCACTGACTTGTCTTTCATTCTTGGCACTACTTCCCACACATTATTCTTTATAATGGATTGGTATTCATAAACCATTGCATCATCCAAATCTTTATGTTTTATTGCTTCTTTGAAACGTGTTGGTTCTTTATCAACTAGATCACACATCAAATCCATATATACAGGGTATTACTTTGGCTTCTTTCTTTCTTTGATGGTTCCTTTAGGAACACCATGTCTTTTTGCTTCTTCAGATATTTCATGAGCCGAGGAAGGTTTTCTTTTTTGAGAAATCAATTCATTGGGTAAATATTCAGGTAACTGATGTTTTGTCATATCATGCTCTTCTTGTATCTAGACTTGTTCTTTATTTCTGAATGATTTAGGACTTTCAACATCTTTGGTTTTTTCATGCTCGTCTTCACCTTCTTTATCTTTATTTGACTTCTTGAAGGTTATATATTCATCAAATGTGACATCTCTACTAAGTTCAATTTGATGGTATTCTGAGATATATATTCGATAAAATTTTGATTGTTCACTATACCCTATGAACAAACCCTAATTTCTTGAAAGATCTAAATTTTTCCTTTTCAACCAAATATATTTAGGTGACTTACCTCTATTTTTACTCCGAAAAACATTTCTTCTGGAGTTTTATTCCCAAGGAAGCTATGGTAAATTCTATTTTGTACATATATTGTTGTTCTTGTTGCTTCTTCCCACATGTACATTGGAATATATTGATCATCTATAATAGCTTTCACAGCTTCCATGATAGATCTATTCTTTCTTTCGGAAACACCATTTTTTTGTGGATTATAGGGAATGGTGAGCTCCCTCTTAATCCTATCTTCCTTGCAAAAACACTTGAATTCATTGGAAGTGAACTCTCCTCCATTATCTAACCTCAAAATCTTAATTTTCTTCTGAGAGAGGTTTTCCACTAGGGCCTTAAACTCCTTGAATCTTTCAAACACTTCATCCTTCTTTTTCAAGAAGGATATCCAAGTCTTGCGGGAACAGTCATCTGTAAAAGAAGCATAGTAGGCATACCCAATTAATGAAGTGTTTACATTGGCATGCATATATCTAAGTGAATAATATCTAATATTCCTTTTTCTTTACTACCACTTTTTGGAAATGGATTCTTAGTATTCTTCCCTTGTGCACATCCTTTGCACACTCCTTCATGTTCTACAGTGAATTTCTGGTAAACTAGTCACAACCTTGCTTACAATTGGAAGAGCTTTGTAGTGAACATGAGAAAGAATTATGTTCCATATCTCACATGGGTTAATGGTACTTGTTAGCAGCTATCCTAAATTTTTAAAATTTCCGCATAAGGTATCTACACTAATCCTCTTTCAACAATCTAACCAAAAATAAGGGGTAGGGTCAAAAGAAAAATTCATATTATATAACGTCAGCAAGTGATGAGTAGGTTCTGAAGGATAAATCCCTTGCCCAAGGTGTCAAGATTGTCAAAAAATGATTCAACGTGACCTTGGAAATGTTCCCAAGTAAGAAAAATCTGATCAAGATTAAAGGAGGACCAAAATGAATGGACCAGATGCATCGAAAATAAGGTAAAAGGACCAAAAAAAATTCTACCAAGAAAAATCGGGAGTGTAAGTGCAGAAGAGGTAGAAATTTGATTATAAAAAGTTGAATTCTGACTTTCACCTTCCACAATCCCATATCGACGACTCAAAGAGTTTCTACCCAGATCAATGGTCCGAAAAACAACATAGGGTTGAAGATCAAAAATCGAGAGAAGTAAAAATTTGGTTATAAAAGGTTAAAATCCCGATTTGGGCCTTCCACGATCAGAGATCTAACGGTCAAGAAAATTCCCGCGCAGATCCATGGTGGAGAAAGAAAGGTGAAAATGGAAAATTGGGAGCATAAAGATCAAATCAAACTTCACCAAAAGTTCAAATCTTTATTTCCACCTTCCACAATATGCCAGATCTACCGCTCAGATAGTTTCTGCCCAAATCAATGGTGCGTAAAGAAAAAGGTGAGAGCATAAAGGTAGAAGTGAGAAAGGTAAAATTTGTGGGTTGAAAAAATGGTAAAAATCGACTTCTATTTTTCATAGTACACCATATCTACTTCTTTGATCACTTCCACCCAGATCAATGACCAGGAAGAAGGAAGAGGGACAGAGATCGAAAAGCGGGAGACTTAAGAATTTGGGCACGAAATGTTAAAATTATGCTTTTCCCTTTCCGAAAAAGTGCGGGGCTGGAAAGATGGAGGCAGAAAGGAAGAAGAAAAAAACATGGTGGTGGAAAAGGCTGAAATCCCGCATGCTATTTTCTGTATCCCACATATTTGATATCATATCGACAAGACAAAAAACTTTCGCAACTTAGATCAATGATCTAGATTGACCCCTCAGTAGAAAGAGAAAATTGAATGCGAGAAGTGAAAAAAGACATGATTTTGGTCTTAAAAAGAGCAGAATTTTGCTTTTCGTAAACCTACATTGATGGTCTACATTGTGTCTTGGTAAGACCAACCCTGGGGATTGATTCTTCTGGTTGAAGACACTGGGATGAAGAAAACCGTTGCAGGATGACATTTTCAGCAAGAAAATATGGGCTCCAGTTGCCATGTTTTCTGATTTTTATCCACCATGTGATTCCTAGTGTGGTTTCCTATTTTGATTTTTGTGATCACGACGAATCTGCTAGATCATAGGTTGTTAGGATTTTATGTGTGTGGGGTTGATCCCCAATATCTATAAAATATATTTGGCTATGTTTCAAGGTTGGTCTTGGGAGCTTGTTAACACTGTAAATATACCATCGAAAGAGGAAGGAAGGGTTGCAACTTTCATTTAGAAGCCCCTAGTGCTTGTGTTTTGTAGCTTCATCATTTTCTTGGGGGCATTAATGAAACCTTAGCTTTAATGTCTAAGATTGATCACAGTGTTCACTGTTCAGTCTATTTTTCCTTTGTAAACTTCTTTTCATGTTTGTATATCTTATTCTAATGCATTTTTAGTTGTATGTGAGGAATTCGCTCCCTTTCAAGCGTTCTTTGCATCAATCATGCATTTTTTAAGTGTTTCTAGTAAATGTTATGGAATTCATATTTTATTCTCCATTACAATTACTAGCCTTTGTTGTTTATTCTGCTAAAGGTTTTTTCAGGAGATTCTTCCCCAAATAGGTGCCTCCTATTACACTAGACTTCTTCTCTTCTCCCCCTGCCATCTCTTAAAAGATATTTTACTAAATAGTGATGCTTATTTTTCCTCAGATTATGAAGGTCATTGTTGGTTATTATTTGATGTAATTCATCGAAAGTTTAAGGTTTTGACTCCATTACCCAATGGTTTTTCTTGTTTTTTGTTTTACCATCTTAAAATATGCAAATATCTCATTACCATTAGAATCTGTCCTTCTGACTATTTGTTTAAATATAAATGTATATGTGAATATTTCTACGAAACAAGAGATAACTCTCTCACTGTAAGGATAGACTACAGTATAAATAATGGCTTGAAATGGTTACTCTTGTGACTTCCTACCACAACCATAGGAAAATTAGAGGGTGATAACATCTTGGCGCCATTGTTGGGGAAGTAATCACAATTATCTCCTTGGGAAATGACATTGTTTAGCTCTATGAACTGCTTGAGCAGTTGGTCATAGACACATACTGGTTGTACATGCTCTTGGCACTCCACACAAATTATGAAGGTGACTCCACTAGCAAAATACTAGCTTCCAGAAGAACCCACATGAGGAGAAATCTTGATGCAGTATCCTTCCAAGAAATATTTGATCCAGAAACTTTGATCTGGAGGGCCAAAAGGATGCAAAGGTTAGTCATAAATCTTCCCTTCCTTGCTGAAGCTGTTATTTTTGTTAGTGATATATCTAAATATTGTGATGAGGAGTTTGGACTAACCTTCCCTAGAACTAAATTTGAGTCTATCATCTCTGACTTAGTTTTTGATACCCCTGCATTTGATTTTTCACACATTTCTTGGACACCCCTGACCTCAAAGCCTCTAGGCAAATATTTCCAACACCATCCTAAGCAAGAGTACTCTACACTTACTATTGATTCAACCCTGCTAAATTCCACTGTCATAAGGCAATTTGTTGCCTCATATATGTCTCCCACTACTCCCAAGAAGAAGCAGCATTCATCTTCTAGTTTCATAGCCCCCTACATTCCTCACAACTTAGAAATTTTTGTTCCACCAGTATTAATATTTCCCGTAAACCTTGTTATACCTCCAAGAATGGAAAATAGTTTTGCTCTTTTTTCTCTTCCAACCACTCTTCATGACCTCTGTCTAGGATATTCCCAGAGGCTTAAGAAATTCAATGGTGAACGGGGCTATTTAGCTGAAGAAAACATCGGGTGGTTTTTAGATTGGATAGACCTTGAAGAGGTGGATCATGATAATGCCAAGGTTAGATTATTTTCTTAAATCCTAGTGGGAGAAGCAAGAAAATGGTACAAAAAATTCGCAGACGACTCTATCCTGATCTATAAATCCTTTGGATATACTTTCAAGTACAAGTGGGCATACCAAAAGAACCCTAAGTAATATCTCTCTTAATATCATTCAATGGGGAGAAGGGCGAGTGAGTCTATCCAAGATTTTTCTAACAGGTTTATGAAAGTATACAATTCCATCCATGCCCAGTTGAAACCTCCTATTGCTTCTGCCCAACTCTAATATGTTGAATCTTTTGATAGTGATTTTACCTTGTGGCTAAGTTAAAGGAGGTCAACTTCCGTGGAAGCTATGATGAAATATGCCGTCGAGGTGGAGATAAACCTTACTACTACAAGAATGAAGAAAAGGGATGAAAGAGAATGGAGAAGGGAGGAAGGAAAGCAGATAGGAGAGGATCGATAATGGAGAATATAGGAAGGAGAAATAGGAGTTAGGAGAAAATATAAAGAACATGAACAACCCTCTACCTGTAGCTCATAAGAGGCTAGTATAGAAACGATGCTGAGAGCTATGGAAAGGATGATGGAGAAATTACCTATGGATGGGAGACAACCTCCTAGGGAAAATAAAGAGAAGCAGAGCAAGAAACAGAATGCTAGAAGGACACAAATTCCTCATAGTAGGTAGAGATACCAAACAATCCCTCCTGGTCCACCTGTCAGACCTCCATTTAAAAAATTTATCTAGATCAGGATGGTGAAAATATAGCTAAAGATGAAATCCAACAGCTGGATACCGACTCACCCTCCACATTTCTAACCAAAGAAGAACATGATAAGGCTTGTATTGAAACGAGGAATATTCCCACTAGGGAAGTAGATGATTTCAAGAGGGGATATCAACTTGCTTTCATGGAGGTACAGAGGCAGATTGGTCTCAGGAACAGAGATGTTCCTATAGTAAAAAATAAATATGTAGCAAACAAAGCCTCTAAAAGCAAACCAAAGAGAATTCCACCCCCTAAGGACACCTCCATGAATGTAGCAGATCCCAAAGTGAAGGAGAAAATAGAAGATAATCCAAGGGGCTCAAAATAGGGGCATAGCTCTTTCAGTCTGGAGGCTCAAATTTCCAAGATAAAAATATATTTCCCTCTCACTGAGCTGCTAAAAAATTATGAATATCATTCTAAAGTTGCCACAATGTTGAAGCCTCTAGGAGAAGTATTTGCAATTTTAGACTCCCTAAATCTCAAAGATGATAACCCCACCTTGATTTTTGGACCCCATGTAGAATATTCTATAGATGAAGATGCCCCCCTTTCTATATTAGTCTCAACATTCACAATGCCATGTATGGTCCAGGAGCCTCCCACAATCTGATGCTTAGGATAATCATGGAAGAACTGGAATTGGAAGTGACCAGACACTACAAATATTTTTTCTCTTTTGATTATAGCAAAGTTAGGTGTTTAGGATTGATCAAATATCTAGTCATCTCCTTAGCCCAAATCCCTACGAAGAACCTGGTTATGAATGTAGTTGCAGTTGATATCCCTCCAAAGTTTGGGATGTTGTTATCAAGATCTTCAGAAGACAAACTTAAAGGCACTATTCAAATGTATATGTTGTATGCCACCATCCCTGTCTTTGGAGTGCAGAGGAGGATCTTTAGGGAGAAAATGATAGCATACATGGTGACCAATGCAGAAAGGAAAAATAATCACCCCATATTTGCATTGGATATTGATATGGGATCAACCATCTTCTTTATAGTAGGAGACATAGACCATTTTAGTTCCCAGAACATTGCCTTTGTACCCATCCCACTCAGGAGAAGTTGGATGGAGAAGGGACAGGAGTTGGAACATGGGTGAGATCCACAGGAGGGATAACTTTGAACTACTCCTATAGACTTTCCTTTGTCTGTACAAATAATTAGGAAAAGTATGAGGATATGGTGTTACAAATTCAAATCATGAGGGATTTTCAAGTCACAAGGGTAATGATACATGGATATTTTTTTCTAGTCATTAAACAGATGAGAGCTGAATATCAAGTCAGGAACCCCAGAATGAGAAGTTACAGGAATGCTTTCGGAGACCTGATAGGAGGCTTTAAAGAGTATAATTTTAATATAATCCTGAGGTTGTAGAATCATGAATATAACTCTCTCACCACTTCTACTATTGGTTTCAAGGTCCCCATGCACCCCGATGGAAGATATGAGATTGAGGTCAAGAATAGGCCTTTTCTCCCTCATAATGTGAAAAAATGGCAAGTTTTGGAAGACGACAAGTAGATCCAAAAGTTCCTTACTCTTTCACTGCTGAGTTTTATGGATTGCGTATTGATGAAGAAAATGAGTTGCTAGAGAAGGATACGACAAATACAGACTGTTTCTCCCAAAGAAATACCATGAGGGGAGGATGTTGCTCCTGTTGAAGATGTTGATGGAGGTGAAACTAAGGAAGCTTGGGAGCCAAAGTTGCTGGAGGTTGATGGAAAGAAGTGATATGTGAACAACCTTTGTGGCAAGGAGATATTGCTGTTGAAAGGTAAATCTATCCCTAGGGATCTAGTTCCCTTAGAAAATATTTTGATCCTAATGATGTGGCTAAAGAGCGTCCACTGGTACTAAGCTATGAATATGTTGAGGATGTAAATATTGCGACAGAATATCAAATTAAGGTCATTAATATATCAAGAACCCTCTCAAAAAAATCCAAGCAAAAATATATCTCACTGACGAAGGAATTTTCATATATGTCTGCTTGGAGATATAGTGACCTTAAGGCATATGATACAAGCAAAATCTAGCATACCATACCATTCAATGAGGACGAGATCCCTTTCAAGCAGAAGCTGAGAATAATGAATCCTAAACTGCTCCCCATCATAGAAAAAGAGATCAAGAAGTTATTTGCGTCCAAAATCATTGTGACTCTCAGATTCTCACACTGGGTGGAAAATCTAGTCCCTGTTAGGAAGAAGAATGTAGAAATAAGAATACGCATAGAATTCAGGAACTTAAAGAGAGTTTATTTGAAGGTTCATTAACCACTTCCAAAAATCGACCATATCTTATAGAGAGTATTGGGTTCACATAGGATCTCCACTATGGATGGCTTCCCAAGTTATAACCAGATCATGGTGCACCCAAAGGATCAAGAGAAGACATCCTTCACCATGCCTAGCGGCACGTTCATGTATGCTAAAATTCCATTTGGGATTATGAATGCAGGAGCAACTTTCCAACAGGATATGGACATAGATTTCACCGAAGAAAAGGACAAAATTCTGGTCATCTATCTCGATGACATCACCGTATTTTCTAAGTCTGATGAAGAACATGTTGCACACCTCTTGAGAATGTTCCAAAAATGCAGGACATTCGATATCTTCTGGAATCTGAAGAAGTCATTTGTTTATATGAATGAAGGGAATTTGTTGGGAGATTTAGTTTCTCATGAATTCATCATGATAGATCGGAAGAGGGATGAGGTGTTCAACAAAATTGACCTCCCTCATAATAAAGTTCAGGTTCATTATTTCCTGTGGAAGCTAAAATTTCTAAGATTATTTATTGCTACCTTTGTCGAAATAGTAAAGTATATAACTAATATGATTGGAAAGGATAAATAAATCAAGTGGACTCCGAAAGCCAAGCAATCCTTTGAATACATCAAGTGGGCTATATCTAAAGCACAAGTACTTGCAATCCCTGACTTTTCTAAATACTGCCTCATATTTTCATTCTCCTCAAAGCACACAGTTACAGGTGTATTGCTACAGATAAATCATGAGGGGTATGAACAACCCATTGATTTTTACAGAAAGACCCTAAGAGATGATACCCTGAAGTATGATATCCTTGATAAACAAGCTTATTTCCTGGTGCAAGCCTTAAAGGATTTCTGAGTGTACATCCTGCATTCCCATATCATCATTCATGTCCATACCAGCACTGTAAAGGATATTATGACCCAAACTGATCTTGATGGATGAAGGGGAAAGTGGATAGTAGTACTACTTGATTATGACCTAGAGATCAAGCCCAAAAAATTAATCAAATTCCATGGAACTAGCCAAGCATTTGTCCCAATCCAACTATGATGCTATCAACCTCCACATGATTCTTGAATTATCAACAAAAGAGAAGAACCCTTAGGGACAACGAGGTACCCCAATAGGTGAGCATTTTCAGTCATCCCCTTGGTACACTTATATCATTTTTGTGTTACAACATCTGTAGGCCCCATAGGATATGGATAGGACAAGGGGAAAATTTCTCAAATAGAAGACATCCATATTTTGCATCTTCGAGGAAAAATTGTATTGGAAGGAGCTAAGAGGAGTGCTGGTGAACTATGTATATGAGCAGGAGGAAAAGAGGCTCATGGAGGAATTCCATGCAGGAGAATGTTGAGGCCATCACTATTAGAAATCCATTGTAAACAAAACCACGAGGGTGTAGTTCTATTGGCCCACCATCTTCTCTGATACTCATAATAAAGTTGTTTTTTGCCACAATTGTTAGATCTTTGAGGGGAGAAGGGAGCTATTACCATTTCCTTTGAAACCCATTAAAGTTGAATACCCTTTTGAGCAATGGGGGCTATATTTCATCCGAGAAATAAATCCGCATTCCTAAGGACAACACATGTGGATCCTCACTACCAATTACTACTTCGCTAAATGGATTGAGGCCATCCCCACAAGACAAGCTACCGAAATAGTGATCATGCAGTTTATGGAGGAGAATATTCTATCAATATTTTGGATTCATATGAAGAAAATCACTGATAATTCTCTTGCTTTCAAGTCAAAGAAAATGGTTGAGTTTTGTTCCAAATATCACATATAGCTAGGACATTCCATAGCCTACTACCTCATGGAAATGGCTTGGAATAATATTCAAACAAGAGCCTCATGAGAATCATCAAGAAGCTATTACAGAATAAAAAGAAGGCCTGGCACACAGAGTTAATCTATGATTTGTGGGATGATAGAATTAGTGTGAGGAAGTCTATAGGAACCTCACCTTCCCAGCTAGTTTATGGACCTGAAGTGATTTTTCCTAGTTCCCTAAGCTTGTCAGTGTTGAAATTTCTATAGGAAGAGCAAACAAGGACACATAAATCGCAGAGGAGGATGTCTCAGTTGATTGAAATTGAACAGTAGAGGGAGCAGTTATTTGACAAATCCCAAAAGTTTAAGAAAAAATCATAGAAATGTTTGACAGAAAGACTAATCCTGATGATTTCCAATTGACCGATTTAATTTTGCAGTGGGATGCACCACAAAAGGAAAGGGGAAGCACAACAAGCTTGATCACCTATGGAAGGGCCCATACAAAATTACAGCCTTTAGAGGAAAGAATGCCTATTTTTTTGACGAGATTGAGGGCGTTCTAGTATCTGGAGCTCCTACAAATGAGAGGATCCTCAAACATTATTTTTTCTAAAAGTAAGTCCAGCTCCATTATCATTGTGTATACCATTTTATTTTAACATTTCATGTTTGTATAGCCCCCCCTATCACACTTAAAGCTTGAGGTGAAGGCAGTAAGGTCTCCAATAGGGGATGTCATTTAGTTTTATTTTTCAAGAAAATTTGAAGTTGCAGGAATGTGGTCTTTGTGGTTCTATACTACCTCACAGGGAGGGTAGCATCCCCGAGTTGGAGCCGCTCTTAGAACCTGTGATAAATTTTGAATATTTCTACATAAGGAATCTACACTAATCCCCCTGCAAAGGTCTAAACCAATAAAAAATGAGGGGTAGGGTCAAGAATTTTTTTTGTATAATATAAGCTGAGCAAGTGTTGAGTAGGTTCTGAATGATCCATCCATAGATGAAGGTGTCAAGACAGTGCCAAATTAAGAAAAATGGGATCAAGGTTAAAGGAGGACCATAATGGATAGACTAGATGTATCATAGACAAGATCAAAGGGCCCAAAAAATCATTTCGACCAAGGGGAATCGAGAGAGGAAGTGCGGAAGAGGTAGGAATTTGATTATATAAAGTAGAATCCTGACTTTCTCCTTCCTTAGTTCAATATTGACAGCTAAGAGAGTTTCTTACTAAATCAATAGTACATAAAAGAGCAAAGGGGCTTATATCAGAAATCGTGAGAAGTAAAACTTTGGTTATAAAAGGATAAAATCCTGATTTTCTCCTTCCATGATCTTGGATCCAACGGTAACGAAAATTCCCACACAGATCCACAGGGTGGAAAGAGAGGCGGAAGCAGGAATCTAGGAGCAGAAATATCAAAATCAAACTTCACAAAAAGTTCAAATCCTGATTTCTTCCTTCTATGATCCGTCAAATCTACTACTTAGATCATTTCCTCCTAGATCAATAGTGCAAAACGAAAAAGGCAGGAGCAAAAAAGGTAAAATTTCTGGGTTGCAAAACTAGGAAAACCCAACTTCTGTTTTCTGTGGTATGCCATATCTATCGTTCAGATCAATTCTTCCTAGATCAAGGACCTGGAAGAAGGAAGAGGGCCAGAGATCGAAAAGTGGGAGACTTAATAATTTGGGCACGAAAATTTAAAATTCCGCTTTCCTCTTTCCAAAAAAGTGTGGTGGAGGAAAGATGGAGGAGAAAAGTAGGAAGTGGAAAAGTCAATTTCTCCTTTCAGAAAAAGATAAAGTTTTGTTTTCTACTTTGCGGAAAAGTGTGGTGAAAGAAAGGTGGAAGGGGAAAACATGGCGGCAGAAAAGGTTGAAATTTCGCATCCCATTTTTTGCAGCCCACATCTTTGATCTCAAATCAACGGTCTAGAAAACCTCTACATCTTTGGTTAATGGTCCAGATTGACCCCTAAGCAGAAAGACAAAATAGAAAGTCAGAAGTTGGAAAAGACAAAATTTTGGTCATAAAAAGAGTGGAACTTTCCTTTCCATAGACTCAGCTCGATGTTTGATAATGTTTCTAGCTAAGACCAACGTTGGAGATTGATTTCATTGGTTGAAGACATTGGTATGAAGAAAACCATTGTAGACTGTCATTTTTAGTGAGAGAGTATGGGTTCCAGTTGTCAGTTTTTTTTTTATCCACCATGCACATCTGAGTGTGGTTGCATGTTTTAAATTGTGTGATCATGGCAAATCTGTGAGATCATAAGTTATTAGGATTTTATGCGTGCAGGTTTGATCCCCAATATTTATAAAATGTATTTGGGTTTGTTTCGAGGTTGGTCTCAGGAGTTTGTTTACACTATAAATATACCCTCGAAATAGGATGAAAGGGTTGGAACATTCATTTAGAAGCCTCAGTGCTTGTGTTTTGTATCTCTGTCATTTTCTTGGGAGAATTAATGAAATCATAGCTTGAATGTCTGAGATTCATCATGGTGTTCACCGTTCATCCTATTTTTCCTTTGTAAACTTCATTTTCTTGTATGTGTATCTTTTTTTAATGCATTTCTAGTTATATGTGACGAATTCGCTCCCTTTCAAACACTCTTTTCATCAGATCATGTATTTGTTTACGTGTTTCTAGTAAATGTTCTAGAATTCATATTCTATGCTCCATTGCAGTTACAACCTTTATTGTTTATTCTTCTAAATGTGTTTTCAGGAGACTCATCCCCATATAGGTTCCTCCTATTACATTGAGATTCTTCTCTTTTCCGCCTCCCATCTCTTCAAAGATATTTTGTTGAATAGTGATGCCTATTTTGCATCAGACTATGAAGATTATTGTTGGTTATTATTTGTTGTAATTCCTTTACTGGTTTAGGTTTTTACTCCATTTCCTAATGGTTTGTCTTGTCTGTCTGTATTGCCATATTTAAATATGCAAATATCCTGTTACCATCATAATCGATTTTTCTAATTTCTTGTTTAAATCTAAATATGTATGTGAATGTTTCTATGACAAGAGAGAGCTCTCTCTAACTATAATGCTAGACTACAGTGTAAATATTGATTTGAAATGGTTACCCTGTGACTTCCTACCACAACCATAGGAAAATTATAGGGTCATAACAATAGTCGTTACTAATTCAGAATATGTATGTCGCTTCAATTTGTAGAGTCATCCTTCTTCAACTCCAATCTCTACTGCACCGTCATGGTTTTATCTTTTGTCCACATGAGGAATTTTCCATTCACAAAAGAAACTATGGAGCCTTTATTTTCTAAGGATGAAATGGAAAGAAGATTCGTCTTTAGTCCTGGGACATACAAGACATCTTTCATTTTCATAGGCTTTCCAAAATTCATTTTCTAGGATTCTTCTTATAGTCCTTTAATGGGATATTGGGAATCATCTCCAATCATTACATTGTGTGGATATTGCTTTGGATCAAGGCATGAGAGTGATTCCTTGTAACCAGTCATGTGATTCAAGGCGCTAGTATCAACTAACCAGGTGTCATTTCATGGTGAGGTTGGTCCTATTAGAGAATATATTAAAACATATTATTCACTAGAGTCTTCATCCTTCTTTATTTCCTCTTCAACTTCTTGATCGCTATCTTCAGCAACATGGAACTCAAACCTTCTAATATTTTTTATCCTTTCTTCTTTCATGGGAGAGTTGATGGCAATGTGTCCTAACTTATGACAAGTGAAGCACTCAAAATTTGAGAAGTCTCTCTTGGGTCTTTTAATCTCTTGAGTCTTAGGATGATGCTCATGACTCTTCCTTTTTCATTTGTTGTGGGCTATCAAGGATTGATCCTCTTTCTCATTTAGGTTTTCTTTTATATATGCTATCCTTTCTTATTATTGAACACATTCTTCCCATAACTTTCATAATTTGGTTAGTTTCATTCTTCAATAAATTCCTCACATAAAGGATTACCAATCTCTTGGAAGACCAATTAATTTTTCTATTATAGTCCATTCTTTTTTTTCAACCATTACATCATTGGCTTTTAGATGATCCTTAATTTGATATATTGTTGTAAAGTAAGACTCCATGGTCTCTAACATTTGAGCTCTTACACTTATGAGTTGATTACTGAGGGTCATTTTCCTATTAATGTTTCCTCCTTCAAATAGACATGATAGAGCAAAAAACATTTATTTTGGAGTCTCCCTTGAAGATACTTGAGGAATCAAGCTATATTTGATGGAGTCATCAATGATTCTTTTAGCTATGATCATATCATTCTTATGCTTGGAATTGGATTCACCTTCTTCTGGTTCTTTCACTTCCTTTTTCACAAACTTATCTCGAGCATTCTCTTGAAGGATAGGCATGATCCTATAGTTCCATGATGTGAATTTTTCAGCACCTTCAAAATTTTCATCTAGCTTGGTATTATTTGTCATATTTAGAATACTAAGAACTTCAAATGGAATAAGGAAGAAACATACTTACTTGAATAAAATGACCTCTAACCTCCTTCTTGATGACCTAGGGTTTGAAGCAGAAACCCTAATGTTTTCAGTTAGGATCACAGGTGGAGATGAATTGTGGAGAATATGCATATCCCTAGGGAGAGGTAGACTATATCTTCCCTTTTTTGAGATTGATGATGAAACCTTAGGAAAACTAAAGCCTTAGTTTTTCGTGACAAAAGTAACCGATACAAAATTGAAAATTATTGGAATTTAGTTATGTCTTCACAGAAAGATGTGCTCTTTAGGGGTGAGCTGGGAGGGCCGTCTTTAATGGTTGATATGTCAAGGGATTTATTCAGAAGAACAAAACCCTAATTATGCAATGCTTCCTTTCATGGTGGCTCTCATACTATGTTGATTTTTTTTATTTGCTTACATGATATCTTAAAACAAATAGCCACTAGTGGATCACTGAAAGAACAAAAACCATAGAAACACAAGAACACAAGAAACAAATATTTTCCTTGGGGAAACCACAAGGGAGAAAACCCTGCAAAACTTCCCAAGGATAGAACTCAACCGGAGTAGTTTAAAACCCAGACAACTACTTCTCTCTTGTTTATGGTGCACTAATTATTATTTATCTTGAAAAACAACTTGAGTGAGTGGGTAGAAATGTATGGGAGCACCTTCCTATTTATATTCTTCAGTTGAATTGACCTCTAACCTAACAGGTTCAACTTCTCTAACTTATTGGGCCCACTTTCCCAACTAGACACCACAAATAACATTTATTATATTGACACTTGGGTACTATTGAGATGACTTACCTCAAGAGGTTTACATAGATTCTTTCAATGATACTAACAAGATCATACTCATCTCCCAAAGGAGGAATACAATCATTACATCTAGAATATTTTCCAAAGTTACAATACTTTAACAATGACAATGCTAGAAATTCTTCAAAGCAAAGAGATGTACTAAAATTGAGAAGGGGTTCAATGGATCTTGAACTGTATATTAAAATTTTTATTAACATGAAAAAAACTTATATGAGATATTTAGGCATGAATATAATGAACTTAACTTACGCCAAATATCCTTTGAGAAATACAAAGCATGGTATATTAAAATAAACACAACTTTTAATCCATATTGTCGATACCACATTGAGTACGGTTATTATTATCATAGACACACACACATTGTGTGTATTGTATAACACTCTTGTGTAGGAATGTTGAGCTACATTGTTGTTGATGTCATCTAGATACTTTATTCATATAATTGCATGTTTTAAGGATAGGAGGTTGCACATCTTAACAAAAATATCATGTACATGGTACATGTTGATGGTGTGGTGGAATGACATGATTGGAAAAATTCATACATATGAATGATGAGCATGAACTTCAAAGTAAGGAGGCGAACTTGCAATCATTCAAATATGCCATACATGATATTGATTGATTCAATGAAAGAAAAAAAATACAATTGGTCACTTATAAGGTTAGTAATGAGTACTTGAATACTATTTTTTCTTTAGATTGCATTTTCATATTTAACAATCTATTGATATATGTCTTTATTTTTTATCTACTAGGTGGAGGTTTGTGACTTCATGGAGGGATTCTTTTGAAAAGTGTAACAGTATGAAAATCATCTACATGTGGCTCATTGGAAAGATGATCAATCTATAATGTGCAAGGATACATTTCCTATTAGTAATAACTTATTAGTGGTCAATTTTGTTGAAAATAACACTCTTCAACTGTAGAATGAGATTCAAATTCAATATTATCACTTAGACAAAGTTAACATAATGGTACATATTACCTACATACATGGGGAATATATTGAAAACAAAAGGGTTATATTAAAGGAGTATAACTTCTACATAAGTGGTGAAAGTGTTACAACTTGGGCTTTTGTACAACACAACTTTGAATTGTTCTGCAATCACTTAAAGAATAACAACATATAGATGGAACAACATTGGATTTGGTCTAATGGTTGTGTAAGGAAACTAAGAAATTCTCATGTCTTTCAATGGTTTTCTATGGTCTATATGTATTATTGTTTCCTTTTCCATATTGAAATTCTTCCATTTGTTCACACTTTTTACTAAGGCATACAATTTCTTATCTTATGTTGGATAGTTAATTATTTCTTGTGTAAATGTTTGAAAATGGTAAAAAATAGGTTTAATTTGTTGCATCAAAACTACTCCCATTGCATATCCATTTGCATCGGTCTATATCTCAAATGGTTTTTGGAAATGTGGAAAAGTAAAAAATGGTGTTGTGCTTAACTTCTCTTTCAATGTATTGAAGGTTTTCCATTGCTTTCCTCCCCATTGAAAGACTTGTTTCACACTAGTTAATGAATGCAAAGGAGATGTTATATATGATAAACTGGCAATAAATTTCCTCCAATACTATATATCCCCTAGGAAGCTTCTTACCTCCATCATAGTACTTCTCTTGGGCCAATTTAAGATTACTTCGACCTTAGATGGATCTACCTTCAACTATCAATCCCCTACAACATAACCTAAGAACACTAAAGAGATATGGACAAAATCACATTTAGACAAGTTTACACATAATTTCTCCCTTTTTCAATACATTGAATGTACTTTTTTAACATGCATTACATGATCCTTCAAACTATGACTTAAAACCAAAATGGCATCTAAAATATACAATGACAATATCATCAATAGAGGGTCTAAAAATTCATTCATCAATCATATAAATGTCGTAGGAGCATTGCATAGCACAAATGTAATCACTAACCATCTAAAAAACCCATACTTGATCTTAAAATCATTTTTCCACATGTCATTCTTTGTAGTCATATATAATGGAAACCACTTTTTTAAATCCAACTTAGAAAAATTGACAACACTTTTCAATTGATCCAATAAGTAATCAATTATAGGAAGAGGGTATTGATACTTTACAATGATCTTCTTCAATGCTCATATGCCAACACACATCCTCCATGTTCCATCTTTATTAGGATAAAAAAAAATCAAAGATCCACATGGAGAAGTACTCGGCCTTATGACTCCCTTCTCGAGGAACTCCTAAACCTAATATTTTTTATCTATGCATTCCACATGGAGAAGTACTCGGCCTTATGACTCCCTTCTCGAGGAACTCCTAAACCTAATATTTTTATCTATTCATTCTCTATCACATATGAAACCTACATACCAATTTTAGGAAGAGAAGGATTGTGTTGCAAATAAATCTCATGTTCAACCTCCCTCTTGGGAGGAAACCCCTTAGGTTCTCGAAACAACCAATAATAATTAGAAATGATTTAAAATAATTCATGCTTATGTCCTAGATCATAACCTCATACATATTATTCTTAGGGATTAATAATCATAAAAACAAAATAATTACTAACATTCACAAGCCCCTTCATTTGTCCTACACTTACCAAAGAAAACTTTTTCTTCATTGAATGAGCTCTAACAATATATTCAACCTTGTCCTTGAAAATATGATACTTATTTTCTTCATGATAAAATATGAATTTCTTTCATATAGATATGAGATACCCAACACTATTCTACATATGTCAAGAGGGACAACATATTTTACAACTTAAAAAAAAAAAGGAATTAATTGTAAAGTTAAGTTTACACTGTTTAGTGACTTGTAATTGAGTGTCCTTTTGTACCCAACCCAAAGGGTGAGGCTTAACATGAGGTTTAATGTTTAATCCCAACTTGTTAACAATTGTTTCTAAAATCAAAATAATTTAGGACCCACTATCGAACAAAGTATCTTCCTTGGTATGAATCGGTATGAACCTTATATGAAAAAGCTCATTGACATTCTTATCATTGTTTTCAAACTTAGGAGATTGAATAGAAGAACTTGAGCTAAAAGATGTTATACCTTCTCTTCCCATTGGAGTGATCTTATTTACCCTAATGAAGACATGTAGGATTCTCTACCTATTTTTTTTATTGTAGCTATACATTCTTACCCTTCTCTTTTCCTTTCGATTGACTCTTGAACTTAGGTGGCTTCTTATACACATTATCCATGCCATGTTTCACTTTGCTAGCTTCAAGATGAGTAGCTTGTATTGACACTTCATCAATGTTGGTAAGATTAAACATCAAAGTAGTATGACGAAGATAAGAATGTAAACCAACAATGTACTTAATAAGAGTTTCACTACTATGTAATGAAAATTCGAGTGCTAAAGTTTTGTTTTTAAAATATTGAGTATAATATTGAATATCTTCCCAAAAAAATTGTCTTAGATATAACCATTAAAATATTAATGTTTGAGTATATGTAAAAGGATAGAATTGTTTCTTTAAAAAAGAATAAATTCAGTCCAAGAAAAAAAGATTTTACCATGTTGAGAATGAACATAATTTGCTCATGGTTAATATGTTTTAGAAATATTGACCTTAACTTTAAATGAAAAGAAGGGATTAAACATAATGAACACATTTTTGTCATGGTTATTATTTTTGAGTATTAAAGAATACCCACAAATTAATATTTAAATCTTAAATATAATTTAAAAACAAAAACATTTACTAAAAATATCCTTTTACTAAGCCTAATTTTAAAATTAACTTACACTTAAGTTATGGTCCTTTTTTTTTTTTTTTTTT
>LPNX010834240.1:42490-98801 GCA_001517045.1 Pseudotsuga menziesii
TTTCATACATAATGACTTAATAATTTTCAAGAAATAAAACTAATCCACTATCCATTAGAACTAAAATTTACACCCATGCTAACCAGTTTTAAAATTTACATCTACAATTTTTAAGTTAAATAACCTCTTTTTTTTATCTAAATTTTTTAAGTTAAATAACCATTTTTTTCATCTAAATCTGGTGAGAAAGAGTGAAATGTGAAATGTGGACCTATGCACCCATAGCCAAACACGTTGATCATAAATAAATAAATAAACATTAACTATATTGCTGACTAAGAGATCATAAAAAGGGTTAATAATTAAAGCATATTAGTCGTAGAGAAACATGATCGCCAACTAACTACACACCGATTGGAATCGACGGCCTGTTGGGTGCTTGGATTGATATCAATGTCCTGCGAGCTTTCCCACTCCATATAATATTGTATTATATTTTATATAAAAAATACCTAGATGTGAAATTCGATGAATTCAATCATTCAGAACTGTAACAAACATAACTCATTAGGGTTCCTAATATGTGCCACATATTTAGGGTTTTGAATGGTAATGGATTTGTGTATGGCATTGGATATGTACGCGAAAGGATTTCATTGATAACAATAAATTCTTAATGTCTTTATAATAAATTTCAGGTTGTATAGATCTTTATAAATAATGTACCAACATATTGTAGAATATCCATACGCGGACACAAATCAAGTCGAGGACATTGTTTTAGAGAAAGGATTTCAGTGACAATCATGGGTGGAGACAAGCTCAAGACCAACAAGGAATCGAAGAAAGTGAAAAATCCTATGGCAGCTGCTCCAGTCATTCAAGTAGAAGTGAAAGACTTCAAGAAGTTTATGCAAAAGCACACAAGTGCAAGCAACGATGATAATGACAATGACAAGCATGAGAAAGAGAAGAGTAGAAGAATGCCAGACACGAAGAATGCAGTAGCATTGGATCAACCAAATAATGTTTTGGATGCATCATCATATTTGTTAGCTGTGATTGCAAATGGCATCTACTTGCCACTGCAATCCCTCTTTAGCTTGGAGACCCCATCAACTATAACTAGCAACCTTAGGTTTGAGATGCCAACAACTAGCTATGACATCCAACAACTATCAAATCCAATCCTTCCACATGAAATATCAGCAATCTTGTCTGTAGGGAATAGTTACACATAGCGTACGAACAATACAAATGACGCTCTTATGAAATATGAATTTCATGATCTTCTAAATCCAGGCAAAGGCCTCAACAACTCAGGAACTAGCTAGCCCATCCATGAACTATCAGATCCAATGGCTACACATGATATCTCAGCAATCTTGTCTCCAACGATGAGTTACACAAAGATTCTAAAAAATATAAATGATGATCCTATGAGATATGACTTCCATGATCTTCTAAACCCAGGAAGAGGCCTCAAGAACCCAGCAACCAACTAGACCCAACATGATATATCACCAATCACTCCTCCAGGGATGACTTTCACAGAGCTTCTGAACAATACAAATGATGATATTATGAGCAATGAATTTCATGATCTTTGGAATATAGTAGGAGGCCTAAGGAACCGAGGCCATCCATTGATTATGAGGCCCAACCTCACCCATGATATCTTTCATGGGATGGGTTTTACAGGTAATATCTTTGATGTTCATCTCTTTCGAGGATTTATAGATGTTTTTGCACAGATGGGTTTTACATGATATATTATTATAATGATTTATGAAATTATTGGAAGATCTATTTTTAAAATGGTCAAGTTAGTTCTAGACTAGCTTCAATGGATGAAGAAACTATAAATCATTTGTTGGTGAAATGTTGTTTTACGAAATTTATATAGAAGGAAGTAATGTAGTTTTTTAATATTTATGGAAATTAGGATTTTTAAACATTTGGTTTTAGTATGAAAAACTAGTACACTTATATTATCACTTACTATAAATGGGTGAGTGTTTGAAAGTTGACAAACCTTTTATATGCAATGGTGGAGTGAAGTCAATCAGTCTCGATCCATAAAATAGAAAAAATCCCAAGCAACCCCGAACTTGTCAAGTCTAGTAGTCCTAAGGCTGCCAACAGGTATGAAAACTAGGATAGTAGAGCAAATCGTGCCTCTATTTTATTGAATCAAATAGCTCCTCTGTTTTAGTGAACAAAATCGTGTCCCATTTTGTAAAATCTATTTTTTGTTTAAAACGGGTATAGCCCATCATTTTCACCACATCACAGCACTATTAGATTTGTACGAAGGAGAATGTGAGTGGGAGAACGTGTTTTGAGTGTGCCAAAGCCATGCACCTCCACCTTTTGATCAACCTCCTCTTTGTGAGGTATTTTCTTCATTTCTTCTTTTTCCTAAATTCATTAATTTGTTTGAACTAATTTGAAAATTAAACCAAAATAAATTAATTTATGGCTAATGGAAATAAAAATCCTAACGGAATTGGCCAATGGAAAGAAAAACCCCAATGAAACTAAAACCCCAATTTAATCATAAAAATCAAATATTTTTTATTATTTACCAAAATTCATACCCAAAAATCACATGCCCAATGGAAACCAAAACCCCAATTAACTCATAAAAAACAAATCAATTTCACTATTTCTATATGCATAGTCACAAATATGCACAGTTTGTCAAGCACATTGCAAATTTGCATAAGTAATTTACATGCTCAATGTAAACCAAAACCCTAATTAACTCATAAAAAACAAAGAAATTTCACTATTTGCATATATGTATATTCGTAAGCATCATTGTGAATCCAAACCAAAATTAACAAATATGAAAATCTTGTCAATTATATTGCAAGTTTTCATACAAGTAAAAGAAAATCAACTAGAATTCATATATTCCCTAAAATTCATAAACAAACATGGTAAATCCCTTTCCTCTATCCAAAATATCAAAGTTGGTCATCCAAGAACGTCAATAAACATCTTATAGTTTTGATGAAACTTCGTAATCCAAGTGTTAAAGTAAGGTATAGAAGCTTTCCATGCTTTTAGCAAATATTTCCTCTTGACTAAAGGGTACATTTTTGTTAAGGTCAAGACAATGAAGTTCAACAATAGGCTCTACCAACATGAAGATACATAGGTAGATTGATGTGTTTGGTTAAACATGCCAATCACATACTATCATACATGATATAATCGATTGGAAACCTTGCAACCATAAAATCCATTATACACAATTTTGCATTTAAAGTCTCTCATGGGTATATAGAAAGAGGGCATAAAACTAAAATAACATCAAGTGGAATCCATACATGGCCCAAACTACATATAAACAAAGATATGCTAAATAAATTTCGGAGTCCTAAAAACCTCAACTACAACAAATAATTACATATATAACAAAATCATTTCCTATACTGGAATTTATTTCATCAATAGCACATTATGGAACCTATTCCACAGTTTAGTCGTTGCCTCTACCCACAATCTGGGAGCTGGTCCTGCAAGAGCATTAATCATCACCTCATAATTTTGACGAAACTTCATAATCCAAGCCTTAAAATAAGCTAGAGGAGCTTTGCAATCAAGATATGCACATAAGACATTTTGTGTACACATGCATATGGAAATTCGAATTAATACTTGAATTTATGAAATAAATTTAAAATGAAAAAAATGTTAAATGTTTATTATTTACTGTAAAATTCAAGATCAATTTTTAAATTTACATAATAGATTTAGTTTATGTTGTTATTTGTCGTACATTAGTTATACAGTTTTCATTGCTTAGAGATGTCATTATATCATGTGTTTATATTTCTAATGATATCTTATTTGTATTAATGATTGTAGTGCCTACTATGGATAACAATGCTAAGATACTCAGGGTTACTGGCCATCTGAGAGAGATTGGTTCTGCTTGGAGGGGTGGAAATGAGCTCCGCCACTCCTTGTTAGATTCATTGGTGACTGCTTTTGATACAATCACAAGATTGAATGATGCTTTGTATAGCATCACATCATACAAGGAGAGGAAAAGACAATAGTGCGTTGATGGGTTGAACTACACCGAAGTAAAGAAGCTGCAAATAACAAAAGAACACATCTATACATTATTTAGACTAACTTGGATGAATGACATTCCAAAGATCACGAGGTCACATATTTCTATTGAGTGGTGCAACTTTCCACCCATTAGAGACCATTGGATGGATAGGTGGTACATGGTATTTGACATTCCCTTGCACAACAATAGGGAAGTACCATTGTACTTCCTATGAAAGTTGTATGTAGAGTTTGTGATGGGGAAACATGTCAACTATTTTGACATGTTAGGCTTCGAGGGAGTTGGTGGGGGAATGCCCCAACACTGACCCAATGCTAGGCATAGAGATGTCCATCCATACATACCTACACCTCGTTCCTAGCTACCAAGGGTAGACATCGCTCCTGCACATGACATGGATCCCCATACATGGGAGAAAATTTTTACTCTAGGTGAGATTGTCTCTCAACACATGACCACTATTGACCAGACAACACCCTCTTCTTCTGCTAGGGTACAGCCACCGATTTCTTGTGGTACAGGAACATCTATAGATGAGGATAGATCGAAATCCCATGCGTCTTAGAGCGAGCCACATGTCTGCACATCAAGTGGTCAACCCTTTTATGGTCCTGGACTAAGACATGTACCTCTACTATGACTGGTGGTTAGGTACGGACATTGTTAAAACTCTATTATTGTTCAATTTTTAATTTTTCCCTACTATATGTAACATATTAAAAGATTCATAATATATGCAATATTTTACTCTTGTAGGAGATTGATGCCTCTCAGGGAGGTGGTACTACACTCGGTGTGGTTGTACCCAAGGTCCAAACAACCACCATTGAGGTAATATTTAAACATTTGTTATTTCTTTAATACATATCATTTTGTTAATGCATGTGCTAGTCTTGATTAATTTGTTAAATTGTCTAATATTTACAATTTTTTAAGTTGTAGGAACCCCACTTAGAACGTGATGCTAGAGACATTGATCTCAACAAAGTACTCCAAGGTGGAATTAGGATTACTTGAAGAATGTAAGTACATGCTTAATGACTGAATCTTGTTTGAATTATTTAAATTTATTACTCTACACTCCTTTATAGATTGCTAATATTTATAGTTTTTAAACTTGTAGATGCTATCAACATTTGAAGAGGGGCAAGAAATTGATGGAAGTGGTCACTCATATGGGGAATATATGTCCGAGGAAGGGGTAAGTATATTACAACATGTTCATTTTTTAGTACATATTATTCCATCCATTCAACTCCATGTCTAAATATGGTAACACTTTATGACTAGAGACATCATCACAAATCCCTGCACCGCCTATTTTGTTTGGATCTCCCCATAGTCCAAATGGAGATAGGGGGATTTTTACATCAGATGACCCTCTTCCATGAAAAGATTGGGTGTGCATGAGGATCAACTTACTCATCCCACAGTAATGCACACACTTCCAATCACCGTTGTTGGTTCACTTTGAATTCACTTCACAACTAGTTTTTCTTAATATTATTTTCGCATGTTTAGAACATCAGGATGTAGAGTCATCTATGCCAGAGCTTAGTGGGATTTTTTATGTTGCGGTCAATGCTACATCTACAATAGGGATAATTCACGCTCAAGTACATCTAATTGAATATTTGTAATTGTACAGTTCATTTGTGTTGTTTATGGACATGCATGACGTCTAACTATTTTATCATTTGCTGAATGTAGCCACACATTGGTCCATTAGAGCACGCAACTTAGGTTGATGTTCAACCTAAGGCTCCTCTTACTACTTAAGAGTCCTAGCCTATTCCCCTAGAAATTGTTTTTTTGGTGAGATGTTAATTTTTTACATAATTGATTAGTACTTTCTCATGCATGTACATGTTGATAATTCTTGAGATAATTGACATATTTTTTTTATTCACAAAGAAGCATCGTAGAGACACTCTCTGGAAGGAGGAGGACACCAGAAGAACCTACACCCTCGATGGATGGGGCGAGCCTTCATTTTATGCAAAATTGAGTCATATTTCAAATATTAAAACTTCGTTATTGTTGGATAGTACTAGTTCAATTACGTGATCAATAAATATTTTCATTGATTTACAGTCGCCAGAGATGCACAGTGGCCATCGAAAGAGGAAACAAGCATCAGGGTCCGGGAAAAACTACGCAAAGTTAGATTTTTGACATGTTAGTCGAGGAAAAATATGTATTTTTATGTACAATATGGAACTAGAGTATAGGGGTGTGGTCCAGGATAGATGTACTTTTTCTTGCACATGTACATCAAAGATGTTTTTGATACATGTACATTGGCAGGCCATAGATGGGCCTTCTATTTTTGTATTATAACTTTCATGATGTAAAAAACATTTCATATCAAGGCTCTTGAGATTTTCATGGTTCAGTATTTTTAGTGTGATTATACACATGTGGCCAAGAATGTTTCTATGCATAATGTTCCTAATTTTTTATAGATTTTATGATTGCATGGAGATATCAGTTATAAATTTGAGAACAATTCACAATTAGAATATTATGTAATGACAAAATTGTACATTTCAAATTTTTTTTACCACAATACGATTGCATATACAATGTTAAATTGTATTCAGAAATATGGAACATACCTAATACATGTAAGCACCCAACATAGCTAAGAAACTAATCCAACTAAGTGGAATACAAAAGCACCTTACCCACATAACAACCTAAAAAACTTTTAAAGGATGCACAGAGTTGACACACCTAAGTGATGCACCTATGTGGTCTACATCAATAAAATTAGTGTTTGACCTGGTCTATAATCTTCAAATACATAACCTTTTTTCTTTCGTGCATGGGCAACCTGTGTCAAATATTCTTTTTTGATAACCATTGACCTAATTGGAAAATAATTGCCCTCATAGTCATTTAATGAGACAATGAGGGTCTGCTTCCCATCCAAGCAATGTGTCAACTAGTAGTCAGTGTGCCATTCATTGTGTCTTGGGGAAACCACTGCGTATATGTGCCCTGAATAAAATAAAGTGCAAACCTAGGAGTCATCTAACTAAACACAACTAGTCATCAATTATTTCAAAGATATTAACATAATAGTCAAACTTGCTTGTATGAGATCAGAAATGTGGTTGTAGTCATGTGAAATACTCGACTGGACCTCCTCCAACTAGCATAACTATATAGTTATTTGTCAAACAATGGGGGGTGGCACACGATCCTAGCTTTCAACCCAATCTGTGAATTCACAGTTTTGCCATTCACCACTGCTACATGGATAACAAAAACAAGAGAGTTTCCTTGTCCACATTTAAATGATAGAATTGTCTGACATCCTAACTTAATGGAATTCATGAGGTCCTTGGACGGTCTTGCACTCATATAGGTGTGATCGATCTACATCGACCATCTCCCAAAAATATCTATGTACATATGCTTTTCGAGATGATTGGTCTTCTTTCCTTATACCTCCCTCCCCCATCACTGAATAACACCATGCAATAATGGTATTTGCATCTTGGATGAGTGAAATAGTTGTGAATTTCATGTCTTTCCTATGTAATAAGGTCTTGAGCATTCCTGCACAAGAGTGTTATGCAAAACACATAATATATGTATATATGTGCCATAATAATGACCGTACTCAATGTGATATCAACAACAACATGTGTTACAAGTTGTGTTTATTTTAAAATACCATGGTTTGCATTTCTTGAAGGATCTTTGGCCCAAGCTCATTATGTTCATGACTAAATCTCTAATAAAATTTTGTTTGTGTCATGTCAAGAAAATGTTCAATGTGGGACTGATGATCCCTTGAACCCCTTCTCAATTTTAGTACATCTTTTTGGTTGGATGAAGGTATACTATTGTCACACCAAAACTCCTACACTAGTCCCTTTACCACATCAATGAGCTTCATATTGGAGCGTGGCAACCTTCCAACGAAGGACCAGATAGTCTTTTGCTTCACCTTGTCTTCAAATGTCTTTGGTAACAACTCAACATGAAATATTCAATGCTTTGACTCCACATGCCATTTTCTACTGCAATGAGGACATGTATGATTATCTACCTATTTCTTTACTATAGATCTATTTTTAGTGGTATTTATTTACAGTTTTTGTAGACAATGGCACCATGTAGCCTATTTCTTCAAGATTTAGATAATATATACCTCCTTGTATAGGTCTATGAAATCCTATCATGCCCAGAAGCCTTCGAGACTCGAATACATCTCCAACCTCAACTCTCGGATCCAATATGATTCTTGGAAAGATGTCACCAAAGAAATTTCTACTTATCTGATGCATAGTTGAACACTTTTATGGTTTGTGGATCCTCCTCTTTCTCCAATCTTTCATGTTTATGTGCGAGTCTATGGACTAAATCATGGAACTTTGACACCACTGACCTCCTTTCATCGGCCTATTTTTAGGAAACATCTTTCATCTCTTTTCTATTGAAGTTGGTAGTCAGTATTTCTTCAAGCTCCTTTCTCCATTTACTCTTGAGTAGGGGATCCTTAGCTCCTTTCTCCATTTACTCTTGGGTAGGGGAACCTCAAGCTCCTTTCTCCATTTACTTCTGGGCAGGGGATCCTTAGGCTCCTTTCTCCATTTACTCTCAGACTCCTTTATCCATTTACTCTTGGGTGGGGATCCTTCGGGTCAAACTTGAACCTGCCTCTTGAACTGCATGTTTTTGTTCACTGGCATGGATGCCTACTAATTTCATATTATAATTGATATATGATTTCAATGTGCTTTGTCTTATCGTGAAATGCAATATTTTCATTCATCTTAATACAACTCTGATTATCACAAAGGATATCAGTAGCATATATCTCTCCATCGAATAGTCCTGGTAAGGTGGCATGAACTACTTCTGAAGTATTGACATTCACTAGATTCACACATATTGTCATCAGAGTAGTCATAGCTTTACAATCTAACATTCCAAATATTTTTAATATTTCTACAATATATTTTCCTTGGTTTTGGAAAATATCATGTAGATATTGTGATACTTCAAGACCTAGAAAGTAATGCATCATTCCAAGGTCTTTCATTTTGAACTCTGCAGCAGGCTACTTCTTACATTCGATACTAGGATTATGTTCCTTTGTCAAGAACATATCATCTACATATAGTAATAAAATCGTAATCCCATCATCATCAATCTTATTGTATAGGTTGGAGTCTTCTTTACTTTTAGCAAAACCTAGTGTCATCAGAAATCCACCGATCTTACCATACCATGCTCTGGGTTCTCACTTTATCCCATACAATGCCTTCTTTAGTCTACATACATGAGTTTTCTGATCATTGATCTTGAAGCCTTGTGGTTGTTCGATATATACCTCTTCTTTAATAAAGCTATTTAGAAATGTTGTCTTCATGCCCATTTGATGTAGCGTCCGCTTCATGTTGAATTCCAAGCAAATGCTAGTTCCAATTCAGGTGTATCTAGCTACTAGTGCAAAGGTATCCTCATAATCAATTCCATCTTTCTAAGAGAATCTTCAGGCTACAAATATTTCCTTCTACTTTTCTATACTTCCATATACTAAGTGTTTAGTTTTGAGAATCCACATTCAGGATACCACTAACTTGTCTTTCGTTCTTGGCACTACTTCCCACACATTATTCTTTATAATGGATTGTTATTAATCAACCATTGCATCATCCCAGTCTTTCTATTTTATTGGTTCTTCAAAACATGTTGGTTCTTTATCAACTATATCACACATCAAAGCCACATATCCATGGTATGAATTTTGCTTCTTTCTTTCTCTGATGGTTGCTTCAGGAACACCATGTAATTTTTGCTTCTTTCAATATTTTATGAGCCCAAGCAGGTTTTATTTTTTGAGAAATCAATTCATTGGGTAAATATTTAGGTAACTAAGGCTCTATCATATCATGCTCTTCTGGTATGTGGACTTGTTATTTATTTCTGAATGATTTAGGACTTTCAACATCTTTGGTATTTTCATGCTCCTCTTCATCTTATTTATCTTTATTTGACTTCCTCAAGGTTATATCTTCGTCAAATGTGACATCTCTGCTAATTTGAATTTGATGGTCTCCTTGGATATTTATCCTATAAGCTTTTGATTTTTCACTATAACCTATGAATAATCCCTACTTTCTTGAATGTAACATCCCCAACCCTTCAACTGATGAAGAGGATGCCATGATGGCATTAACCATCCGGGCAACCGCCCCATGAACATGTATGTACATAAATTGCTGAAGCAAAATTCTTTGAACTAAAACATGCATACATGATTATTTATCATACACAATGGAATCAAACATACATTCATTCATTCAACATGTTCATCAAAATTTATTAAAAGTAAATATGATTGTAGAAGTAAAATAGACAATATTACTTATCTCATAAAGACCTCGTCCAGCAACCAGCCACGTCACTGAAACGTTCCACCCAACCATAGGCTAGCATGCTCCTAAATCTCTCAACAAAGCTACCACCCTCGAGATGGGCATGGCTCCCTAAGGAGCAAGGAACAAGCAGGCTTACACATAGCCAAGGATAACAAAACATGCCAAGCCAACATAGTTTGGTTTATTAGGCAAACAATAGATCAAGCAAGCCAACATAGTTGGGTTTCTCAGGCCATCGATGAGCTAGGAAAGGATAAGTGATAAAATGGTGATCCCGTTACAGAGTTAGGAACACCTACACCAGAACTAGCCTGACTTCTAAGACACCCACACACACCCAACACAAGGAATTAGTCCCTTCTCTGCTACACAGTCCCTCGAGCCCTGACTTCCCTTTGAGTGCTATTCAGGGGTTGGAGAGAAGAAATACAGCCTTCTAGATTTGTCTTTGTGGTTTCCAAACACACCAGGTTTATCAAGCAAACCAATCCCTCATCCCTGCCCCCAACACAATCCGAAGACCAACCATTCCACGCATGCAATCAACCAGCAGTTATACCTTAGATAGGGAAAACAACTACTGATTTGTTATTGGCCCTATCATGGCCAAAACAAATCCCAAGTAACCTACAGCATCCCCCCAACAAAACGTAATAGCAAGCACAACCAACAAATGTGGGGAAACAACAACCCATTCTGAACGATGAAGCCACTGGGGAAAATTACACAGATCGCAATGGGGAATGAAAATCAGCCTCCCAACCTATGCGTGAGAGAAATTTACACCAGATCCCAATATATGGAGGGAAACACACCATATGGATCTCTGTGGAAAATGCAAAGGACAGTCAAAATGACTCCCTCTCTTGGATGTGTGAGACCAAACAGAAAAGAATTCCTCTGCGTGAGACACAGGGAATTTTTGCTTGTGTGAGGATGAGTGACAATGGAGAGAATGGCGTAGTCCACATGGAATAATGGTGGTGGTGGTGTCCTTGCCAATGTGAGGGTCAACCTGCTGGTGGAGTGTGCATGTGGGCAAGGACTGACAGTCCTACCACACTCCAATCCCTAGCCATAACTGCCCCAACTAAAAATAGAAGTTTTAATGGTAGTTGGATTAGACAAGGGAAGATGAGCAAATCAAACAGGGTGGTGACACATGGCTTTTCCCTCATGGCTCAAGGTTTGACACCCTCCCCCCCTTATCCTTATGGGAATCATGCCCCTTCTCAATTTAGTTGCCGCGAAGATAGCTGGTTGGGTTATTTAATTAAAGATGCATATTTATATGACGATAAAACTTAATATATGTCATGTTCCATGATATACCATTGGAAATTATTCCGTTCGTCGAAACATAACATAACTAAATCGATGGTGGGGATTTTGCCTTTAGCTCCATACCAAGATTCATTACAATATATAGATCTAGTACATTTAATGCAACGAGGTCAAAATTGGGGTGTTACATTCTCCTCCCCCTTCAATAGCACTGTCCTCAGTGCTTTACAAAATTTGAACAAAATGCTACACTAGTATTGCCTCAGTGTTCCACAGAATTGAACAAAGATGGATGTGTGAATCGCATGGCATCCTCCAACTCCCACGTAGCCTCTTCAGGTCTGTAGCACTCCCATTGCACCTTTACTTGCTTTATGGCCCAATTTCGAAGCATTGTGACCTTCCTATCGAGGATGCACATTGGCTTGATTTGAAACTCTCCCTCGGGTTCCACCTGAATCACATCCCAATTTATCACATGGTTAGGATCATGTACATATCTCTTAAGCAAAGAAACATGAAAAACATTATGAGCTCTAGTACTAGCAGGAAATGCAAGTCTATATGCAACTGGCCCTATTCTTTCAAGCACTTCAAACAGCCCACAATATCTTGGTGACCACTTGGCACAACTTCCAAGCTTCAAGGAACTCTTCTTTGCTCTCACTCCAAGGTAAACATGATCCCCAACACTGAACTCCCTATTCTCCCTATGTTTATCTGCATAGATTTTCTGTCTGTCCTGTGCTGCTTTCAGATTCTACCTAATCATTATAACCTCTTGCTCCATTTCCTTGAGCGATTCTGGTCCAAGCACAATATTGTTCACTGAGTTATCCCAAGTCACTTGTGTCCTACACCTTCTTCATACAAAGCTTCATACATAATCATCCCTAAGGATGCCTGCTGTCCATTGTTATAAGAAAACTCTACCAAGTGTAAGTAATCTTCCCACTTGGTCTGTTTGTCCATCATGTAAAGGCAAAGCATATCTTCAAGAACCTAATTAACTCTCTCTCTATGCCCATCTGTCTGAGGATGGTATGCAGTAATGAAGTTTGGCTTTGTACCCAAATCTACAAACAACCCCTTCCAAAAGTTGGAAGTGAACTTGACATCTCTGTCAGAGACTATTGCCTTAGGCAATCCATGCAATTTGAAAATCTCCTTCATGAAGATCTTTGCAATTTCATCTGTCTTATGCATAGAATTCACTGGTATAAAATGTGTTGCCTTTGTCAATTGGTCTACCACAACCATGATGGAATCATGCTATCTCCAGGTCATCGGCAATCCTGTAATAAAATCCATGGAAATAATTTCCGATTTCCATTCCGGAACTGGCAAAGGCTACAACAAACCTGCAAGGTGTTGATGCTCAACCTTTACCTGTTGACATTTCATGCACCTTGAAATGTATTCAGCCATGTCCTCTTTCATTCCTGGACAAAAGTACTGCCTTCTTCCTGTAGCAATTGTCTTCTGATATCCTAGGTGACCAGAATACAGAGTTTGATGGATTTCATCCATAATGCTCTCCTCAAACCTACTACATTCAGAATATAAATTCTACCTTTATAAGTAAGAAGTCCATCTTTTTCCAATTTATATCCCTCATATCTCTTCTCAATACTTTGATGTTGCATTTTGTCTTTCACTTGCTCATACAATTCATCTCTAGCAACATGATTAATAACCTGCTGCCTCAAATCTGATTGGCAAATACTAAGAGATGCCACATGCATTTCTTACACCTTTCTACTGAGTGCATTAGCTATCTTATTCTCTCTTCCCTTTATGTGCTTGATTTCAAAATCAAACTCACATAAAAACTCCATCCATCTCACTTTCCTAGCATTTAGAGTAGGCTGATCAAATAGATACTTCATACCACAATGGTCTATCCTTAGCTCGAATCTTCTACCCATCAAGTAATGCCTCCACATCTTGAGGGCATGTACTATGGCTGCAAGCTCTAGATCATGAGTGGCATAGTTCTTCTCATGCTCCTTCAGCTTTCTTGACTCATAACATATCACGTGGTTGTCTTGCATAAGGACTCCTCCAAGCCCTTGTCCGTAGGCATCGGTACACACCACAAATTGTTTTTCCTGGATCTGCAACTTTCAATACTAGTGCACTGGTGAGAAGATTCTTCAATTGCTGGAAGCTTTCTTCACACCCCGACGTCCATTCAAACTTTATCCCATTCTTTTGCAAACAAGTGACGCCATGAGCAACTCTAGAAAATCCTTCTATGATTCTCCTGTAGTATCCTACAAGTCTCATAAAAGATCTTACATCCGTCACATTTCTTAGAGTAGGCCAATTCATAATGGCTTCAATATTTTCAGGGTCCATAGATATACCCTCCTCTGAGATAATGTGACCCAAATACTAAATTCTATCTCTATGGAAGTCACACTTGCTCAGTTTTGCATACAATTGATGCTCCCTGAGGAATTGCAATGTCAATCTCAAATGCTCTCCATGCTCTTCCTCATTCTTATAATAAACAAGAATGTCATCAAGGAAAACCAGAACAAACTTGTCCAAAAATGTGTTGAAGAAACTGTTCATAAGGCACATAAATGTAGCTGGTACATTTGTGAGACGAAATGGTACCACTACAAACTCATAATGCCCATACCTTGTCCTGAAGGCTGTCTTATGAATGTCTTCATCCTTGATTCTCACTTGATGGTAACCAGACCTCAAGTCAATCTTGGAAAATACCCTTGCTCCCCTCATTTGATCAAAGTGGTCATCAATACTAGGAAAAGGATACTTATTCTTCACAGTAACCTTGTTCAATTATCTGTAATAAATACATAACTTGAGTGTACCATATTTCTTCTTTACAAACGAAACTGGTGCTCCCCAAGGAGACACACTCGGTCGGATATACTTCTTTTCCAACAACTCTTGTAGTTGCATATTCAACTCTAGCATCTCCAGTGTACTCATCCTTTAGGGTGCTTTGGACATTGGTGCTACTCTTGGCACAAGTTCAATAGTGAAATCAATGTCCCTCTTTGGAGGAAGCCCTAGAATCTCATCAGGAAACATGTCCCTGAATTCTTGTAACACCTAATAGTCCTCCAACCTCAGAGTTTCATCCCCTGTTTCCTCCAAAATCTGAGCTGCATACAACTGGAAACCTTTCCTATAGAACTTCTTTAACTGCATTGCTGAAACCTACCATACTAAAATCACCTTTGGAATACCTTTCACAACTACTAGGTTCCCTTATTCATTCATGCATTCTAAATTCTTAGTGTAATAGTCAAGCTTCACCCCGTGAGATTCTAACCAATCCATTCCAATGAGAACATCATAGGAACCAAGTGGTAGAACATTCAAATCTATGCAAGTGACCAATCCATTCATGACCAATGGACATTTCTCTACTACTTCACTAACTTTTCTCTTAGTCCCAGTGGATAGATGGACTAACCAAGACATCCTATGCTTTACTTTCTTAAAAGCACAAATATCCACTACTCTAGGAGTAATGTAACTATGCGTAGAACTAGGGTCAATAAAAATAGAAATAGGTTGCTCAACAATATTACTTGCTACTTCAACCACAGTTGACTGATGATCTGCCTAGCGATCCTCCAGTGTTGCTTAAATACTAGGGACTGCCCTTGCTACTTGACCCACTATTTATTCTTCTTGAATGTTATAAGCTGGTCTTGCACTCTCATTCTTGGGTGGATGAGTTCTACCCATGTGGGGTCCTCCACATCTCCAACATTGAAGTGGTCCTCTATTCTATTATGGATCCTTAGGTTTTTCTCCTATCACTCCAACTAGCTTACTCACAGCTTGGGATGGCTGCTTCTACTAATTCCTGAAGTTAGGAGGTTTGAAACCTTTATTTCTTTGGTCAAACTTCTCATTCTTCTTGTCCTTCCATGCCTTATGGTAATCAAGTTTACCTTTGCTTTGCTCATAGCAATACTTAGCGTTCCTTATTGCTTCTTCAAGAGTTCTAGGTTCATAAAACTCAATTCTATCTTTGTAAGACTGAGGTAATCCACTCATAAAATGCTAAACCTTCACTTTTTCATCTCTGATGTACCGGACATACCTCAATAGCTCCAAGAATTTATTTGCATGCTCTTCCATGGTTTGCTGTCCCAATCTCAGCTCATGGAACTCCTTAATCTTGTCATCATAATACCTATCAGAGGTATTTCTGCTTGAAATACTTCCTGAACTGTTTCCACTTAAGTTTCCTTTCATTGATAAACCTTACTTGCTTGAAGTGTTCCCACCAAATGAATGCTCTTCTATTCAGATTGAACATGGCAACTCTTGCCTTCATGTTTCCTGAATAATCATGCACTTGAAAGTACTTCTTTATTTCAAGAAGCCAAGCTTCAACTTCTTGTCCAGTATTTACCTCACCATCAAATGTAGGAGGTTTAGCCTTCTTAAATTCATCCCGAGATCGATCCCTATGGTGTGTCTTTCTTTTATGAGAAGAATAACTTGAATCCCCACTAGAATTTTCAGAGTTAGATGATCCACTAGAAGTCCTTCTCCTTCTCCTGGTACTGCTCTTACTACCTTCTGGTCTTCCTGTACCTTGTCTAGAGTCTATCTTTCTGTGGAAGTCTATTAAACTCTGCAACATTGCAGCATTCAACTGATGTTGTTCTTCCTAGTATTTAATCAAGCTTCTCATGGTGGCTACAACATCTGACGGTGTCTCTTGGAATCTCCTTCCATTAGACTCTATGTCATCATTTTCGTTACGAACATTTTCTCCCATGGCATCTCAGGCATGTTCATAAGAATCCTGAACATCATATTCGTCATGTGTTCTCATAACTAAACCACCACTTACTTACCAAATTGCACTACCTAGAATACTTCCCTCAAAGGTGACTATGATTCTGCAAACATGTTAGTAACACAATTGTTAGATGCATAATGTTGATATAAATCAAAATTACTTAGCTTCTCGTGGAAAAATAATAAAATAACAAAGTTTCCCAAACACAATATTTTCTTCATCAAAGAACGTCTATCAGAGGGTGACGACGGGGGTCAAGGGGGCTTTCCCGCTTGTGGCTTTTGTGCACCACTGCAGGTCAGGTTGATCGAACAACTAAAGGACTAAGAGATTGTAAATACATGATTTTCATGCAATCTGGCACATAATATTGCTACCACTTTCTCCTTTTCAGCCTTGAAAATCCACTAAAAACCCACTGAAAATCCCGCTGTAAAATAGCCAAAATTTGCTAAGAAATCCCACTGAAAAACTCAAAATTTCCTTGTATAGGATCGGGTCTCATCCCATCTAACATTACAACATTTCAGAGGTCAGCACAACTAATTTCCTCCACTGTTCATCGATGATCTGATCCTCTACACATCGAGCTGCTAGTTCCATGGACAGCCACAATGGTGGCCAACAAACTCTCTAGGGTTTTCGTGGTGACAATCCTATCGACAGTTAGAACCCCTATTAACTGCGGCATTGGAAGTCGGAACAACTTTCCATCGAAAGGATAGTCCACTAAACAGTTGCAATGGTAGGTGTGCGAACAACTAAATCCTTTCGACTTCATCGACAGTCCATTCAACTAATCTTCATCCAATGCATCAGTGGTCCAAACCACTATCTTTCTCCAATCATCGATGGTATTCAACACTTAGAAAAAAATTTCAAAAATTTTTCCCCTCTTCTTTCCATGAAACATAACATCTGTTGGTGGTCGGAACCATTAACTGCTATGTGTCAGTGAACCCAACAACTAAGGTATTCTGATGGTGGCATATTGGAAATTAGAAGCACTGATCATTATGGCATCGGCGGTCAGATGCATTGTCCATCAGATGGATAGTCTCTTAGGTGGCCACAATGGTGGGTGCACGAACAACTAACTTCCACCAATCCAAAGAGCTAACTACCGCTAATCCCTGATGGCATTTTTCGGATGGTCCTTCAACTAAAAAGGGTCGAAGTTTCGACAGTCTTCGGCGGCTCCAGTTTCCACTAACTTTTGTCGATGACCGATGATCACTTAGAGAAAATTCACAAGTTCTTTTTCCGTCGGGTGATATTCCACCTAGCTATCTGCTACATCAGAGGAGCTTCCCACTAAGTCTTCCGATGGGCCGACGGTTCAGAAACTTGGACAAATTTTTCAACAAAAATTTTCAAGAAATTTTCTATCATAAATTTCTGATCTCTGTTGGGCAGAAGCAAATCCCATCTGTGTCACTGCATCTTCATTGTCCATTCAGGCCCATGCTACAACATGAGCTCTGATACCACAATTTAACGTCCCCAACCCTCTGACTGAAGAAGAGGATGCTACCATGGCATTAACCATCCGGGCAGTAGCCCCATGAACAAGCATGTACATAAAATGGTGAAGCAAAATGCTTTGAACTAGAACATGCATACATGAATATTTATCATACGTAGTGGAATCAAACATACATTCATTCATTCAACATGTTCATCAAAATTTATTAATAGTAAATATGATTGCAGAAGTAAAATAGACAAGATTACTTATCTCATAAAGAACTCGTCCCACAACCAGCTATGTCACTGCAACATTCCACCCAACCATAGGCTATTATGCTCCTAAATCTCTCAACAATGCTGCCACCCCTGAGCTGAGCCTGACTCCCCAAGGAACAAGGAACAAGCAGGCTTACACATAGCCAAGGATAATAAAACATGCCAAGCCAACATAGTTGGGTTTATCAGGAAAACAATGGATCAGCCAAGCCAACACAGTTGGGTTTATCAGGCCATCCAGGAGTTGGGAAAGGCTAAATGATAAGCTATTGAGCACGTTATAGAGCTAGGAACACCTACACAAGAACTAGCCTGAATTCTAAGACACCCACACACACCCAACACAAGGAATCAATCCCTTCTCTGCTACATAGTCCCTCTGACCCTGACTTCCCTTCCAGTGCTATTCAGGGGTTGTGGAGAAGAAAGATAGCCCTCTAGTTCTGTCTGTGTGGTTTCCAAACAAACCAAATTTATCAAGGAAATGAATCCCTCATCCCTTCCCCAAACACACTCCAAAGACCAACCATTCAACGCATGCAATCAACTAGCAGTTACAGCTTAGACAGGGAAAACAACTCCTGATTCCTTCTTGGCCCTATCGTCGCAAAAACGACTCCCAAGCAACCTACAGTAGACCCCCCCACCAAAATGTAACAGAAAGCACAATCAACAAGAGTGGGGAAACAACAACCCATTTTGAACAATGAAGCCACTAGGGAAAATTACACAGATCACAATGGGGAAGGAAAATCAGCCTCCCAACCTGTGTGTGAGAGAAGTTTACACCAGATCCCAATATATGGAGGGAAACACACCAGATACCTCTTTGTGGAAAACATAAATGACAGTCGAAACGGATCCCTCTCCTGGCTGTGTGAGACCAAGCAGAAAAGAATTCCTTTGCATGAGACATAGGGCATTTTTCCTTGCATGAGGATGAGAGACAACAAAGAGAATGGCGTAGTTCGCATGGAGTGATGGCGGTGGTGGTTTCCTTTCAAACGTGATGATCAACCTGCTGGTGGAGTGTGCGTGTGGGCAATGAATGACAGTCCTGCCACACTCCACTCCCTAGCCATAACTGCCTCAACTAACAACAAAACTTTTAATGGTAGTTGGATAATACAAGGGAATATGAGCGAATCAAACAAGGTCGTGAGACATGGCTTTTCCCTCATGGCTCAAGGTTTGACATCCCCCTTGTTATCCTTATGAGAATCATGCCCCTTCTCAATTTAGTTGCCACAAACATAGCTGGTTGGGTTATTTAATTAAAAATGCATATTTACATGATGACAAAACTTAATATATGTCATGTACCATGATAGACCATCGGCAACGATTCCATTCACGGAAACATAACACAACTAAATCGATGGTGGGGCTTTTTCCTTTAGCTCCACACCATGATTCATTACAATATATACATGATGTACATTCAATGCAACAGGGTCAAAACCGGGGTGTTACATTGAGGATCTAAATTTGTCCTTTTCAACCAAATATCTTTAGGTGACTTACCTCTAGCTTTTCTCCAGAAAACATTTCTTCTGGAGTTTTATTCCAAAGGGAACTATGGGAAATTCTATTCTATACATATATTGTTGTTCTTGATGCTTCTTCCCACATGTACATTGGAATATATTGATCATGTATCATAGCTTTCACATCTTCGATGATAGATCTATTCTTTCTTTCCATAACACCATTTTGTTGTGGATTATAGGGAATGGTGACCTCCCTCTTAATCCCTTCTTCCATGCAAAAATACATGAATTCATTGGAAGTGAACTCTCCTCTATTATCTAACTTGAGAATCTTTATTTTATTCTAAGAGAGGTTTTCCACTAGGGCCTTAAACTCCTTGAATCTTTCAAACTCTTCATCTTTCTTTTTCAAGAAGGATATCCAAGTCTTGCAGGAATAGTCATCAATAAAAGAAGCATAGTAGGCATACCTACTTAATGAAGTGTTACATTGGCCTGCATATATCTGATTGAATAATATCTAATATCTCTTATGGTTTACTATCATGTTTTGGAAACAAATTCTTAGTATTCTTCCCTTGTGCACATCCTTTGCACACTCCTTCATGTTCTATCTGAATTTCTGGTAAACTAGTCACAACCTCGCTTACAATTGGAAGAGCTTTGTAGTGAACATGAGAAAGAATTATGTTCCATATCTCACATGGGTTAATGGTACTTGTTACCACCTATGCTAAATTTTGAAGATTTATACATAAGGCATATGCACTAATCCCCTTTCAATGATCTAAACCAATGAAAAATGAGGGGTAGGGTCAAAAGAAAAATTCATATTATATAATGTGAGCAAGTATTGAGCAGGTTCTAAAGGATCCATCCCTTGCTGAAGGTGTCAAGATAGTTAAAAAATGCTTAAATGCGACCTTCCAAATGTGCCCAACTAAGAAAAATATAATCAAGGTTAAAGGAGGACCAAAATGGATGCACCAGATGCATCACAGATAAGATCAAAAGTCCAAAATTTGTTTCTACAAATGAGAATCAGGAGCGTAAGTGCAGAAGAGGTAGACATTTGATTATAAAAAGTAGAATCCTGACTTCAACCTTCCGCAATCCAAGATTGACGACTCAAATAGTTTCTGCCAAGATCAATGGTTCAGAAAAGAGCATAGGGGATAAGATAAAAAATTGGGAGAAGAAAAAAATTGGTTATAAAAGGTTAAAATCTCGATTTGGACCTTCTGTGATCTGCAATCCAATGGTCAAGAAAATTTCTGTGCAGATCCATGGTGTAGAAAGAAAGGAGAAAACAGAAAGTCGGGAGCATAAAGATCAAAATCGAACTTCGTAGAAAGTTCAAATCTTGATTTCCACCTTCCATGATATGCCAGATCTATCGCTCAGATAATTTTTTCCCAAATTAGTTGTGCAGAAAGAAAAAGGTGAGAGTGGAAAGGCGAAAGGCAAAAAGGTAAAATTTTTGGGTTGCAAAAATTGGAAAACCCGACTTCTATTTTTCGTAGTACAATAGATCTATGGTTTTGATCACTTCCACCTAGATCAATGGCCTGAAAGAAGGAAGAGGGATGAAGATAGGAAAGCGGGAGACTTAAGAATTTGTGCGTGAAAAGTTAAAATTCGACTTTCCACTTTCAAAAAAGAGAGGGGGTGGAAAGACTGAGGCAGAAAGGAAGAAGGAAAAAACATGGTGGTGGAAAAGGTTCAAATCCCACATCCTATTTTTTGCAGCCCACATATTTGATCTCATATCAATAGGATAGAAACATTGTGGAACTTAAATCAACGATCTAGATTGACCCTTGAGAAAAAAGAGAAAATTGAAGGTCAAAAGCTAGAAAAAGAAAGGATTTTGGTCTTAAAAAGAGCAGAACTTTTATTTCGGCAATCCTAGATTGATGGTCTACAATGTGTATTGCTCAGCCCAGCCTTGGAGATTGATTCTACTTTGTTGAAGACACCATGATGAAGAAAACCATTGCAATATGACATTTTCAGCAAGCAAATATGGGTTCCATTTGTTAGGTTTTCTATTTTTGATCCACCATGTGCGTCCGAGCATGGTTTCCTATTTTGATTTTTGTGATCATAATGAATCCTCCAGATTAGAAGTTGTTAGGATTTTATGTGTGCGGGTTTGATCCCCAATCTCTATAAATTGTATTTGGCTATGTTTCAATGTTGGTCTTGGCAGCTTTTCTATGCTATAAATATACCATCGAAAGAGGAAGAAAGGGTTGGAACTTCCATTCAGAATCCTCAGCGCTTGGGTTTTGTAGCTCTGTCATTTTCTTAAGAGAATTAATGAAATCTTAGCTTGAACGTCTAAGATTCCTCACGGTATTCACTGTTCATTCTATTTTTCCTTTGTAAACTTCATTTTCATGTCTTTGTATCTTTTGCTAATGCATTTTTAGTTGTATGTGAGGAATTCGCTCCTTGTCAAGCGCTCTTTGCATCAGTCATGCATTTTTTATGTGTTTCTAGTAAATGTTTTGGAATTTATATTTTATGCTCCATTACAGTTACTAGCCTTTGTTTTTTATTGTGATAAAGGTTTTTTAAGGAGATTCATCCCCAAATAGGTGCCTCCTGTTACACCATTCTTCTTCTCTTTTCCCCCTGCCATCTCTTAAAAGATATTTTGTTGAATAGTGATGCCTATTTTTCCTTAGACTATGAAGGTTATTGTTGGTTATTATTTGATGTAAGTCCTTGAATGTTTTAGGTTTTGACTTCATTACCCAATGGTTTTTCTTATCTTTTTGTTTTACCATATTTAAATATGCAAATATCTCCTTACCGTGAGAGTCTATCCTTTTGACTGTTTGTTTAAATCTAAATGTGTATGTACTGAATATTTCTGCAACACGAGAGAGCCCTCTATGACTGTAAGGCTAGAATACAATATAAATATTGGTTTTAAATGGTTAACCCTGTGACTTAATACCACAACCATAGGAAAATTACAGGGCGATAACATCTTGGCGTCATTGTCAGGGAATTAATCACAATTATCTCCTTGGGAAATGGCATTGTTTAGCTATACGAACTGGTTGAGGAGCTGGTCATAGACACATACTGGTTGTACATGCTCTTGTGACTCCACAAAAATTTTGAAGGTGAATCCACTGGGAAATACTATCTACCAGAAGAACTCACATGAGAATAAATCATGATGCAGAATCCTTCCAAGAAATATTTGATCCAGAAAGTTTGATCTGGAGGGCTAGCAGGCTGCAAATGTTATTCATAAATATTTCCTTCCCTACCGAAGGTGCTATTTTTGGTAGTGACATATTTGAACATTGTTATGTGGATTTTGTACTAACCTTCCCTAGAACTAAATTTGAGTCCTTCCTCTCTGACTAAATTTATGACACCTCTGCGTTTGATTTTCCCCACATTTCCTAATCACCACTGACCTCAGAGCCTCTAGGAGAATATTTTCAACACCTACCTAACCGAGAATTCTCTGCACTTACTGCTGATTCAACCCTGCTAAATTCCATTATCATAAGGCAATTTGTTTCCTCATATCTATCTCCCACTCCTCCCAACAAGAAGCAACATTCACCTTCCAGTTTCGTAGCCCCCTACATTTCTCACAACTTACCAATTTATTTTCCACCAGTATTAATATTTCCTATAAACCCTATTATACCTCCAAGGATGGAAAATATATTTTCTCCTCTTTGTCTTCCAACTAATTTTCATGACCTCCCTCTGGGATATTCCTAGAGGCTCAAGCAATTCAATAGGAAAAGCTGTTATTCAACTGAAGAACGCCAGGGGTGGTTTTTAGATTGGATAGACCTGGAAGAGGTGGATCATGATGATGTCAAGGTTAGATTATTTTTTGAAATCCTCACGGGAGAAGAAAGAAAATGGTACAAAAAACTCGTAGCAGAGTCTATTCTGATCTATAAGTCCTTTGAATATGCTTTCAAGGAAAATTGGGAATACCAGAAGAGCCCTAAACAATATCTCTCTCAATGTCACTCCATGGGGAGGAGGGAGAGTGAGTTTGTCCAAGAGTTTTCTGAAAAGTTTATGAAACTATACAATTCCATCCCTGCCCAGTTCAAACGTCCCATTGGTTCTGCCCAAGTCCAATATGTTGAACCTTTTGATAGTGAGTTTACCTTGTGGCTAAGTTAAATGAGGTTAGCTTCCTTGGAAGCTATGATCGAATATGCCATAGAGGTTGAGGTAAACCTAACTACCACAATAATGAACAAAAGGGATGAAGGAGAATGGACAAGAAAGGAAGGAAAGCGGATAAGAGATGAGGGATAATGGAGAAGATATGGGAGAGAATGGAGAAGACATGAAGGAGAAAGAGGAGAGAGGATAAAATATAAAGAACTTGAACAACCCTCTACCTCTAGATCATAAGAGGCAAGGATAGAGACGATGCTGAGAGCCATGGAAAGGATGATGGAGAAATTATCTATGGATGGGAAACCACCTCCCAGTGAAAATAAAGAGAAGCAGAATAAGAACCAGAATGCTAGAAGGCCACAAACTCCTCATAACACGAAAAGATACCAGACAATCCCTCTTGATCCACATGTCAAACCTCAATTTCAAGAAAATTATGTGGATCAGGATGGTGAAAATCTAGCTGAAGATGAAATACACCAGCTAGACATTGACTCACCCTCCACCTTTCTAACCAAATAAGAACATGATAAGGCTTGTATTGAAAGGGGGAATATGCCCATTGGTCAAATAGATGATTTCAATAGGGAATATCAACCTGGTTTCATGGAGGTGTAGAGACAGATTGGTCTCAGGAATAGAGATGTTCCTATAGTAAAAGATAAAGAGGCAGCAAACAAAGGCTCTACAAGAAAACCAAAGAGAATTCCACCCACTAAGGACGCCTCTACAAATGTAGCGGGGCCCAAAGGGAAGGAGAAAAAAGAAGATAATCTAAGGAGCTCAAAATAGGTGCATACCTCTTTCATTTTGGAGGCTCAAATTGCAAAGATAAAAATCTATGTCCCTCTCAGTGAGTTGTTAAAAAATTATGAATATCATTCTAAAGTTTCCACAATGTTGAAGCCTCCAAGAGAAGTCTTTGCAATGTCAAACTCTCTAAATCTCCAAGATGATAATCCCACCTTCCTTTTTTGAACCCATGTAGAATATTCTGTAGATCAGGATACCCTGCCCTTTCTAATATATCAGTCTCAACATTTATGATTCCATCTTGCACGATGCCATGTATTATTCACGAGCCTCCCATGATATAATGCCTAGGATAATCATGGGAGAGCTGGGATTTGAACTTACCAAACCCTAGAAATATCTTTTCTCTTTTGATTCTAGAAAAGTCAAGTGTTTATGATTGATCAAAGATCTAGTCATATCTTTAGCCCAAATCCCTGCCAAGAACCTGGCCATGGATGTAGTTGTAGCTAATATCCGTCCAAATTTTGGGATGTTGTTATTGAGATATTGGGAAGTCAAACTTAAAGGCACTATTCAAATGGACATGTCATATGCCACCATCCCTATATTTGTAGTGTATAGGAGTCTCTTTATGGAGAAAAAGCTAGAATACATGGTGACCAGTGTTGAAAGGCCAAACAATCACCCCATCTATGCATTGGATAATGTTGATGTATTTGTAAGTTTGGAATGTATTCATCTATGTATCTTATGTCTTGTAACTCGATGTTTATTCTCAGATGTATCTATTATGTAAACAAGTCATGTCAAGTCATAGTGGGTAACCCTGCAATTGACTAAGGGTTAAAGTCCTCGCAGTTTTGGGGCACTAGGGTTATTAGAATCTCCTAGTAGAGGTCAAACCTAGTAGGGTTTTAGTCATGCCAAGATTAGTATAAATAGAGAATTGGAGTCTCTATTTATCATGCAACTCACACACACTCAAGTGTAGCGCATAGTTGAGGAAGGAGAAGACACTGGGGCTAGACAAGAAGAAGATTACTGCTGTTGGGATATCACTTACTATTTTGGAATTTTCTATTTTGGTCCTAATTCTATCTCTGAGGAAGTTGCGGGGTATTCTCCTTTATGTTTTCCCTGATTAAAAACACTGTGTTCATTGTCTCTTGTGTTTGATTGCTGAGCTTGTTATTCTCTCAGTTAAAGATCCTATTAAAGCTAGCTTAATGTTGAAAAACTAACATGGTATGAGAGCTAACCTGAGAAGAAGACACTGTGCAGTTGCGGGAACTAGGGCTTCCTAGTTTGTCGATATTCCTCCATACATTTTCAGCAAAATTAAGGTGGAATAACTCTCCTCCTTAGGGCACATCTTTATGTTGAAGTAGAATCTAATTCTGAGGTATTTTAGTTTTGGACCCAACACTACTGCTGAAAATTAGGGCTTTTCACAGAAGAGGAATTTTTTAGTGAGCCCGGGCCTGGATTGATCTCCTCCCCCAAATCAAAGTTAGGGACAAATTTCAAGGCATTTGGGTGGATAGAACTCTGGAAAAGCAAAACCCTAATTTGCTCCTAATCCATAGTGTAAGATTCTAGTTCAAGTTTCAGATCCAACATCTTGAACCTGGTAAGATATAAAATATTTTGTATTTCCATTTGAGGTTCTTAGTTAAGATGTCTCATCATACCAAGCTTGATGAAAATCTTGAGGGAGCTGATAACTTCCTATCCTGGAAGTATAGGATCTCTCTGGTCCTCGAAGAAAATGAGTTAGACTCCTACATCCATGAGGAGGTTCCAGTTCTAGAGGGAGATGAGGCAAAGGCCTTACATAAGAAGAAGATGGTTATGGAAAATAGGATCATTGCTAATTCTATCAAGGATCACCTTATCCCACAGGTGTCCTCTCTCAAGACACCTAAAGCTATGTTTGATTCCCTAACCAAATTGTTTGAAGGGAAGAACATAAACCAGAAGACGACTCTGAGAAATCAAATGAAGAATGTGAAGATCCAGAATGCAGATACCAACCAGTCTTACTTCACAAGGGTTTCTTAGATCAAGGAACAATTGGAAGTAGTAGATGAAGAAGTGGATAATGTAGAAATTGTGATGACCACCTTGAATGGTCTCCCTAGGACATGGGACTCTTTAATTCAAGGGATCTGTGCTAGAAAGAAGTTAGTCAAGTTCAGCAAACTGTGGGAAGAATGTTCTCAAGAAGAAGCTCGGATAGCAGCTCTAGAAGAGAAGATGGGAAGTGAAGATCAAGCTCTCACAATATAATCCAAGAAATCCAGATCCAACCATCACAAGAGTAAGTACTCTCATCACAAGAATAACTCTAGAAATCCTAGAGATAGGTCTAAATACATCTGCTATACATGTGATGAAAAAGGACACTTTGCTAGAGATTGTCCTAAGAACAAAAGTAGCTCTCACAAGAAGAAGGGAAGCAATAAAATACATCATGCTCATGTTGCAGAGGATGATGAACCATCGAACAAGAGATCCAGATATGAAAGTGAATATTCTTCAAGCGAGGATGAATATGTTCTGATCTCTACTCTCACAGGTAACATTACTCATGGAAGTGACGATTGGCTTATAGACAATGGGGCTTCCAGACATATGGCTGGATTCAAGGAATATTTTGTGAAGCTCTCAGAACATGAATCACCTCACAAGGTGAAGCTAAGAGATGACTACCAATATCCAATAAAAGGTAGTGGGGAATCCTCCTACAAATTAGACTCTGGAAAGTATCTAACAATGAAAGAAGTATTGTTTGTGCCAGGACTAAAGAAGAACATTATCTCCATATCAGCATTGGATGCAAAAGGAATGAGGGTTGCATTCATATATGGTTAAGTCATCATGTGGCCAAAAGGAAAGACTATTGATGATGGAATAGTGATTGGTGAACAAGAAGGAGGTTTGTACAAATTCAAAGGCCATCCAGAACAAGATTTGGTCCATGACACAGTAGATCCAAGTGAAATTTGGCATAGAAGGCTTGCACATGAGCATTACAGAGCACTACCCCTTGCAAGCAAAGTTGTTGAAGGTCTTCTAGAAATGCACGCAAAACATGGTGGGGTCTACAAAGGATGTGTGAAAGGAAAGAACACAAAGAATACATTTCCAAGTAGTGAAAGCAAAGCAAAAGGAATCTTGGAAATCATCAACTACGATGTATGCGGTCCCATGTCATCAAGTTCACTAAGTGGGTATGCATATTATGTTTCTTTTATTGATGATTTTTTTAGGAAGACATGGGTTTACTTCATGAAGAACAAAGATGAGGTATTCAGCAAATTCAAGGAATTCAAAGCCTTGATCGAGAACCATACTGAAAAGAAAATCAAGACTTTTCGATTAGATAATGGTGGAGAATTCACTTCAAATGAATTCAAAGACCTATGTAAAGAATCGTGGGATTAAGAGGGAGTTGTCTACTCCTTATAATCCACAACAGAATGGGATTGCAGAACGAAAGAACAAAACTATCATGGAAGCTGCAAAAGTAATGCTTCATGATCAAGATATTCTTATGCATCTTTGGGTGTAAGCTACTAGAACAGCGGTGTATGTACAAAACCATACTCCACATAGAGTACTCAAGAACAAGACTTTTGAAGAAGTATTCTCTGGTAAGAAACCAGAAGTCAGCCATCTCAGAATATTTGGCTGTCTTGTATACATGCACATTCCAAAAGAGAAGAGAAAAAAACTAGATCCTTCAGGAAAGAAGGGTATATTTTTGGGATACTCTGAAAGCTCAAAGGATTATAAAGTCTATTTCCTAGGATACAAGAAGATTGACATCAGCAAGGATGTGACATTTGATGAAGACACAACTTACAACAAATCCAGAAAGAGACGTGCTAAAGAACCTGAAGAAGCAAAAGCACCCAGAATTCATGACACAACCATGAATGAAGAAATTCAAGAAGAAGATCGAGAAATTGAAGAACCACAAAGACCTGTAGATCCACCTCTGGAAAAGAATCCTCATAAGAGGAAACCTGCTTGGGTACGAGAACATATCCAAGGTGTGGAAAGATATGGGGCTCCAGAAGAGAATCATAGAGAAATAAAAATGACCAAATCTTGCTCCGAGTATGTAGCCTTACTATGCGATTTCATTGACAAAGAACCTTCTAGTTATGAAGAAGCGGCAGAACGAAAAGAATGGAAGGATTCTATGATCGAACAATATCAGTCGATCATGAAGAATGATGTTTGGGATGTTGTCCCAAGACCAAAGAGAAGTCAGTTGTAACTTCCAAATGGATGTACAAGATCAAGCATGCTACAAACAGTAGCATTGGAAAATATAAGGCAACAATTGTGGCATGGGGTTTCTCTCAGAAAGAAGGAATTGATTATGAAGAAACCTTTGCACCTTTAGCTAGATACACTTCCATTAGATCAGTACTTGCTCTAGCTACAATGATGAAATGGAAGATACACTAGATGGATGTTAAGACTCCTTTCTTGAATGGTGTAATGGAAGAGGAAGTGTATGTGGAGCAGCCACTCGGTTTTGAGACATGATAAGAAGTCTCATGTATGCAGATTGAAGAAAGCCCTGCATGGTTTGGAACATGCACCCAGGACATTGTACAACAGAATTGACAGCTTTCTATCTAATTTGGGCTTTACCAAGAGTAAAGCTGATTCCAACCTTTACTACAAGGTTGAAGATGGAAAACCAATGATGCTTCTACTATATGTAGATGATCTATTTGTGAAAAGTATGGATGGGTTGATTGCTGATATGAAGAGAAACCTTACAGCTGAGTTCGAGATGAAGGAATTGGGTATGATCCATTATTTTCTAGGTATGGAGGTGTCACGGACTGTGAATGGAATCTTCCTTGAACAAGGGAAGTATGTACTAGATATCCTAAAGAGGTTTGGGATGATGGACTGCAAAGCCACGGCCACAGCTATGGCGTCGAACCTGAAGCTATTGAGTGATGCTTCATCAGAAACAGTTGATGCTACGATGTATCATCAGATGATTGGGTCATTGATGCACCTAACGAACATGAGACCGGACATTTGCTTTGCTGTGAGCACCTTGAGCCAGTTCTTGACAGATCCAAGAAATTTTCACTTGATTGTTGCAAAGCATATTCTGAGGTACCTGAATGGTATAGTTGATTATGGGCTCAAGTATGAGTCAAATCAGAAGATTAACCTAGAGGGTTATGTCGATTCAGATTGGGTAGGCAGTGCCATCAATAAGAAGAGCACTTCAGGATGTTTCCTCAGTATGGGATTAGGTGTGATATTTTGGTTTAGCAGGAAGCAATGTTGTGTGGCACTGAGTACAGCTGAAGCAGAGTATGTCATAGCTTGTTCATCTAGTTGTGAGGCAATATGGCTGTGGAAGCTACTATCTGATATATTTGATCTCTAGTTGGATGCTACTTGTATACATTGTGACAACCATAGTTGCATGAAGTTGTCAGAGAATCTAGTGTTCCATGACAAGTCAAAGCATATCGAGATCAAGTATCACTATATCAAGGATATGGTGTAGAGGGGAGCAGTGAAGCTCCAGTATGTTGCGACAGAGGAACAAATAATTGATGTATTTCCAAAGTCATTGGCTAGGCTGAAGTTTGAGTACTTTAGGGAGAAGCTTGGTGTTCTTCAGATTGAAGCTTCCTCCAAGAGAAAGTGATGAGACCCATATCCATTCAGACATGGTGAGAGGATTGGTTCCTTCCATGTTTAGATGTAAGGGCTGAGCCATTCTATCACGATGAGAGGATTGGTTCCTTCCATCTCAGATATGAGTGCTGTCCATTCTGTCATGTAGGACAGATGTAAGGGCAACTACAATTCTGGGAATGGAAGCACCTGGTCAATTACCAGGAAAACTCAGTCTAGGACTGAGAAGCCATTCTGACATGATAGAGGGATGTGTTCCCACTTGATCAGATGTAAGGGCTGAAACATTCTATCATGGCTAAAGGATTAGCTTCCTCCAATGTCAGATGTGAGTGTTGGCCATTCTGACAAGTAGGTCAAATGTAAGGGAAACTTCCATTCTAGGAATGGAGGCACCTGGTTAGTTACCAGGTAGCTCAGTCTGGGACTAGGGGCCATTCTGATGTGATGGTAGGATTAGCTCCTCCATGATCAGATGTGAGTGCATGCCATTTCTAATGTGATTCTTCTTGCATGGTTAGATTGCAAGTGCAGAACCCTTTCTGATGTGGTGCTTCATGCATGGTCAGATTGTAAGTGATGAGCCCTTTCTAATGCAGTGCTTCATGCATGGTCAGACTGTAACTGCTGAGCCCTTTCTGATGCGATGCTTCATGCATGGTCGAATTGTAAGTGCTGAGGCATTTCAATGCGGTGCTTTCAAGCATGGTCAATTGTAAGTGTTGTGCCTTTCTGATAGGATGAGGTCAGATGTAAGTGCAGAGCCTTTCCGATGCGGTGTGCTTGCATATGGTCAGATATAAGTGCTGAGCCTTTCTAACAAGATGTGGTCAGATGTGAGTGCTAGGAATTTCTGATAGAATGAGGTCAGATGTAAGTGTTGGGCATGCCTTTCTGACAAGATGGAGTCAGATTTAAGAGCTAGGTAGGCCATTCTGACTTAAGTGTCAGATATAAGCACTGATGAGGACCTACATGAAGGGTTGGCCTATAGGATTGACTATGTAGAACTTCCTGTGACGAGAAGAATCAAGATAACACCATTATGAGATAGCATATGATGATGATCTAGACTTGATGATGATCCAGATCAAGTGATCTAGATGAGATGATCTAGACTTGATGACGATCCAAATCATGTGACGATCCAGTTGAGATTATGATCCAGATGAGATGATCCAGACTTGATGATGATCTAGATCAAGTGATGATCCAGCAGTGATGAGCCAATAGTCATGATGATGCAGATCCCATGATAAAGAATAAGAATATGACTTGAAGACTCAAAGACGAAGAATACTTGAAGAAGAAGATGACTTGAAGACTCAAAGATGAAAAAAACTTGAAGACTAAGAAGACTTGAAGATAATGAGATGATTCAGCTGATGTAGAGAAGAAGACCAGTGTTGAAAATTGTGTCAAAAGAATACCTTCCTAGTTAAGAGGGAGTGTTGATGTATTTGTAACTTTGGAATGTATTCATCTATGTATCTTATGTCTTGTAACCCAATGTTTATTCTGGGATGTATCTATTATGTAATTGAGCCATGTTTTCATGCCCCAATGTTTTGATTAGGAGGATCTATTATGTAAACAAGTCATGTCAAGTCATAGTGGGTAACCCTCCGATTGTCTAAAGGTTAAATTCCCCACAGTTCCAAGGCACTAGGATTATTAGACTCTCCTAGTAGAGGTTGACCCTAGTAGGGTTTTAGTCATGCTAGGATTAGTATAAATAGAGAACTGGAGTCTCTATTTATCATACAACTCACACACACTCATGTGTAGCGCATAGTTGAGGAAGGAGAAGACACTGGTGCTAGATAAGAAGAAGATTACTCCTGTCGGGATATCACTTACTGTTTTGGGATTTTCTATTTTTGTGCTAATTCTATCTCTGAGGAAGTTGCAGGGTTTTCTCCTTTTTTGTTTCCCTGAGGAAAAACACTGTGTTCATTGTCTCTTGTGTTTGATTATTGTGCTTGTTATTCTCTCAGTTAAAGATCCTATTAAATCTACCTTAATGTTGAAAAAATAATAGATAATGTGATGGAATCAACCATATTACTTATAGAAGGAGACACATACCCTTTTAGTTCGAAGAATGTTGCTTTTGTACCCACTCAGGACAAGATGGATGGAGAAGGGGCAGGAATTGGAATTTAGGTGAGATCCCTACGAGGGAGAAATTTGAACTACTCCTACAGACTTGCCTCTGACTGTACAAATAATGAGGTAGAGTATGAGGATATGGTGTTAGCCATTCAAATCCTAAAGGATTTTCAATTCAGAAGGGTAATGATACCTGGAGATTCCTATCTAGTCATTAAACAAATCAGAGGTGAATATCAAGCCAGGCACCCAAGAATGAGAAGTTACACGAATGTTTTCAAGGACCTGATAGGACTATTTGAAGAGTGTATTTTTAATATAATCCCCATGTTGCAGAATCATGAAAATAACCCTCTCACCACTTCTGCTGCTGGTTTCAAGGTCCCCATGCACCCTGATGGTAGATATGAGATTGAGGTCGATAATACGACTTTTCTCCTTGATAATGTGAAAAAAATGGCAATTTTTCGAAGATGACAAGAAGATCCAAAAGTTCCTTACTCTCACTAGGGAGTTTGATGGATTGAGTATTGATGAATAAAATGAGTTGCTAGAGAAGGATACTCTCACTCAATAACCTTCACAAATCAAGACTATTTCTCTCGAAGAAATATCCAGAGGGGAGGATGTTGTTCCTTTTGAAGATGTTGATGGCAGTGAAATTGAGGAAGCTTGGGAGACAGAGCTGCTAGAGGCTGATGGAAAGTAGGGACATTGGAGGAAATTTGAGCTCTAAAATGGGCCTCCTAAAGAAAATAATAAAATAGTAGTTATTAATTTTGGATGAAGAATGAAAAATACTAATTTTTGTGTTCGTATTTTCAACATATTTCCTTATGTTTTTACTCAAATTTTGAGCAGGAGAGCTTGTTGGATGCAGAATTATGCATCCAACGAGCTCTCCTGCTTAAAATTTGAGTAAAAACATAGGGAGATATGTCGAAAATACAAACAAAAAAAGTAGTTTTCTTTTATGACAAATATGTCAATTCAACCATTATGGTTCACTCATTTTATTTAAATTCTATTGGTTCTTTAATTCCAACTCACAAAATTTATTGTTGGCACGTTTTCTTATAAGGCCCATTTTAGATCCCAAATTTCCTCTAATGTATGTGAACAACCTTTTTGGCAAGGAGCTCTTGCAGTTGAAAGGTAACTCTATGTGAACAACCAATCAAAAAGGACAAGATGCCTTTCCAGAAGAAGCTGAGAATAATGAATCCTAAACTACTCTGCTTGGTAGAAAAGGAGATCAAGAATTTATTTGAGTCCAAAATCATTGTGACTCTCATATTCTCACGCTGGGTGGAAAATTTGGTCCATGTTAGGAAGAAGAATGGGGAAATAAGAATATGCATCGAATTCCCAAACTTGAAGAGAGTTTATTTGAAGGATCATTACCCACTTCCCTAAATGAACCATATTTTACAGAGAGTAGTGGGTTCACATAGGATCTCAACTATGGATGTATTCTCAAGTTATAACTAGATCGTGGTGCACCCTGAGGATCAAGAGATGACATCCTTCACCATGCCTAGGGGCATGTTCATGTATGCTAAAATTCCATTTGGTCTTATGACAGCAGGAGCCACTTTCCAACGAGCTATGGACATAGCTTTCACCGATGAAAAGGAAAAAATTATGGTCATCTATCTGGACAACATCGTCGTCTTTTCTAAGTATAATGAAGAACATGTCATACACCTCTTGAGAATGTTAAAAAAATGAAGGACGTTCGACATCTCCCTGAATCCGAAGTCATTTTTTTCTATGAATGAAGCGAATTTGTGGGACATGTAGTTTATCATGAATGAATCATGGTAGATCCAGAGAGGGTTGAGGAAATCAACAAAAATGACCTCCCTCGGAATAAAGTCGAGGTTCAGTATTTCCTATGGAAGGAAAAATTTATGAGAATAGTTATCGCTGCCTTTGTCAAAATGGTAAAGTATATAACTGATATGCTTGGAAAGGATAAAGAAATAAAGTGGACTCCTAAAGCTAAGGAATCCTTTGAAGACATCAAGCGGACTAGATCTAAATCACCAGTACTTGCAATCCCTGACTTTTCTAAATTCTTCCTAATATTTTCATTCACATCAAAGCACACAGTGGCAGGTGTATTGTTGTAGAAGAATCATGAGGGGTATGAATATCCCATTGATATTTACAACAAGACCCTAAGACATGATCCCATGAAGTGTAATATCCTAGATAAACAAGCTTATTCCCTGGTGCAGGCCTTAAAGGATTTCTGAGTGTACATCCTACATTCCCATATCATTGCTCATGTCCCCACCAACATTGTAAAGGATATTCTGACCCAACCTGATCCTGATGGATGAAGAGGAAAGTGGATAGTTGTACTACTTGAGTATGACCTAGAGATCAAGCCCAAAAAATTAATCAAATGCCAGGGACTAGCCAAGCTTATGTCCCAATCCAAATGTGGTGCTCTCAACCTGCACATGATTGTTGAATTATCAAGAGAAGAGATGAAACCTCAGGGATGGCTAGGTCACCCAGTAGGTGATAATTTTCAGCCATCCCCTTGGTACACTCATATCATTTTTGTGTTAGAACATCTGGAGGCTCCACAGGGTATGGACAAGACAAGGGCCATATTTCTCAAATAGAAGGCATCAAGGTTTTGCATCTTGGAGGGGAAATTGTATTGGAAGGAGCAAGGAGGAGTGATGGTGAACTGTGTAGATGAGTAAGAGGAAAATATGCTCATAGAGGAATTCCATGTAGGAGAATGTGGATCCCATCACTATTGGAAAGCCACTATAAACAAAATCATGACGGCGTGGTTCCATTGGTTCACCATCTTCTCCGATACTCATAACAAAGTTATTTTCTGCCACAAATGTCAGATATTTGAGGGGAGACGGGATCTATTACCATTTCCTTTGAAACCCATACAAGTTGAATCCCTTTTCAAGCAATGCGGGGTATATTTTATCAGAGAAATAAATCCGCATTCCTCAGAAAAGTATAGGTGGATACTCACTGCCAATGACTACTTCACTAAATGGATTGAGGCCATCCCCACAAGACAAGCTACTAAAATAGTGATCATGTAGTTTATGGAGGAGCCTATGCTATTAAGAATTGGGATTCCTATGAATATAATCACTAATAATTCTCCTGCTTTCAAGTCAAATAAAATGGTTGAGTTTTTTTACAAATTTTACATACAACTGGGACATTCCATAGCCTACTACCCTCAAGGAAATGGGCTGGAAGAATATTCAAACAAGAACATCATGAGAATCATCAAGAAGCTATTGCAGGATAACAAGAAAGCCTGGAACACAAAGCTAATCCATGCTTTGTGGGAAGACAAAATTAGTGTGAATAATTCTATAGGCACCTCACCTTTTTAGCTGGCTTATGGATTTGAAGTGATTTTTCCTAGTTCCCTGAGCTTGCCATTGTTGTAATTTCTACAGGAAGAGGAAACAGAGACACATGAAACCCATATGAGGATGTATCAGTTGATTGAACTACAACACTAGAGGGAGCAGTTATTTGACAAAACCTAGAATTTTAGGAAAAGATGAAAGAAATATTTGACAGAAAGACTAAGCGTGATGATTTATAGTTGGGAGATGTTGTTTTTTTGTGGGATGCACCACATGAGGAAAAGGGGAATCACGACAAGTTTGATCACCTATGGAAAGGATTATATAAAATTGCAGCCTTCATAGGAAAGAATGCCTATTTTTGGATGAGATGGAGGGTGGTCTATTATCTGGAGCTCCTGCAAATGGGAGGATCCTCAAACATTATGTTTGGTAAAAGTAAGTTAAACTCTATTTTCATTGTATATACCATTTTATTTTAACATTGCATGTGTGTATAGCCCCCCTATCACAATTAAATCTTGAGGTGAAGGCATTAAGGTCTCCAACAGGGGTTGTCATTTAGTTTTATTTTTCAAGAAAATTTGAAGTTGCAGGAATGTGTTATACATGGTTGTTTGCTACCTCATAGGGAGAATAACATCCCCAAGTTGGTGCAGCTGTTAGAACCTATGCTAAATTTTGAATATTTCTACATAAGGCATCTGCACTAATCCCCCTGCAAAGGTCTAAACCAATAAAAAATGAGGGGTATGGTAAAAAAAATTTCATATTATATAACTTGAGCAAGTGTTGGGCACGTCCTGAAGGATCCATTCTTGGATGAAAGTGTCAAGACAGTTAAAAAATCATTCAACGCGACCTTGGAAATGTTCCCAAGTAAGAAAAATATAATCAAGGTTAAAGGAGGATCAGAATGGATGCAATGGATGTATCACAGATAAGATCAAAGGGGAAAAAATCATTTCCACTAAGGAGAATCGGGAGGAGAAGTGTGAAAGAGGTAGGATTTTGATTATAGAAAGTATAATCCCGACTTCCTCCTTCCTTAGTTCAATATCGACAGCTCAGAGAGTTTCCATCAAGATCAATGGTACAATAAAGAGTAAAGGGGTAGATATCAGAAATCCTGAGAAGTAAAAATTTGGTTCTAAAAGGATAAAATCCAGATTTTTTCCCTCTGCGATCTGGGATCCAACAGTCAGGAAAATTCCAGTGTAGAGAAACATTGTTGAAAGAAAGGCAGAAGTGGAAATATAGGAGCAGAAATACCAAAATCAAACTTTGCAGAAAGTTCAAATCCTGATTTCTGCTTTCCGTGATCTTCTAGATCTACCACTCAGATCATTTCGTCCCATACCAACGGTCTCGAAAGGAAAAGGTGGAAGAGGAAAGGAGAAATTGGAAAAGGTAAAATTTATGGATTGCAAAAATGGGAAAACCCAACTTTCATTTTTTGTAGTAGGAAGAATCTACGGCTCAGATCACTTCCACCAAGATCAAAGGCCTAGAATAAGGAAGAGGGGAGGAGATAAAAAAAGTAGGAGACTTAAGAATTTCGGCATGAATATTTAAAATTCCGATTTCTACTTTCCAGGATTGTGCGAGGGCAAAAAGATGAAGGTGAAAAGGAAGGAGTAGAAAAGTCAATTTCTCCTTTCACAAAAAGATAAATTTTTTTTTTGCCGCTTTCCAGAAAAGTGCGAGGAAGGAAAGGAAGAAGGGAAAAACACGATGGCAAAAAAGGTTGAAATCCTACATCCCATTTCCACAGCCCACATCTTTGATCTCAAATCGACGGTCCAGAAAACTTCAACATCTTAGGTCAACGGTCCAGATTGACCCATCAACAGAAAGACAAAATTCAAAGCCAGAAGCTGGAAAAGACATAATTTTGTCATAAAAAGAGTGGAACTTTGCTTCCCACAAACCCATATCGATGTTCAAGAATGTTTCCTACTAATACCAACATTGGAGATTGATTTCACTGGTTGAATACATTGGTATGAATAAAACTGTTGTAAACTGTCATTTTCAGCGAGCGAATATGTGTTCCAGTTGTTAGGGCTTTTTCTATCCACAATCCACCTCTGACCGTGGTTTCTGGTTTTAATTTGTGTGATCATGGTGAATTTGTCAAATCAAAAGTTGTTAGGATTTTATGTGTGCAGGTTTGATCCACAATCTCTATAAAATATAGTTGGCTTTGTTTCAAGGTTGGTATCGGGAGTTTGTTTACACTATAAATATACCCTTGAAAGAGGAAGAAATGGTTGAAACTTTCATTTGAAAGCCTCAAAACTTGTATTTTGTAGCTCTATCATTTTCTTGGGAGCATTAGTGAAATCATAGCTTGAACATCTGAGATTCATCATAGCGTTCAATGTTTAGTCTATTTTTCCTTTGTAAACTTCTTTTTCTTTTATGTGTATCTTCTTTTAATGCATTTCTAGTTGTATGTGAGGAATTCACTCCTTGTCAAACACTCTTTGCATCAGATCATGCATTTGTTTATGTGTTTCTAGTAAATGTTATGGAATTCATATTTTATGCTCCATTGCAGTTACTAGCCTTTGTTGTTTATTATGCTAAATGTGTTTTCAAGAGACTCATCCCCACATAGGTGCCTCTTGTTACATCGAGCTTCTTCTCATTTCCCCTGCAATCTCTTCAAAGAGATTTTGCTGAATAGTGATGCCTATTTTTCCCCAAACTATGAAGGTTATTGTTGGTTGTTATTTGTTGTAAGTCCTTGACTATTTCAGGTTTTGAATCCATTGCCCGATGGTTGGTATTGTCTATCTATTTTACCGTCTTTAAATATGCAAATATCCTATTACCATCAGAATATATCTATCTAACTTATTGTTTAAATCTAAATGTGTATGTGAATGTTTCTACGACTAGAGATAGCCCTCTCTAATGGTAAGGCTAGACTATAGTTTAAAGATTGGATTGAAATGGTTACCCCTGTGACTTCCTACCACAACGATAGGAAAATTACAGGGTGATAACATTACTTGTTGCTAATGTTGAATCTGTATGTCCCTTCAATTTGTAGAGTCATCCTTCTTCAACTCTAATCTCTATTTGCACCATCATGGTTTTATCTTTTGTCGACATGAGGAATTTTCCATCCACAAAAGCAACTATGAAGCATTTATTTTATAACGATGAAATGGAAAGAAGATTCCTCTTTAGTCTTGGGACATGCAAGACATCTTTCATTTTCATAGACTTTCCATAATTCAATTTATAGGATTTTTCTTAAAGTCCTTTAATGGGATATTGGGAATCATCTCCAAGAATTACATTGTGTAGAGCTTCCTTTGGTCCAAGGCATGAGAGAGATTCCTTGTAACCAATCATGTGCTTGGAGGCACCAGTATCAACTTACCAGTTGTCATTTCATGGTGAGGCTGGTTATGTTAGAGAAGATATTAAAACATATTATTCACTAGATTCTTCACCCTTATTTATTTCCTATCCAACTTCTTGATCACTATCTTTAGCAGCATGAAAATTAAACCTTCTCATATTTTGTTATCCTTTCTTCTTTCATGGGATAGTTGATGGAAATGTGTCCCAAATTGTGACAAGTGAAACACTCAAAATTTGATAAGTCTCTCTTGGTTCTTTTAAACCCTTGAGTCTTAGGAGGACGTTCATGACTCTTCCTTTTTTCCTTTGGTGTGGGATATAAAGGCTTGATCCTCTTTGTCATTTAGGTTTTCTTATCTACATGATATCCTTCCTTCTTATTGAACACATTCTTCCCACAAATTTCAGAATTTGGTTAGTTTCCTTCTTGAATAAATTACTCGGATAAAGGATTACCAACTTCTTGGAAGAGCAATTAAGTTTTTCATTACAGTATCTGCTTCTTTAACCATAACATCATTGGATTTTAGATGATCCTTAATTTGAGATACTCTTGTAAAGTAAGACTGCATGCTCTCTACCATTTTAGCTCATAGACTTATGAGTTGATTACTTGTGGTCATTTTCCTATTAATTTTTCTTCCTTCAAATAGACCCGATAGAGCATCGAACATTTATTTTGGAGTCTCCCTCGAAGATACTTGGGGAATCAATTTATATTTGATGGATTCAGCTATGATCCTTTTAGCTATGATCATATCCTTCTTATGGTTCTTTCACTTCCTCTTTCACAAACTTATCTAGATCATTCTCTTGAAGGATAAGCATGATCCTACAATTCCATGCCTTGAATTTTTCAGCACCTTCAACCTTTTCATCTAGCCTGGTATTCCTTTTCGTATTTAGAACAATCAGAAATTCAAATGGAATAAGGAGGAAAGATACTTACTTGAAGAAAAGAGCTCGTGATTGACCTCCTTCTCGATGACTTAGGGTTTGAAGCAGGATCCCTAATTTTTCAGTTGGGTTCAGAGGTGGAGATGAATGGTGGAAAATATGTGGCTCCCTTAGGAGAGGTAGACAATATATTCCCTTTTTTTAGATTGACGATGAAACCTCAGGAAAACTGAAGCCTTAGTTTGTCCTGACAAAAGTAACCGATCCAAAATTGGAAATTCTTGGAATTTAGTTCTATCTTCATAAAAAGATGCGCTCTTCAGGGGCATGTTGGGAGGGCCCTCTTTTATAGTTAATCCATCAAGGGATTTATTTGGAATAAAAAAAACCTAATGGTGTGGTGCTTCCATTCATGGTGGCTCTGATACCATTTAGATATTTTTTATTTTCTTATATGATATCTTAGAACAAATAGTCACTTGTGGATTACTAAAAGAACAAGCATAGAAACACAAGAACACAAGAAACAATGTTTTTCTTGGGGAAATTGGAAGGGAGAAAACCCCACAAAAATTCCCCAGTATAGAACTCAACTTGAGTAGTTTAAAACCCAGAAAACTGCTTCTCTCTTCTATCTGGAGCACTAATTTTTCTCTATATTGCAAAACAGCTTGAGTGAGTGAGTACAAATGAATGGGAGAACCTTCCTATTTATATTCTTCAGTTGATTTGACCTCTAACCTAATAGGGTTGACGTCTCCCTAACTGATTGGGCCCACTTGTCCAACTAGACACCGAAAATAACATTTCTTATATTGACACTTGGGTACTATTGACTTGACTTACCTCGAGAGGTTTACATAGATTATTTCAATGATACTGACAAGATCATACTCATATCCCAAAGGAGGAATACAATCAATACATCTGGAATATCTTCTGAAGTTATAATACTTTAACAATGACAATGCTAGACCTTCCTCGAACCAAATAGATGTACTAAAATCGAGAAGGGGTTCAATGGATCATGAACTGTATATTAAAAATTTTCTTAGCATGACAAAAAATATTTATATGAGATATTTAGGAATGAACATAATGAACTTAAATTACGCTAAATATCCTTTGGGAAATCCAAAGCATTGTATATTAAAATAAACACAAATTTTAATCCATGTTGTTGTTGATACTCCAGTGAGTACAGTTGTTATTATCACACACACACACACATTGCATGTATTGTATAACAATCTTGTGTAGGAATGATGAGCGACATTGTTGTTGATGTCATCTAGAGACTTTATTCATACAATTCCATGTTTGAAGGATAAGAGGTTGCACATATTAACAAAAATATTGTGTAGATGGTACATGCGAGTGTGTGGTGGAATGACATTATTGGGAAAATTCATACACATGAATGATGAGCATGAACTTCGGAGGAAGGTGGTCAACTTGCAATCATTCAAATATGTCATATATGATATTGATTGATTGAACGAAAGAAAGAAAAATACAATTCATCACTTATCAGGTTAGTAATGAGTACTTGAATACTATTTTGTATTCATATTGCAATTTCATATTTAACAATCTATTGACATGTCTTTAATTTTTATCTACTAGGTGCAGGTTTGCGACTTCATGGAGGGATTCTTTTGAAAAGCGTAACAGTATGCAAATCATCTACCTGTGGCTAGTGTTTTGGAAAGATGATAAATATAGAATGTGCAAGGATACATTTGCTATTGGGACTAATTTATTAGTGGTCAATTTTGTTGAAAATAACACTCTTCAACTATAGAACTAGATTCAAAGTCAATATTACCACACTGACAAAGTTAACATAACGGTACATATTAGCTACATACATGGGGAATATATTGAAGACAACATGGTTAAATTAAAGCAGTATCACTTCTACATAAATGATGAAAGGTGTTACGACTTGGGATTTTGTAGAACCAACTTTGAATTGTTCTACAATCACTTAAAGAATAACAACATATAGATGGAACAACATTGGATTTGTTCTAATGGTTGTGTAGGTAAACTAATAAATTCTCATATATTTCAATGGTTGTCTATGATCTATATTTATTATTGTTTCCTTTTCCATTAAGCAATTCTTCCATTTGTTCACATTTTTTACTAAGGCATACAGTTCCTTATCTTATGTTGGATAGTTTATTATTTCTTGTGTAAATGTTTCAAAATGGTAACAAATAGGTTTAACTTGTTGCAGCAATACTACTCCCATGACATATCCATTTGCATCGGTCTATATCTCAAATGGTTATTGGAAATGTGGAAAAGTAAAAAATGGTGTTTTGCTTAACTTCTCTTTTAATGTCTTGAAGGATTTCCATTGCTTTCCTCCCCATTGAAAGACTTGTTTCACACTAGTTAATGAATGCAAAGGAGATGTTATATATGATAAATTAGCAATAAATTTCCTTTGATACTATATATCTTATAGGAAGCTTCTTACCTCCATCATAGTACTTCTCTTGGGCCAATTTAATATTACTTCCCCACCTTAGATGGATCTACCTTCAACTATAAATCTTCTACAACATAACTCAAGAAAAATAGAGAGATCTTGACAAAGTCGCATTTATACAAGTTTACACACAATTGATCCCTTTTCAATACATCATGTACTTTTTTAACATGCATTGAATGATCCTTCAAACTATGACTTAAAACCAAAATGTCATCTAAAATATACAACGACAATATCATCAATAAAGGGTCTGAAAAGTCATTCATCAATCACATAAATGTTGTAGGATCATTGCATAACACGAATGGAATCACTAGCCATCCAAAAAACACATGATCTTAAAAGAATTTTTCCAGACATTATTTTTTGTAGTCATATATAATGGAAACTACTTTTTAAATCCAACTTAGAAAAATTGACAGCATTTTTCAATTGATCCAATAAGTAATCAACTATAGGAAGAGGGTAATGTTACTTCACAATGATCTTGTTCAATGTTCAGATGCCAACACACATCCTCCATGTTCCATCTTTATTAGGATCAAAACAATCAAAGATCCACATGGAGAATTACTCAGCCTTATGACTCCCTTCTTGAGCAACTCCTAAACATACTTTTTTTTTAATTTCTTCATTCTCTATCACTTATGAAACATACATACCAATGTTAGGAAAAGGACGACAATGTTGCAAATAAATCTCATGCTCAAACTCCCTCTTGGGAGGAAACCCCATAGGTTCTCGAAACAACCCATAATAATTATAAATGATTTAAAATAATTCATGGTTATGACCTAGATCATAACCTCATACATATTCCTCTTTGGGTTAAATAATCATAAGAAGAAAAGAATTACTAACATTTGCAAGTCCCTTCATTTGTCCTACACTTACTAAAGAAAACTTGTTCTTCATTGGGTGAGATCTAACAATATATTCAACCTTGTCCTTGAAAATATGATTCTTATTTTCTTCATGATAAAATATGACTTTCTGTCATATAGATATGGGCGACCCAACACTATTCTGCATATGTCAAGAGGGACAACATCTATTACAACATTTTAAAAAAACTTGAAAGTAATTGTAAATTTAAGTTTACACTGTTTAGTGAGTTGTAATTGAGTGTCCTTTTGTACCCAACCCAAAGGGTAAGGCTTCACATGAGGTTTAGTGTTTAATCCCAACTTGTTAACATTTTTTTTCTAAAATCAAAATAACTTAGGACCCACTATCAAACAAAGTACCTACCTTTGTATGAATCGCTATGAACCTTATATGAAAAATCTCATTGTCTTTGTTATCATCATTTTCAAACTTAGGAGACTAAATAGAAGAACTTGAGCTAAAATACGTTGTACCTTTACTTTCCATTGCAGTGATCATTTTAACCCTAATGAAGACATGTATGCTTCTCTACCTATTTTTTTTTATTGTAGCTATATATTCTTACCCTTCTCTTTTTCTTGCAATTGATTCTCAAACTTAGCTGGCTTCTTATACACATTCTCCATACCCAGTTTCACTTTTCTAGCTTCAAGATGAGTAGCTTGTATTGGCACTTCATCAATGTTGGTAGGATTAAACATCAAAATAGTATGACAAAAATAAGAATGTAAACCAACAATGTACTTAATAAGAGTATCACTATTGTGTAATGGAATTTCCATTGCTAAAGTTTTCTTTTTAAAATATTGAGTATAATATTGAACATTTTTGCAAAAAAATATCTTAGATATAACCATTAAATCACTGATATTTGACTATATGTCAAAGGATGCAATTGTTTCTTTAATACGAGAATAAATTCAATCCAAGAAAAAATGATTTTACCATGTTGAGAATGAACATAATTTGCTCATGGTTAATATGTTTTACAAATATTGACATTAACTTTAATTGCAAAGAGGGGATTAAACATAATGAACACATTTTTTTCATGGTTATTGTTTTTGAGTATTAAAGAATACCCGAAAATTAATATTTAAATTTTAAATTAAATTTAAAAATATTTTTTTTTACTAAGAATATCTTTTTACTAAGCCTAATTTTAAAATTAACTTACAATTAAGTTATGGTCCTTTTTTTTAAAATTTTGATAATTTGAAGAATTTTAAAATAACCATAACATTGAGGAAAATATTTTATGGTAAAAAATCTTATAGAATTATAATTTTCCACAATATTTGGAATTAAAAAGAAAATATTTGGATTTGAAAAATAGCTATAATAATTTAAAACAAAAATTATATATAGATATACCATGTTTAGGCTGAAAAATATCTTTTATATACATAAAAGAGCAACAACAACTCCCTAAACCGCTCACCACCCTAATATTTCACTACTCTCAAGGACCAAATGTCCCTTCCCATATTCGAACCCAACGAAAAAGGCAATAACCAAATTTCTCAGCTACACACACACAATTCAATTAAAAATATTTATATCTTTTTAAAAGCTTATATTTTTTAAATAATGAAAAATAAACCTTAAAAATTTTAACCAAAATTAAAAAAATTAAAAATTCTTATAAAATTGGAAAATTTTAAAAATTCTTATAAATTTTTTAAATTAATTCTTATACATAATGACTTAATATTTTTCAAGAAATAAAACTAATCCAATCCCCATTAGAACTAAAATTTACACCCACACTAACGAGTTTTAAAATTTACATCTACATTTTTTAGGTTAAATAATGATTTTTTTTCATCTAAATCTGGTGAAAATGAGTGCAATGTGGACCTATGTACTTATAGCCAATCTCGTTGCTCATAAAATAGAAAAAAATGAACTCTATTGCACACTAGTAGATCATAAAAAGGGTCAATAATTAAATTATATTAGTCATAGAGAAACAGGATCTCCAACTAGCTGCACATGGATTGGCATCAATGGCCTGTTGGGTGCTTGGATTGATATCAACGGCATAAAAAATATCTAGATGGGAAATTCGATGAATTCGATCATTCATAAGCATAACAAAATTAACTAAGTAGGGTTCAGAATGGTAATGGACTTGTCTATGGAATTGGATATGTACGCTAAAGGATTTCATTGAGAATAATAAATTCATACTCGATTTATAATAAATTCTGAGTTATCAAGTCGAGGACACAAATCAAGTCGAGGACACAAATCAAGTCGAGGACATTATTTTAGTGAAAGGATTTCAGTGACAATCATCGATGGAGACAAGCTGATCATGATCAACAAAGAATCAAAGAAAGTGAAAAATATTGTTGCAGTTGCTTCGGTCATTCAAGTAGAAGTGAAAGACTTCAAGAAGTTCGTGCAAAAGCACACAATTGCAAGAAAGGATGATAATGACAATGACAAGCATGAGAAAGTGAAGAGAAGAAGGACACCCATCACAAAGAATGCAGTAGCACTGCCAGGTCAACCAAATAATGTTTCCGATATGTCATTAGATTTTTCAACTGTGATTGCAAATGGCATCTACCTGGAACCGTAATGCCACTTTATATTGGAGATCCCATCAACTATAACTAACAAACTTATGTTGGAGACACCAAAAACCAGCTATGTCGTCCAACAACTATCAGATCCAATCCCTGCACATGAAATCTCAGGAATCCTCTCTCTAGGGAATAGTTACACACAACATATGAAAAATAGAAATGACACTCTTATGAGGTATTAATTTCATGATCTTCTGAACCCAGCCAGAGGCCTCAAGAACTCATTAACCAACCATCTCCTCCATGAACTATCAGATCCAATGCCTACACATGATATCTCAACAGTCTTGTCTCCAACGATGAGTTACACAAATATTTTGAACAATAGAAATGATGATATTGTGAGATATGACTTGCATGATCTTCTAAACTGAGGCAGAGGCCTCAAGAACCCAGCAACCATCCAGCCACAACATGATATCTCACCAATCCTGCATCCAGGGATGACCTTAACAGAGCTTATGAACAATACAAATGATGATATTATGAGGAATGGATTTCACGATCTTTGAAATCGAGGAGGAGGCCTAAGGAACCCAATCTATCCATTAATTGTGAGGCCTAACCCCCAACCATGATATATTTCATGGGATGGGTTGAACATGTAATCTCTTTCATGTTCATCTCTTTCTAGGTTTTATAGATGTTTTTGCACGGATGCGTTTTACATGATATATTATTATAATGATTTATGAATTTATTAGAATATCTGGTTTTAAAATGGTCAAGTTAGTTCTAGACTAGCTTCAATGGATGAAGAAACTATAAATGAGTTGTTGGTGAACTGTAGTTTTACAAAATTTATATAGAAGGAAGTAATGTAGTTTTTTAATATTTATGGAAATTATGATTTTCAAACATTTGGTTTTAGTATGAAAAAGTAGTATACTTCTATTACCACTAACTATAAATGGGTGAGTATACAAAATTGAGGGACCTTTTAGATGCAATGGTGGAGTGCAGTCAATCACTCTTGATCCATAAAATAGAAAACATCCCAACAACCCAAAACCTGCCAAGCCTAGTAGTCCCATGGCTCCCAACAAGTATGAAAAGTAGATAGTAGAGAAAATCACGCCTCACTTTTATTGAATCAAATCGCACCCCATTTTATAAAACCTACTTTTTTGTTTAAAATGGGTCGAGCCCATCATTTTCCCCACATCGTAGCACTATTGGAGTTATACGAAGTAGAACATGAGTGGGTGAACTTGTTTTGGTTGTGCCAAATCCATCCACCTCCACCTTTGGATCAACCTCCTCTTTGTGAGGTATTTTCCTCATTTCTTCTCATTATTTTTTTCCTAAATTCATTAATTTGTTTTCCCTAATTTGAAAAATTAAACAAAAATAAATTAATTTATGCCCAATGGAAGCAAAAACCCCAATGGAATTGGCTAATGGAAACCAAAAACCCAATTAACTCATATAAAACAAATCAATTTCACTATTTCCATATGCATATTCACAAACATCCTTGTGAATCAATACAAAAATTCACAAATATGCAAAGTTTGTCAAGCATATTACAAATTTGGATAAGTAATTTACATGCCCAATGTAAACAAAAACCCCAATTAACTCATAAAAAACAAACGAACTTCACTATCTGCATATATGTATATTCGCAAGCATCGCTGTCAATCCAAACCAAAATTAACAAATATGCAAAGTTTGTCAATTATATTGCAAGCTTGCATACAACTAAAAAAAAATCAAGTAGAATGCATATATTCCCTAAAATACATAACCATACATGGTAAATCCCTTGTCTCTATCCGAAATATCGAAGATGGTCATCCAAGAACATCAATAAACACCTTACAGTTTTGATGAAACTTCCTAATCGAAGTGTTAAAGTAAGGTATAGAAGCTTCTCGTGCTTTGAACAAATATTTCCTCTTGACTTAAGGGTACTTTTTTGGTTAAGGTCAAGACAACGAATTTCAAGAATAGGCTCTACGAACATGAAGATACATACGTAGGTTGATGTGTTTAATTAAACACGGCAATAGGATACTATCATACATGATATAATGGAGTGGAAACATTGCAATCATAAAATTCACTATACACAATTGTGCATTTAAAGTCTCTCATGGGTATATAGAAAGAGGGCATAGAACTAAAATAACATCAAGTGGAATCAATACATGGAGAAAATTACATATAAACAAAGATATGATAAATAGACTATGGAGTCCCAAAAACATCACGCTACAACAAATAATTACATATCTAACAAAATCATTTCATATACTCGGAATTTATTCATCAATAGCACATTATCTTGCCTATTCTAAGGTCTATTCGTTGCCTCTACCCACAATCTGGGAGCTGGGCCTACAAGGGCATTAGTCAGCACCTCACAATTTCAATGAAACTTCATAATCCAAGCCTTAAAACAAGCTATAGGAGCTTTGCAATCAACATATGCACATAAGACATTTTGTATACACATGTATATGGAAATTGGAATTAATGCTTGAATTTATGACCTAAATTTAAAATGAAAAAAATTTAAATGTCTATTCTTTAGTGTAAAATTCAAGATAAATTTTTAAATTTACATAATTGATTTAGTTTATGTTGTTATTTTTCGTACATGAGTTATATAGTTTTCAGTGCCTAGAGATGTCATTATATCATGTGTTTATATTTATAATGATATTTTATTTGTATTTATGATTGCAATGGCTACTATGGATAACAATGCTAGGATACTCAGGGTTATTGGCCATCTGGCAGAGACTGGTTCTGCTTGGAGGGGTGGAGATGAGCTCCACTGCTCCTTGTTAGATTCATTGTTGACAATTGTTGATACGATTGCAAGATCAAATGATTCTTTGTATAACATCACATTGTACAGGGAGAGGAAAAGACAACATTATGCTGATGAGTTGAGCTACAATGAGGTAAGGAAGCTGAAAAGTACAAAAGAACACATCTATACATTTTCTAGACTGCCTCGGACGGATGACATCTTGGAGATCACCAGGCCACATATTTCTATTGAGTGGTTCACCTTTTTAGATACCATTGAATGGATAGGTGTTACATGGTATTTGACATTCCCCCACACAACAATAGGGAAGTACCATTGTACTTCATACGAAAGTTGTATGCTGAGTTTGTGATGGGGAAACATGTCAACTATTTTGACATGTTGGGATTCGAGGGAGTTGGTAGGGGGATGCCCCAACACCGACACACTGTTAGGCATAGAGATGTCAATCCACAGATACGTGCACATCATTCCTAGATATTGAGGGTAGACATCCCTCCTACACATGACATGATTCCCCAGACATATGAGGCATTTTTTACTCTAGCTGAGATGGTTTCTCAACACTCGACCACTATTGACTAGAGAACGCCCTCTTCCTCTAGTCGGGTACAACCACTAGATTCTGGTGGTATAGGAACATCTACAAATGGGGATAGATTGACATCCCATGTGTCTTAGATCGAGCCACATGTCTACACATCATGTGGTCAACCCTGTTATGGTGCTGGACCAAGACATGGTACCTCTACAATGACTTGTGATTAGGTAACGACATTGTTAAAACTCTATTATTGTTCAATTTTTAATTTTTTCATACTGTATGTAACATATTAAAATATTTGTAATATATACAATATTTACTCTTGCAGGAGATTGATGCCTGTTACTACTTAGGGAGGTGGTACTGTACCCAGTGTGGTTGTATCCGAGGCCCAAACAACCACCATTGAGGTAATATTTAAACATCTGTCATTTTGTTCATACATATCATTTTGTTAATGCATGTGTTAGTCTTGACTAATTTATTAAATCGTATAATATTTACATTTTTTGAAGTTGCAGGAACCCTACTTAGAACATGATGCTAGAGACATTGATCTCAACAAAATACTCCAAGGTGGAATTTAGGATTACTTAAAGAAAATAAGTACATGGTTAATGACTGAATTTTGTTCGAATTATTTAAATTTCTTACTGTACACTCCTTTATAGATTGCTAATATTTATACTTTTTAAACTTGTAGATTCTATCAGCATCTGAAGAGGGGAAAGAAATTGATGGAATCCACAGTCACTCCTATGGGGGAGATATGTCCCAAGCAGGGGTAAGTATATTACAACATGTTAGTTTTTTAGTACATATTATTCCATCCATTGAACTCCATGTATAACTATGGTAACACTTTATGACTACAAACATCTTCGCAAATCTCTGCACCGCCTCTTTGGTTTGGATCTCCACATAGTCCAAACCTAGGTGATGGAGTTGTTTACATTAGATGATCCTATTCCTTGAAAAGAGGAGGTGTGCATGAGGATCAACTTACCCATCCCACGGTAATGTAGACACTTCCAATGTACGTTGTTGGTTTTCTTTGAATTCACTTCAACCGGTTTTTCTTAGTGTTATTTTTGCATGTTTACAACATCAAGATGTAGAGGCATCCATGCTAGACCTTAGTGGGGTTGTTGATGCTGTGATCAATGATGCATCTACAATAGGGATAAGTCACACTCAAGTACATCTACTTGAATTTTTGTAATTATATAGTTCATTTATATTGTTTACGGACCTGCACGATGTCTAGCTATTTTATCATTTGGTGAATGTAGCCACACATTGGACCATTAGTGCAAGCAACTAAGGTTGATGTTCAAGCTACGGATCCTCTTACTACTGAAGAGTCCTAGCCTCTTCCCCTAGAAATGGTTTTTTGGTGAGATGTTCATTTTTTACATAATTGATTAGTACTTTCTCATTCATGTACATGTTGATAATTCTTGAGATAATTGAGATATTTTTTTTATTCACAAAGAAGCATTGTAAAGAGATTCTCTGGAAGGAGCAGGGATAATTTTAGGGGATAATTTTAGCTGAGTGAGCTATTTTCCCATGTTTTTCTCCGAGAAAAGATTCACCATTTTGCATTTTTTGAAGCCGTGTTTCTCCCAATATTGATGGGGTAAAAAGTTTTCACCCTAAAAATCGCCAAATTATTATATAAACTATATAAAATCCTTGGAAATTAAAATATTTTTTGAAAAATATCACCAAACATTTTATAGTTGGTGTTTTAAGAATTGTTAATATTTTCCAACGCTTATACACTTTTAAATAAGTATGGTTCCTTAAAATCATCCCTGGGAAGGAGGAGGACACTAGAGGCACCTACACCCCCAACAAATGCAGTGAATCTTTTTTTTATGTACAATTCAGTCATATTTTAAATTTTCAAACTTTGTTATCATTAGACAATACTAGTTTAGTTACCTAATCAAGAAATATTGTCATTGATATATAGTCTCCAGAGATGCATACTGGTCATCGAAAGAGGAAACAAGCATCAGAATCCGGGAAAAACAAGAGAAAGTTATTTTTTTGATGTGTCAGTCGAGGACAAATATGTGTTTTTATGTACAATTTGGAGTTAGAGTATAAGGGCACGGTCTAGGTGAGATGTAATTTTTTTTCCACATGTACATCAAAGATGTTTTTGATATATGTACATTGACTTGCCATAGATGAGCCTTCTATTTTTGTATTATAACTTTCATGATGTAAAAAATCTTTCATATCAAGGCTCTTGAGATCTTCATGGTTCAATATTTTTAGTCTCATTATAGACGTGTGGCCAAGAATGTTTCTATGTGTAATGTTCCCAATTTTTTATAGATTTTACGATTGCATGGAGATATCAGTTATAAATTTGAGAACAATGCACAATTATAATATTATGTGATAACAAAAATGTACATTTCAATTTTTTTTTACCATGATCGAGTTGCATATACAATGTTAAATTGTATTCACAAATACAGAACATACCTAATACACATAAGAACCCAACATAGTTAAGCAACTAATCCAACTAAGTGGAATACAAAATCACCCTACCCACATAACAACCTAACAAACTTTTAAAGGATACATGAAGTTGACACACCTAAGTGATGCACTTGTGTGGTCTGCATCAATAAAATTAGTGTTTGACCTGGTCTATAATCTTCAAATACATAACATTTTTTCTTTCATGCATGGGAAACCTGTTTCAAATATTCTCCTTTGATAACCATCGACCCAATTTGAAAATCATTGCCCTCAGAGTCACTTAATGATACAATGAGGGTTTGCTTCCCATCCAAGAAATGTGCCATCTAGTAGTCAGTGTGCCATTCATTGTCTCTTGGGGAGACCACTACATATATGTTCCCTACGTAAAATAAAGTGCATACCTAGGAGTCAGCTAACTAAACACAACTAGTTGTCAAACATTTAAAGATATGAACTTAATAGTCGAACTTGGTTGTATGAGATCTGAAATTTGGTCATAGTCATGTGAAATACTCGATTGTCCCTCTTTCGACTGGGATAATTCTATAGTTATTTGTCAAAAAATGGGGAGTGATACATAAACCCAGCAGTCAACCCAGTATATAGATTCACAGTTTTCCCATTTACCACTGCTACATGGATAACAAAAACAAGAAAGTTTCCTTGTCCACATTTCAACTATAGCATTGTCTGACGTCCTAACCAAATGGAACGCATGAGTTCCTCGGACGGTCTTCAACTCGTATAGCTGTGATCGATTTACATCGAACACCTCCCAAAAATATCTATGTACATGTGCTTTTTGAGATGATTGGTCTTATTTCCTTCTAGCTCCTTGCCCCATCACTAAAGAACACCATGCAATAATGGTCTTTCATCTCAGATGAGTGAAATAGCTGTGAATTTCATCTCTTGCATACATAATACAGTCTTGATGCATGCACCCAATCCATCATGTTCCCCTTTTCTGTGTCCAGTCTCAAAATAGTTCCAAATATGTGGCACCTTATGATTCTTGTGGAGAATACACAATCATTCGATGATAGGGGAATTTTTGAATTGCCCCACACAACCATCAGACCAAATCCAATATTGTTCCATTTGTATATTGTTATCCTCCAAGTGTTTGTTGAACAATTGAAAGTTGTGTTGTACAAAAGACAAGTCATGACACCTATCATCACATATGTAAAAGGGATACTCCTTCAATATAACCCTTTTCTCTTCAGTACTATCTGCCCCATGTCTATAGGTGATATGGACCATTATGATGACCTAGTCTGAGTGATAATATTGACTCTCAATCTTGTTATGTGGTTGAAGAGTGTAGTTTTCCACAAAATAGACCGATGATAATATAGTTCCAATAGAAAATGTATCCCTGCACGCTCTAAACTGCTCATCTTTCCAACGAGCCACATGTACATGCTTTACATACTATTGTGTTTTTTCAAAGAATTCCTCCACGAAGTTGCATACCAGTACTTGGTAGATCAACAATAAACATGTACAGATCAATAGGTTGCTACATATATGAAGTAGCAATAGATGAAGGAAAAATTACTATTCATGAACTCGTTACTAACCTGAGAGGTGACCAATTGTATTTTTTTCTTTCATTTCCTCCACAGATATCATACGTGACATATTTGAATGATTGCAAGTTCACTTCATGTCTCCCAAGTTCATGCTCATGGGTGGCATGTATGCATTTATGCAAAAATTCCATTCCACCACACCCTGGGCATGTTCCATCTACACAAGGCCTTTGATAAAATGCGCAACCTTATCTCGTTCTACACAAGATGCTATGGATAAACTCTTTAGATGACGTCGGTGGCAATGTAGTTGAGCATTCCTGTAAAAGAGTGTTATGCAAAACACACAATATATGTATATATGTGTCATAATAATAATCATACTCAATATGATATCAACAACAACACATGTTATGAGTTGTATTTATTTTAACATACCATGGTTTGCATTTCTCGAAGGAACTTTCTCCCAAGTTAAGTTCATTCTGTTCATGCCTAAATATCTCATATAATTTTGTTTGTGTCGTGTCAAGAAAATGTTTGATGTGGGGCTCATTATCCCTTGAACTAGTTCTCAATTTTAGTACATATTTTTGGTCGGATGAAGGTCTACTATTGTCATGCCAAAAATCCTACACCATTCCATTTACCACATCAATGAGCTTCATATCAAAGTGTGGCAACCTTCCAACGAAGGACAAGACAACTGTTCACCATAGTCAAGTTGTTCTCTTCTAGAACAATACCTATGGAGTCCTTTGATATCCAATCTTGGATGTAGGATTAAGAAGGCGATGGCCCTCATGCTTTTGTTCATGATTGATTGTGACAACACATGAAGAGTTGCATTGCGATCCTTTGAACGAGATTTATTTCCAATAGTACTAAATGGATCTACCAACAATCATAGACCTAGATTTTAACAATGATATATATAATCTACATTTATCTCCATCACATTTAGAAACAAAATAGTTGACAAGTATCTATTGAGCTTGATATGCAATACTGTGTTTAGATATCGTACCTTCAAGCAAACCAATGAGACTTTCATTGATCTGTATACGTTTTGGATTTCTTCAGTGTGAAGATGCTACTGGAGGTAGAGAGGTTGGAACTGCACCTTGCACCATATCACCTGGTGGGTCTGCCATTTGAACATGAGCTTCATGCCCTTCCGTGTCTTCCTAACGAGCAGACGGTAGCAATTGGAAATCCTCTTGGGTGGTCCAAAAAACATTGTCATCTTCGAGCATATGTTTGCATTCAATGTCTCTCTAACTTAATCAATTGTATACCCACATTCGATTAAATCTGAAAAGGTTTCAGGTGGCCTTGATGCGCACCTACATTTTACTCCTTGATCAGTGCCATGCAGTTCTTGTTCTTCTATTGATATGGACACCGAAGGCCCCTAGAGCGAATTCTTTTGTCTTTCTTGATGTGGATTGGTAGGAAGAACTGTGGCATCCTCAACAACCAAAATTGGTTGAGTGTCCATAGAGCTTCTTCGATTGGTCATGTCATTTCTTTTCTTATCTCTAATTTATTCAAGGATTTCATTAGGTACCCTCTTCCTTGCTGATTTTCTTGCTCAGTTGTGTGAACTTCCCATCACCATAATGCTCAATGATATATATGGTTTCCTTTGCTACCTCCTCAATGGTACCCTTCAATGGGAGACTGCCCAAGCTTGGTTTCTTTCTTGGTCAATTGTGTCTAGATACTAAAGTTAGGGGAAATATTAAGAAGAATGTTTACTTTTCTAACTCCTCAATTGCAAGAAAAACAATGGTAGAAATGATCTATGGTGATCCTCAATGAGAAATTCCCCAAGATTTGTTTTTTTATTGCTCAATTGTGTCTACACATTCCACCATAATGACCAAGTCAATGTTTCCTCTGCTAGCTTGTCAATTGCAAGAAAAAACAATGGTGGAGATGCTCTATGTTGCTCCTTGCTCAGTTAATGGATTCTTTCTTGCTCAATTAATTCTTTATTTCTTGCTCCTCAATGTATAACATGCTCCAAGCAATACTTAGAAACTTGTGGTGGAGATGCTTGATGTCAAAAACAATTTTGTGTGATAATATGGTGAAGAAGAGAATGTTCATGCACTCTATGTAACTTGAAATTGCGAGTGAACTGTCAAACCTGTGTGAAATCTGTTAGAGTGTTTCTCTGACATGGACTGCTATTGTTTATACTGAGACTAAACACACACGCATTATTGTTAACTAAAATGGGGGCATGTTTTGGACACATAAAACGAGTGTGTGTTTACTCTAATAGAATTTTTGAGCATTTATGAAGTTTGTTGCACAACTAAGGGATCATTCAAGGTTTAGGGAGAATTAACAAGCACTCCCTTAGTTTTTGCGCATTAACACCCCCCCTCTCTTCAACCTAACTATATTTTTTACATCTCAAGCGATGTGCGTGTGAGAGAAAGGTAGGTTAAGGGGTGTTAGTAATAAGGATATACATAGGGATGTGTGTGTGTGTATGTCAGATAGATAGGTTAGTGGGTGCTAATGGTAAGGCCTCACATAGGAATTTGTGTGTGTGTGCCGGAGAGATAGGTTAGCTGGTGTTAATGGTAAGGGGAGACATAAGGATGTGTGTGCATTTGTGTCAAAGATATAGGTTACGGGGTTCTAGTGGTAAAGGGAGACCTGTGGATGTGACCTGTGGATGTGTGTGGGGGTGTCTAGGTGTTGTATGTTATAGGTTAGGGGGTGTTAGTGGTAAGGGGAAAAATAGGGATGTGTCTGTGAGAAATAGAGAGAA
>LPNX010834240.1:100666-133160 GCA_001517045.1 Pseudotsuga menziesii
GGGTTTAGGGGTGGGGGGAAGGGACATAGAGGTGTTAGTCGTAAGGGGGGACATATGCATTGAGAGAGAGCGATAATGAATGGGGCAGTGGGGTGTTAGGGAGAGAGATGGGGGTTCTAAAGGTAGGACACGAGGAGGAGGGATTAGAGATAGGGAGATGAGTAGGGGGGTTTAGTAAGAGTTAGGGGGAAGAGGGGAGTGGGGGGGACATAAATAAATTTTATTATTGGTATAACTTAAAAAACCAAACACATTGTAGTAGTTAAAAATGTGTGTGCATTGTGATTCATAAAAATACGCTCCAGTTTTTATTAACGTTCACGTGTTATTGTTCATAATAACAAGCACACAATGTATTTGAATTCAAAAAATTATTTCCTCCAAATGATAAGGCCGAGCCGCCACCCATTATTACATGGAATTATTATTCCTATGTGTCTTCTTTGAATTTTGGCTCGAATTCAACATGCCTATGGCTTAAAGTATGCTAAACCATGGTTAATTCAACATTATATCCAAAATTTCTATATTCTTGTGTGTATTCATCCGTTTGAGTATACTACACGCCTCCATTTTTATGAGATTTTATAAACATATATGGTTTTTTTTACAAATTCCAAATATATAAATTTTAACAAGAATACATAATTTTTTCTATTTATTTCTTACTAATCTTCTGTCATCACTCCTCAACTCAAAAAACACATTATTAGTATTTCGTCCATATCACTTTCGTTTCTCAACCATTCAAGAAACAAATTATATGCTGCACTAAAGAGCATAGACCTCTACATGATATAAAAAAACAATTTCCAAATAATTGCATTAAGACATTCAAACGCTGCACCCACAATTGATGTTCCCTTTTCGAGGTTTGTTGTCTTAGATAATTAAAAATATATATTATTTTTATTATTGGAAAACTAGTCGTGCACTAGTACTATATGTTCTCTATATGTATACTGGTTTTTGTAAGCTTATTCCATCATTTATTCACTCAGAAGCTACACCCACAAAAACATATACCTTATAATTTGTCCCAAAAATAAAAAGTGTCTCATAAAAAATATCTAACTTTAGATAGTTAACAACATTTTCAATAGAAAAAAATTATATATTTGGAAACATCATTCAATTTTCAACATTTCTTGTTTTGTACTCATCTCAATATTCATTGTGTAAGTGTCTCAAAATATCCATGCAATTTGATGGATGCCTATTTTTTCAATTTTCTACTGCGTCTAATCCGTCAAAAGAGACCATCATCAACTTGCACACACACAAATATTTCTTAAACTTTATTCTTTTTAATTTTTTAAGATGCCCAAAAAACCTACTCAATTTCGCTCAAAAATAACCACCACATTCAAGGAATTATATTTAAAAAAACAAGTGTTAAACGTGCTAGAATTTTTTCTACAGGAATCTTTTTAGATCACATTGTTACAAGACATTTTGATGGGGCATCAAAATATAATATTGTGGAGATGGTATGAGTGTCAAAATCATAGGAGAACATATCTTTAAATTGTGGATGTGATGTGGATATGGAACTAATCGAAGGGAAAAAGTGACGAAACTTTAGCGCTTAATATATTTTTCCCTTCATAAAGGAATTTTTGAAATCCATATTTATGGAGACTCTAAAGTAGTCATTCACTAAGTAAATGATAAAATAATTATACACGTGGCTTTATTAGAACATTGTTTGGAAAAGGATAAAAAATCTAAAATCTTCCTTGCATAATCTTGTTTTTACTCATGTTTACAGGGAACAGAACATTGAAGCTTACTATATTTCAAATCAAGCATTTGAGAAGGATGCAGGAATCATTTTCTATCAGGAATTGTGAAATAAATGCATTTTTCAAGTATTTGATAGATGTTCATATTTCTTGTTTACTAACAAAATGATGGAAGAATGTAACATTCTTGTATTTTTTATTTTTGGAAGAGATTACATAACTCTTTGGTGATGTCTGATTAGATCAATGCTTTCACCATGAAGGCATTTTGTTTAAGTTTCAAGGTGATTATATTTACTAGAGTAAGTAAGCCTCTTGTTTTTGTTTTGATAAATTTGCTAGATTTCAAGAGTGCTCCACACAACAAAAAAAGTGATAGTTATTGAGATGGTGGAAAAAATTTATGTAATCTTTGATTCAAATTTTGAATATCAAGATACATATTTTTTAGGTGAATAAAAAACAATGGAAGGGAACAAGGTCTTATCTAGTTATTTGTCATTTCTCAAATTATAAACTATTAAGGAATTTATGTATTTTTTTTATCATAGTAAAATGTTTACATAAAATAATGATCTTTAGATGTGAAAAATTGTTCATCTAGGCTCGAAAAAAAATCGAGTTCATCTATGTGGAAAAATTTGTGTTGTATAGATGCATAAAGCTTCTTTCTTCTAATTCTTTCTTGGACTAGGTACTTAGTACATATTATTATAATTATTGCTCCCTCTTGATCATTCATCCATTCACAATTTCTTTTACTTCATAGGATGCTATATCAATCTTTATCAAATCTAGTTGCTGAAAAAATAATGTATCCAAAGTACAATTGTTATCCTTAGCTTCTTCATTATTGTCAACCTCATCAAAAGAATTATTCCACATCAATAATATATACGAGTACCTCATTTATTTGAGGTATACATTTCTCTTGAGCAATGTCACATTTCTTTGAGGTCTACATTTCTCTTGAGCAACGTCTAGTATTGCTAAATACCTCTATGATCTCTCAAGGAACATTTCAACTATTTGGAGGATAAATTGTTTTTTTTTTTTTGTTTACAATCAAAATGATGGAAGACTGTAATATTCTCATATTTTCTATTACCTTCATTTTTACATGGTAACTCTTTTGTGATGTCTTATATGTTGTTACAATAGATCAATGGTTTCAACATGAACTATTTTTTTTTAAGTTTCAATAAGCATCTTGTTTTTGTTCTTATAAATATGTCAAATTATTTGGACTGCTCTAGGATTCAAATTTTTAATATCAATATATAATGGATGAAAAATCTTTTCTCTAGTTAACTCTCAATTCTCAGTTTATCAACTATTGAGCCGAGTTCATGTGTTTTTTTCATCAAAGTAAAATGTTTACATTAAATAATAATCTTTAGATATGCAAAATTGTTCATCTGTGCTTAAAAATTTGTGTTCATTCATGTTTAAAAAATTGTGGTCCCTAGATGTAAACATCTTAGTTTTTTTCCTTGAACTCCATACTCACTACATCTTATTACAATTCTTGTCATTACATCTTATTACAATTCTTGTTCCCTCATAGTCATTCATCAAATTCATAATTCTTTTTACTTTATAGGGTGTTATATCAATCTTTATCAAAATTAGTTGTTGCAAAAAGAATACATCCAAATTCCATTAGTTAACCTCAACTTCATTTTACGAAAAAGACCTCTTGCACATCACCATTGGATAATAGTAACATTATTTATTTGAGGATTCACACTTCATTTCAGCTATTTGCACTACTACTAAATAAATATATGATCTTCCAAGGAACTTTTTAAGTATTTGGAGAATAGTTGCTCCATCTTTATGTTTATAAACAAATTAATCAAAAACTCTAATATTCTTTTTTAAGAGACAACATAACTCTTAGGTAATGTCTCATATGTGGTTATGTTAGACCAATGCTTTTAGAATGAAGGATTTTTGTTTAAATTTCAATCTAATTATATTTAGAAGAGGAAGTAAGCATCTTCTTAGAGACTCAAAAATAGAACTCATGAAATAGTATAAAAAGTTTATATGTAATCTTTGATTCAAATTTTGAATATAAAGATACATGTTTCTTCTCAAGTAAATAAAAAACAATGGAACGGAACAACTTCTTTTCTTGTAAAGTTTCAATTCTCAATTTTTTAACTATTGAGGAGTTCATGTGTTTTGTTCATCAAAGAAAAATGTTTTCATCAAATAATTATCTTTTGTAAAATTGTTCATGTGTTGAAAATTTTGTGTTAATCAATGCTGAAAAAATTCTGGTCCCTAAATGTAGAAACCTTATTTTTCTTCTTCTTTCTTGGACTCCATACTCAATACATCTTATTACTTATGATCATTCATCAAATTCACAATTAATTTTACTTCATAGGATACTATATCAATCTTTATCAGATTTAGTTGATTCAAAAAGAATATGTCGAAATTCCATTTGCCATCCTCAACTTCTTAGTTCTTGTCAACCTACCCAAAATAATTCTTCCACATCAACAATTTATAATAGTACCCCATTTCTTTGACCATCTACATTTCTCTTCATGTGGAATATTGCTAAATAGGGCTATGACCTCTCAACACACTTTTCAAATATTTAGAGGGTATATGTTATTTTTTTTTCTTTACAAACAAAATAATGTAAGACCATAATTCTATTTACTTTATTTTTCAAAGAGACATCATAAATCTTTTGTGATGTCTCATATGTTGTCATGGAATTTTTTTTTTAAAGTTTCAATCTAATTATATTTAGAAGAGGAAGTAAGCAATTGTGTTCTTGTTTTGAAGGACTACTCCACACTAAGCAACATAATTGATAGTTACTAAAATGGTCTTAGGACTTTATATGCAATACTTGATTCAAATTTTTAATATTAAGATAGATGTTTTTAGGTGAATAAAAAAAATGGAAAGGGAACAAGTTCTTCTCTAGTCAACTCTCAATTCTCAATTTAGTAGATATTAAGGAGTTATTAAGGAGTTCATGTGTTTTTTTCATCAAAGTAAAATGTTCACATCAAGTAATAATCTGTAGATATACGAAATTGTTCATCTATACTAAAACATTTGTGTTCATCTCTGTTGAGAAAATTGTTATCTTAAATAAAGAAAACTTATTTTTCTTATTATTTTCTAAACTCCATATTTGGTGCATCTTATTACCATTCTTGTGCCCTCGTTATCATTCATCAATTTCACAGTTCATTTTACTTCATAGGATGGTGTATAAATATTTATTTGCAAAAAGTGATCTTAGACGCAGATTTTTATTGACTACAAGGTGTTAAAGTTGTGTAGTGTACGTTGCATTAACACTAAACTTACCCTCACCGAATTAAGTGTTTCATTAAATATTGTTCATGATAAAATTCGACATTAGGTTGGACTTCTGCTTAGTCATATTGATAACTCATGGACACAAGATTATTTATCTCAATCCCTATACACTCGGATCACGAACTGCATAAACTTTTGCTTCACCTGTTACCTAGGAAGTGGAGAAAGAGCTCATGGAACTTGCGACCACTTGGCCATCCCACCTTTCTCTACCCGAGACACCAGTACGTTCCCCTTCCACCCACATACATCTACAACCTGAACCTCCCAAAGCAGGAGGCGAAAGGACCTGGCCTGGCCCTGACTATTCTTTACTGGCAGCCCTGTAAACTGGCCTATCTCATCACCATCATATCCCTCAAACCCGCATATTATTCATTATAGATAATATTAAAAGGAATGATAATGAAACGATTGATGAATTTAACTACATGTTTTATAACACTGTGCAGCAAAATTCCATAGACTCCCAATCCTACCAATGTTGTGATCTTGATGTACGCACCAGAGCTATTAAATTTCCGTTTCCAGGGGTTTTAGTTCCATTACAGAGATTGCGTTTCAGATATCATTGTTTCAGGAGGATAGTACAATATTGGGCTATTTTTATCAGGTTTCAAGTTCAATCTTTCAAATATTTCTCACAGTATTTAATGATATTTACAAGTTTCTAAGATGCGTTGGTTGAGAACATTTTTAGGGAGATGCAAAACATTTTTTCATTCTATCTTCATACTAGTTTTTGAAATAATTAGTTCCAGGTCAAACGCATCTAATGTGCAGAATCCATAAGAATCAAAGCTAAATATTTGTAAACTGCTTGTTAAATCTGATTCAGGAAGATTCGTCAAACACTTCTATGACCACTAGTGTGTTACCTTGCAATATATGTGTAAGTTTTATGTATATTTGTTTGGGTATTTGCGCATTATATCATGTACAGTGTGATTCTTTTAACATAGAATCAACAACAAATACCTGCTTACTAGTGCATTTAATACAAAAAAATCACTCACAATAAATCCATAGGAAAACTGGAGATTTAACTAGCTGTTATAGAAGACTATTAGAGACCACTAATTCATATTTTATATTGATAAAATATGACCTAATTACAACGATGCATGGCCGTCAGAGTGGAATGATTTAGCTTGCAGGTGACTCTATGAATTTTTAGAAGGAATAGAACACAAAATCTTATTATCTTTCAAACCCAACATTTGAGAAAGATGGAGTCATTTTAATAAATGCATTTTTCATGTATTTGGAGGATAGCTTTCCTGCTTACAAACACAATGTTGGAATAATTTAATATTCTCATATTTTTTATTTCCTTTGTTTTTGGAAGAGACTACAAAACTCTTCATCTGATTAGATCAATGTTTTTGGCATGAAGGCATTTTGTTTAAGTTTTAATCTGATTATATTTAGAATAGTAAATAAGCCTCTTGTTTTTCTTTTGATAAATTTGTTAGATTTCAAGTGTGCTTCAAAGTAAGCAACAAAATTGATAGTTATTGAAATGGTAGGAAGACTTTATGTAATCTTGATTCAAATTTTGAGTATCAAGATACATATTTTTTTAGGTGAATAAAAGGAAATGGAAGGGAAAAGTATTGGAATATCATAAACCCACTTATAAAATAATTAATCATTATTTAATTAATTTCCTACCCACTAGCTTAGATAGTTTACATCCACTTGCACCTTAGAGTCAACACTTGCCATCTATATCCTAGGAATGATTTATTTCTGATTCTGTCTTAGTCTTGACCACTTTATGGCCATCCAAAATTGGTAACTGTGAGTTACAGTAGATTCTTCTTTATTGTGCTTTATGTGCTTTATCCTACTTTTATGTGGATAAGCTAAAGCTAGTCAACTAGGAAACTCACACCTTTTGTTGCCAACCCATTCTCCATTATTTTCTCTCCATACTCTATGATTAGCAAGTCTTTCCTTCACTCATCCTCATTCACACATGCTATTTCTAATTAGTGAGGTGCTTTGTAGATTGGGAAAGTGCTTTAGCCAACTATGGGGTTTATTAGGATTAGTAAGCTGCTTGATGTGTTAGTTTGAGTTGTCTTCTAGAAACTTTATTTTCCTTTATAAGGATGTATTACCTATGTAATAATATTAATTATCATTTATTAATAATTCATTAATATGTGTTCATTTAATTCTCCTTCTTCTCTTCTTATCTAATTCTCTACAATTCTATGTGAGGTTAATCATGTGCATAGATCCTTAGCCTGTTTATGAAATTCCTGATGCCATCGAGGCTTTAGAATTTCTACATGGTATCAAAGCTAAGGATATCAAATCTCTACATGATATCATATCTTTGAGAATTCATTAATTAATCCTCCCTTTTCAAATTTGTGGGTTTATTTTGTAGGTTCAACTTCGAATGGATTCAAGAGTATCAGTTCCTCTTCTTTCTCCATTCACAAGCTATTCAGAGTAGAAATTGATGATGATTTCATATCTAAAGAGACAAGGTCTCTATGACATATCTATTAGAGCTGCTGAAGAGTCTTATGAGGAGCCAAGTGACTAGATGTATGACTGTGATAGAGCAATTGGAGCTATTTGTATAGCTATCTCTCAAAGCATGTGCTACCTTATTGATTCTATTAAATACCCAAAGGATCTCTAGAAAACATTGGATATCTTTTTGGGAAAGGACAATGAGGATCCTTCTAGCTATGTGGACAGTGCCTATAGGTCCTCAATGATTTCTCTCTTTCAATATGTCTCATCCTCTACGTTCTCTGATGAAGTTGATCATGAATAAAAAGTTTCTCATACAGTTCTTGTTGCTACTACTCTCTTTGATTCAAATGCTTCCTCTTTCAATGAAGAAGCAAATATTGAAGAGCCATCTTTTTCTGTGTCTCTTGAAGTAGAAGATCTTGATTCATCTTCTTATGATGTTGTTGATGAAAAATAAGTGACTAATGGAGCTGCTATTTCTATTGACGATTCACTCACACATTCAGTAATCTCTATGTCTTTTATCATGGATTCTGAGATCCACATGCCAGACCTCTCACACTGTGTGCATGCCTCTCTCCTTGATGGTGCACAACCCAGTGACTTCCAGGATGTTTTCTTAGCCAAATAAAGTCCTTCTAGTTTTTTTCCACTTACCATACTTGATCCCATGTGTGTCTGCAACTCCTCCTTTGTTCTTGGAATTCATTCTCACAGCCTCCTTGAAGATTTTGAAAATCACTATTTTTCCTCCTTACATACTTCTATCACAGAGGATTCTTTACTAGTATATTCCCATGATTCTACTGTTGTGCTTATTTCTGATCTCTTGGATTCTTTGGAAGCTAGATCAACCCATCGAGCCCATGCATTCGCACTCTTTTATCCTATGCCTTCTCTATCTTCCTACAAGATCACTTGCACACATCCTGTGTGTGTAAATCAAGATGGAGAAATTACATATTCGTTTGGACAATTATTTAACCTCTATGGATCCGATTTCATCTCTACTGGTTCAAAGTTCAAGTCATCTCATCATATTGGAGCCAATTACAACTCTCAAGATCCTCTAGTATTGCCTTTACATCATTGGATCTCAGTTTTTCTACATGGTCCTAGTTTCCATTCTGCAGCTGTCCTTGATCTAGGTGAGCAGATTTATCTTTTTCCCAAGAAGAAGATTCCTCCACACATCAACATTTATTTTGGAGCAGCAGAAACACCAGCAATTCAACATTTTTTTGTATTGGTTTTCATGTCCTTTATTGATGGAGGATTTTCCCCTTCAGTTTTTACTTCTTTACTCATTTCTTTGGACAAGATAAATTGTAAAAGGTTGACCATAGCTTTGTTGTTGGGCCCTATATGTATATATATTTTTGATTAATTCAAAGATATCTTCATAAAGTTAGGCTTGAAGGGGGGTGTTGGAATATCATAAACCACTCATAAAATAATTAATCATTATTGGATTAATTTCTTACGCAGTGGCTTAGATAGTTGGCATCCACTTACACCTTAGAGTCAACACTTGCAAGTATTTCCAAGTATTTCCTTCGTTCATCATCACTCACACATGGTATTGTAATTCATGAGGTGCTTGCTAGATTGGGAAAGTGCTTTAGCCAACTATGGGGTTTATCATAATTAGTAAGCCTCCTTTATGAGCTAGCTTGAGTTGTCTTCTAGAAACTCTATTTTTCTTTATAATGATGTATTACCTATTTAATAATATCAGTTATCATTTATTGATCATTCATTAATGTGTGTTCATTAATTCTTCTTCTCTCCTTAGCTAATTTTCTACAATTCCATGTGAGGTTAATTGTGTGGCTAAATCCTTAGCCTGTTTAAGAAATTCCTTATGCCATCAAGGCTTTAGAATTTATAGAACAAGTTCTTCTCTAGTCATGTGCCATTTCTCAAATTATTAAGTTTGTTTTTTTTTATGAAAGTAAAATGTTTACATCAAATAATGATCTTTAGATGTGAAAAATTTCTCATCTATGCTAGAAAAAAAAATGTATTCATTTATGTGCAAAAATTTGTGTTGCTTAGATGCATAATATTGTTTTTTCTTATTCTTTCTTAGACTCCATATTTAGTACATATTATTACAATTCTTGTTGTGTGTTAATAATTCATCAAATCATAATTTATTTTACTTTAATAGGATGCTATATCAATCTTTATCAAGCTTAGTAGCTGCACAAAGAATATGTCCAAATTCCATTTGATATCCTCAACTTCTTCATTGGTGTCAACCTACTCAAAAGAATTATTCTACATCACTAATACTTAATAGTACTTCATTTCTTTGACGTCTAGATTTCTCTTGAGAAATATCCGGTATTGCTAAATACCTCTATGATCTCCCAAGGTATTTGGAGGATAGTTGTTATTATTTTGAGTTTACAAACAAAATATGAAAGACTATAATATTCTAGATTTTTTTTCAGGTGAATAAAAAAATGGAATGGATGAAAAAGTTCTTCTCTAGTCAACTCTCAATTCTCAATTTAGCAACTATTGAGTCGAGTTCATATGTTTTGTTAATCAAAGTAAAATGTTTACATCAAATAATAATCTTTATATCTACAAAATTGTTTATCTATGCTGAAAAAAATGTCTTAATCTATGCTGAAATATTTGAGGTCCCTAGACGTAGAAAGCTTATTTTTTTCATTCTTTCTTGAACTCCATACTAGCTACATCTTATTACAATTCTTGTTCCATCATGATCATTCATCAAATTCACAATTCCTTCTACTTCATAGGTTTCTATATCAATCTGTATCATATTTAGTTGTTGCAAAAAGAATATGTCCAAATTTCATTTGTTATCCACAAGCTATTTATTATTGTCAACTTGCTCAAAACACCTCTTCCACATCATTATTGGATAATAGTACCTCATTATTTGAGGGTTCACATTTCACTTTAGTTATTTCCACTACCACTAAATAAATATATGATCTTCCGAGGAACTTTTTAAGTATTTGAAAAATCGTTGTTATTTCTTTCTATTTATAAACAAAATGATGAAAGACTAGATAATATTCTTAAATTTTTTATTTCCTTCCTTTTTTTTGAAGAGATACCTGTTGATATATTTGTAACTTTGGAATTTATTCATCGATGTATCTTATTTATTGTAACCCGATGTTTATTCCGGGATGTATCTATATTGTAATTGAGTCATGTTTTCATGCCATGATGTTCCAATCGGAAGAATAAAAAATGTAAACAAGTCATGTCAAGTCATAGTGAGTAAACCTCCGATTGTCTAAGGGTTAAAGTCCCCGCAATTCTGGGGCACTAGGGTTATTAGACTCTCCTAGTAGAGGTTGGTCGTGGTAAGGTTTTAGTCATGTCAAGATTAGTATAAATAGAGAAATGCAGTCTCTATTTATCAAACAACTCATCCACACTCAATTGTAGCGCATAGTTGAGGAAGGAGAAGAAACTGGGGCTAGATAAGAAGAAGATTACTACTATCGGAAGATCACTTACTGTTTTGGGGTTGTTACTGTTTTGGTGCTGATTCTATCTCTAAGGAAGTTGTGTGGTTTTCTCCATTTATGGTTTCCCCAAGGATAAACATTGTGTTCATTGTCTCTTGTGTTTGATTGATGTGCTTGTTATTCTCTCAGTAAAGATCCTAATATAATGCTAGTTTAATGATGAAATTCTAACATGGTATTAGAGCTAACCTGAGAAGAAGACATTATGCAGCTATGGGAACTAGGGCTTCCTAGTTTGTGGATCTTCCTCCACATATTTTCAGCAAACGTAAGGGGGAATAACTCTCCTCCCTATGACACATCTTTCTGTTGAAGCAGAATCCAATTCTGAGGTTTTTCAGTTTTCAACCCAACACTTGTGCTGGAAATTAGGGATTTTCATAGAAGAGGAATTTTTTAGTGACCTCGAGCTTGGATTGAACTCCTCCCCAAAATCGAAGTTAGGGATAAATTTCAAGGAATTTGGGTCAACAGATCTCCAAAAAAGCAAAACCCTAATTTGCTACTGAACCAGCACTACACGATTTCAGTTCAAGTTTCAGATCTGACATCATGAACCTGGTAAGATGTAAATCTTTTGTATTTCCATTTGAGGTTCTCAGTTTAAGATGTCTCATCATACCAAGCTTGATGAAAATCTTGAGGGAGCTCATAACTTCTGAGCTTGGAAGTATAGGAACTCCATGGTTTTGGAAGAGAATGAATTAGACACCTATATCAATGAGGAGGTTCCAGTTCGAGAGGGAGATGAGGCTAAGGCCTTGCATAAGAAGAAGTTGGTTATGGAAAAGAGAATCATTGCTAATTCTATCAAGGATCATCTCATACCATAGGTGTCCTCCCTTAAGACACCTAAAGCTATGTTTGATGCCCTAACCAAATTGTTTGAAGGGAAGAACATTAACAGGAAGATGACCTTGAGAAACCAATTGAAGAATGTGAAGATCCAGAATGCTGAGACTCTTCAGTCTTACTTTACAAGGGTTTCTGATATCAAAGAGAAGCTAGAAGTAGTAGATGAAGAAGTGGAAAATGCAGAGATTGTGATGACCACCTTGAATAACCACTTATACTATGAAACAAGAAATTTATACTAAGAACAAGAACTCTAGCGATAAAAACGATGATTTTTTCCTAAAAAGCAGCAAAAACACCCCCCAAATAGAAAGGTGTTGATACCAGTATACACGGTTTTTTTTTCGTAGTAAAAAATAGTTTCATGGCATAAACATGCAATACTATGGTTTACAAAAACCTTGAAATCACCCCCAAATTGGAAAATGATATTTTTCTTCAAGAGACAAATTACAAGTTTTTTGAAACTTACATGTTAAACAAAAAAAATATTTCAGAAACAATTTCACCATTCTAACCATTTAAAATCAAACAAATTATGGTGTGAATCATAATGAAATCATATATTATACCCTCCAAGAGCACACTATTCATATAAATAATAAAAAATTCATTTAGAGTTTCAATTACAAACATCATACTAGAAAACATCTAAAATGTTTCATGTGAAATTATTCAAACACATCCATGGATTCTAACACCCCATCGGAATCTATATTTTTGGCACATGAACGACTCGATAAAATAATAATAAAAACTTAAACCCCTAACCCCGTGACCCCCCATTACATTACATTAAAAAAAATTAAACACCCCTCCTAATCCCCTAAACCCCAACAACATTAGATTTACAAAATTTAAGAAACAACCCCCTCCATCGTCTAAATGTTAAATGCACAACTCAACTAAGGTCTTGTGGGAATAATCGATCCACCACTAATTTCTTATAGATTGATTTGTTACTTTCCTTTGTTTCCTCGGTGGTGTAAATATATGAGAATAACATATATCTGTGTTATTAAATGCAATGTTAATATATGTGAGAATAACATCTATCCATGTTATTAAATGGAACTGTGTTTTTTTCCAATTTTTTTTTGGAATATGGTGACTTTATTTAAAGATTTTTTTTAACTAAATTTCAATTTTTTGTTGTTTGTTGGGCAATTTTAAGAACGTAAATGAAATCATGCAACTCAAAAAATCCCAAGCACCTTCACTCTCACTATTTGAAAATTTCTTGAAGTTTTTTACAATAAACGCCTCAAATCAAGCTTAAAATTCAAGTAAAAATCGTTGCACATTTAAACAAACCTTTTTTTATTTGGGATGGACATTCATCTCCAAAAATATGAAATTCTTGGACATTTTTAGTCCTAGATTTTATATTTTTACAATAAATTCTTACTGTGTATTTTAAAATAAGCAAGCTAAACTATAGACCATTTGCACCTAAAATCCGACGAGTTTTCTCGCCAAAATCAGGTGAAAATTGTTCAAAGGGTAGTTTTTAGTGATTGGAATTGTATAATATGGGTTCCCCAAGGGTAGTCGAAGGTCCTAAATCCATTTCTGCAATACAAATTGCAATTTTAACACTAAAAAACTCATTTTCAACAACAAATTGTGTTACCAGATTCGGACCAAACTGGCCTGAAAAGGTGCAAATGCTCTAAAGATTAGCCAACTCAATTTTATAACCCATGCCCTCCTTCACATTTGAGTGCACTTTTTGAACAAACCGTAGTCGATATATTTGAAGAAAAAGTGTTTAAACAAATGCCCAACATTATGTAGAACCCTTTACGTGTGTAATGTATACATTGTACATTGTATATGATTTAATATGAGAAAAAAAATGTATAAATAAAAAGTTTAATATTTTGGCTGCATCTATATACATTATTGTAAAGAGTTGATAGTAAGACAAAAATGTACGAGTTCATTCCTTTATTGTTTTATGAATATATTTCCACTTGTAACATAAACCTTGGTGCAATATTAAGACTAGCATATACCTTATTTCTATTTATCTATCTCAAAAATGAGTTGGAATGCAAAATTCCTACTTTTTCTCTCCCATGCATATTTAAAGCTAGGATAGATTATCTTATTAAATGATATAAACATTATATATTAACTTCCGTATTAACACTACCAATTAGAAATCGATAGCAAAATTCAGAGCCAATTGACCTTAATAACCTACATCCAGCGAATGATGTTGTTGACCTAGCTTCACCCGTAAATCCACTAGTTTCTTCACCACTAGCAGTTCGAAATCCCACATCCTTGACATAGACAGATGGCATAGACTTTAAGCCCAAGGTCATCGCTGGAAGTGCACTCAAAAATTCATATAAAAGGTCAGACCAAGTTCACCGAGATGGCTGAAGGTTACAATGTTCAAGGCAGGAGGGAGGCGGTTTACAATGTTCAATGTTATGGCACTTATTATATATATAGCCTAAAAAGGAAATGTTACATTGAAAAAAATTTAATTATCTGAAGTTAAATAAGTAATTAATTTGCTGTTATTTTTTATATTGATTTTAGAAATTCAATTTGGAAATGTTATATTTGAATAAGTTTATTTGAATATTTTAAAATGTAAACCAATATTTTATGAGTTCTTACTCCTCAACTAAATAATACATATTATGTAATTTGATTTCCACTAATTAAGTAAGCGGTTAGTCTCTCAACTATTAAAAACAAATATATTAAATTCTATAAGTATACTAATGAAATGTGTTTACTTCTTATTTTTCCTAATGCTAAAGTTAAAAAAGTGTTGTTACCAGAAAGCTTTCTGATTTAAAAAGGGGCAAAATTTAAATTTAAATTTATTGAGTAGCATGGAGAGTTTCTCTACGGACAAATTGACACTATTTGAAAACCAAATTAAGCCCTTACAAAATTAATTAGTTGATTTATCTATATTTTTGAATGAGTAACCAAAGGTATTGTATAAATAGAGAGGAATGATGAATGAACATTCCACTCATGTCACAACTTTTTGAAGGAGAAACAAAACCTATTATTCAAGTAGGGAAGAGTGATAAGTGAACATTCCACTCATGCAAATAAACTTTCAAATTAAAATCCTCCCTTTTCTCTTCTCCATCGCTCCCTCCTCCCTTTTCTCTTCTCCATCGTTCCCCGAGAAATCGGGATCCTTGTTTCAGCTATGAAATTGATGGAAATTCAAAGGAGAAGAATCAACAAATCACGGCCAACCATTGCAAAAAAAATCGTTCCCATCTTGTGTGAATGGCACACGGTGTTGGCCAATCTTTCCCAACATTTATGCAGTCCATGCTCCGCTCCCTCCTTCCTTTTCTCGTCTCCATCATCCCCAAGGAAATGTACCAACAATTATCTAGAAAATAGCCTAATGTTTTGTATTTGATTGGATTAACATAGTACTTTTTAACTATTTATATAGAACCAATAGGTTCTTTTAATTAAATTGGAGTATATATGTTTTACATGTTATTAAAAATGTTTTTAAATAATTAGTAATGATGTTTTGAGGTATTTAAAATTTATATTCAATTTTATTTTAAATTATTATGTAATTAAAAATAAAGCATTATAAAAAAACTCATATTTTATTAATAAATAGATGGTGTAATAAAATAAATAGTGGGATACATTGTAATATACATAATTACATATAACACCTAGAATGATGGTAGTTTATCTTTAACAAAATATGTGACAACTATGTTTATCCACAAAAAGCTCTTAAGAAGATAATTATATTTCATTTTATAATAATGTCAAAAATATAAAGGAAGCAAAAACCTTAATGTGAAAATATCTAAAGTTTGTCCCAAAGACATGAGGGGGGGGCAAGTTTTTTTTTTTTTAATTTGTTTTGAATATAATTTTTAGGGGGGAGTTTCGGGGTCACGGGATTAAAAACTTATTTTTTAATATTGTTTTAAATTTAAAATTGTGGGGGTTAGGGGGAGGGTTTCTAGAAAATTTATTTATATTTTTTTAATATAATGTTGTGTGGGTGGGGTGGAGTTTAGGGGTTAGGGGGTATAATTTTGTTTTCAATGTTTTTTAAGTGTAATGTTGTGAGGGTTGTTTAGGGGTTGGGGGAGGGATTTAATGTAATGTTTTTTAATACAATGTTGTGGGGAGTTGGGAGGTTTTATTTTTTATTTTTATTTTATTAAATGTAATGTGGGGGTGATAAATTTTTTATTTTTTTAAATAATATTGATGTTATTGTTACGGGGGTTTTAAAATTTTGTTATATTTCTTAAATTTAACGTGAGGGGTTTAGGGGGTTGGGGACTTTTTTTAATTTTATTTTTTAATGTAATATCGATGTAATTTTTTAAATGTACTTTTTAAAATTTTATTGAAACACTTGTGGCGAAGATGTCAAAAGAGCCTCAACCCCCATTAGCAGGGATGTTTGGAACTTGGAACAATTTGGGAATCTTCCATACATAGAAGAACCAATGGAAGAGGACATTAATGTTCCTCAAGGAAGCCAAGCTCAGAAAATTCCAATTTTGATGAATAATTTGGCCAGCTTGATATTGTTGATTAGTTTCATGTCTTGAAGAAAATGTTAAATTTGACAACTTTTTGATAACATATATTAGTAATGTTTTGACTTTCAAACTTTATTTTAGAAATAAAATTTCTATATATAATGTTTTTAATATGTTATTTACAAATATGTGGTATAGTTTTTCTTGAATTTATGTGAATGGTTACTTTTTGGAAAATAATATAAAATAATATCAGTTTTATAGAAAATATCTTTGAAAATCCATTGAAAATGGTTTTCAATGTTTTTATTTTCTAGATTTTTTTACAAATTTGTCAATAAAAATGTCTTATTTTGTCGATAAAAATGCCTTACTTAAAAAAAAATGCAAAATTTATATGTTTTTCATTATAACTTACTTCTAAATGTATGTTATTTTGTTACATTTCTAAAAAACATACTTGAAAATATAAATTAAAATTACTTTACGAGAAATATGATTCAAAGGCCCAAAAAAATGCATGAAAATGAAAATGTGTGATACTGGTATCAACCCTTTTTGAAACGGAGGTAATAATGGCTACTAAAATTAGGAGAGAGAAAAATGAGAACTGTGTCAAGTTCTTGTTTCATAGTATAAGTGGTTGAATGGTCTCCCTAGATCATGGGACTCTTTCATTCAAGGAATCTATGCCAGAAATAAGTTAGTCAAGTTCAGGAGGCTATGGGAAGAATGCTCTCAAGAAGAATCTAGGATAGCAGCTTGAGAAAGGAAGATGGGTAGTGAAGATCAAGCCCTCACAGTTCACTCTAAGAAAAATAGTAGGAGAAATTATAACTCCAAAGGTAAGACCTCACACTCTAGAAAAGATATAAATACCATTAGATGTTACACATGTGATGAGAAAGGTCACATATCCAAATTATGCCGTAACAAAAGAAATCTAAGGAAGAAGGGAAACAAGAAAAGACATCATGCCCATGCTACAGAGGCTGACAAACCTTCCACAAAGAGAATCAGATAAGGGAGTGATGACTCTTCAAGTGAGGATGAACATGTTCTAATCTCCGCTCTCACTGGAACTGTTTCACATCGAAGCAATGATTGGCTTATAGACAGTAAAGGTTCCAAGCACATGACGGGATTCAAAGAATCATTTGTAAAGCTATATGAACATGACTCACCTCATAAGGTGAAACTTAAGGATGACTACTAGTATCCAATAAAAGGTAGTGGTGAATCCTTCTATAAACTAGACTCTGGAAAGTGTTTGAAGACAAAGAACGTGTTATTTGTTCTAGGATTGAAGAAGAACCTCCTCTCCATATCTACATTGGATGCAGAAGGAATGAGGGTTGATTTTGTAGATGGTCAAGTTCTTATGTGGCCAAAAGGAAAGACTTTTGACGATGAAATTGTGATCGGAGAACAAGAAGGATGCCTATACAAGTTGAAGGGCCAACCAGATCAAGCTTTGGTTCATGACACAGTAGAACCAAATGAACTATGCCATAGAAGGCTTACACATGTGCATTACAGAGCACTACCACTTGCAAGCAAAGCTGTTGAAGGTCTTCTAGAAATACCAGCAAAACATGAAGGGGTCTACAAAGGATGTGCAAAAGGAAAGAATACAAAGAAGACATTTCCAAGTAGTGAAAGTAAAGCAAAAGGAATCTTGGAAATTATCCACTCCGATGTATGTGGACCAATGTCATCAAGCTCACTAGGTGGGTATGTGTACTATGTTTCTTTTATTGATGACTTTTCTAGGAAGACATGGATTTACTTCATGAATAATAAAGATGAATTGTTTAGAAAGTTCAAGTAATTCAAAGCCCTCATCGAGAACTAGACTGGAAAGAATATCAAGACTTTTCGATCAGACAATGGTAGAGGATTCACTTCAAATGAGTTCAAGGAACTATGTAAGGACTCAGGGATTAAGAGGGAGTTGTCCACTCCTCATAATCCACAACAGAATGGAGTTCTAGTGAGGAAGAATAGAACCATCATGGAAGCTACAAGAGCTATGCTTCATGATCAAGATCTTCCTATGCACCATTGGGCAGAAGTAGCTAGAACAATAGTGTATGTACAGAACCATACTCCACACAAAGTACTCGAGAACAAGAATCCTGAAGAAGTCTTCTCTGGTAAGAAACTAGAAGTCAGCCATCTCAGAATAATCGGCTTTCTTGTGTACATACACATTCCTAAAGAGAAGAGAACCAAATTAGATCCTTCAATAAATAAGGGTACATTTATGGGATACTCTGAAAGCTCGAAGGCTGATAGAATATACTACCCAAGATTCAAAAATATTGACATCAACAGGGATGTAACATTTGACGAAGATTCAGCCTACATCAAATCTAGAAAGAAACCTACTGAAGAACCTGAAGAAGCAGAAGCTCCCAGAATTCATGATACAATCATGAACGAAGAAACTTAAGAAGAAGATCGAGAATTTGAAGAACCACAAAGACCTATAGATCCGCCATAGGAGAAGAATACTCACAAGAGGAAACCTTCTTGGGTATGAGAGATTATCTAAGGTGTAGAAATATATGGGGTTCTAGAAGAGAATCTCAAAGAAAGAAAGAGGACCAGATCCTTTTCCGGTTACGTAGCTTTACTCGGCAACTTCATTGATAAAGAACCTTTCGAGTATGAAGAAGCAACAGAACGAAAAGAATGGAAGGATGCGATGATGGAAGAGTATCAATCGGTCATGAAGAATGATGTTTGGGATGTTGTCCCAAGACTAGAAGGGAAGTTAGTAGTAACTTCCAAATTGATCTACGAGATCAAGCATGCTGCAGATGGTAGCATTGAAAAGTATAAGGCGAGATTTGTGGCTTGGGGTTTCTCCCAAAAATAAGGAATAGAATATGAAGAAACCTTTTCACCTATAGCCAGATACAATTCCATCATATCAGTACTTGCTTTCGCTGCAATGATGAAATGTAAGATACACCAAATGGATGTCAAGACTTCCTTCTTGAATGTTGTAGTAGAAGAGGAAGTGTATGTAGAATAGCCACTCGGTTTTGAGGCACATGACATGGAGTCTCATGTGTGGATAGCAAAGAAACTCTTGTATGGTTTGAAACTGGCACCCAGGACATGGTACAACAGAATTGATAGCTTTCTATCCAGTTTGGGCTTTACCAAGAGTAAAGCAGATTCCAAACTTTACTACAAGGTGGAAGGTGGAAACCCGGTGATACTTCTACTATATGTGTGTAAATTGAACCCAAGTGTTAGAACAATTACACTCACAACAATTGCCAATTACACATGCAAATTTCTCACAAAAGGAGACTGAATATGGAGTAGAACACTAATCTGTATTGAATAAGTGTACAATAGACAACCCTGTGAATCCATAGGCTTCCACAATAAATAATTACATGAGAGATTTGAATGCATGAAGATGCCATTCAAATTTAGTCAAAAGCAGGCTTACTAAAACTAAGCAAATCCCCCAGAAGTGCATAAAGCAGTTTCCAAAACTGTCTAGGAGCTCACGAATTGGAAAAATAAATTAGGCAAGCTAATAGGTGGTGGAACGACAACTCATACATGCTTTTCATAGGATAAAAGAGTGGAGGATGTTGAGGACAAAAAACAAGTTAACTTCACCTAGTCAAACATTCCCAATTGCCTTAAAACTCAGAAAAAGCAGGCAATAAAGCAAAAAAAGTAGACATGCGCTAGGGAGGCCATGAATAAAGCATATTTGATTCCAAGAGGTTTCCCAAGCACTCCATGACTCAAATTTAGCAAGTTTTACCACTATGGATGTGTGGAGGACAACTTGCATAAGGTGGAATATGGAAACTAGGCAAGTAAGACAAAAAATGGATTAATTAATGTCTAAGGTAGCTAACTATGGGTTGATTATTCTAACACCCCCCCTCAAGCCTGACTTATGAGTAAAACATCAGAAAATTATAGGGCCCAGCAACAAGGCTTAGTCACCCTTTACATACTGCATGTCCATTTAACCAAGGAAAGAGGAAAAAACCCAGTGGGAAAATTCCTCCGTTAAACATGGACATTAAAACAAAATTTGGAAATATTGTCATCATTCATGCTTCACAACATGATCAACAATCCCCACTAGTGATTTGAGATTGTTGAATTTCTTCTCACAAAAAACTTTGGTGAAGATATCTGCTACTTTTTCTGAAGATGAACAGAAGAGTAGGTGAATGGTGCCATCATGCACAAGCTGTCTGATGTAGTGCATACGGATCTCAATGTGTTTGGTTCTATGCTTTTGAACTGGATCATTGCAGATTCGAATGGTACTCTGATTATCACAGTAGATAGTAGTTGAGTATTCTGATTCGAAACCACACTCTCCAAGTAACCCCTGCAACCATAAACATTGAGTTGTTGGATTTACAACTCCTCTGTACTCTACTTCTGTAGATGAGAGTGCAATGGCACTCTGTTTCTTGCTTGACCAGCTGATTGGCCCTTATGCAAGCATGAAAACATATCCTGATGTTGACTTTCAATCTGTGCTGTCACCTGTCGAATCACTGTCAGTAAACCCAATCAAATCAAGATCATATTTAGCTTTGTAGAAGATCCCATGAGTCCTTGTTCCCTAAAAAAAGTTAAGGATCCTTTTGGCTGCTCTCCAATGGATCTCATGAGGCTGATCCATGTATCTTGAAGCCACACTTACTGCATAAGAAAGATCAGGTCTAGTATGTGTAAGATACAACAAACATCCAATCAATTTCCTATACAGTGTACTGTTTACCATAGGTGAAGAATCAGCTTCTTCAAGCTTAACTCCTGAAAGGAAAGGAGTCTTTCTTGGTTTGCATTCCTTCATATTTAATTTGTTCATCAAATCCAAGGCATACTTGGATTGATGCAATTTTATTCCTTCTTTGGTTTGAGCAATCTCGAGCCCCAAGAATTGGCTTAATAATCCCAAATCTGTCATTGAGAAGGCATGGTTCATTGCATCCTTCAAGGAAACAATTTCATCCTTTGAGTTTCATGTAATGAGAAGGTCATAAAAATACAAAACAATGATCATTAATGAAAAATGAATCAGATTCAAATAGACATTTGGATCTGAATTGCATCGAACAAAATTTAGTGATAGCAGAAAGCTATCAATCTTTGCATACCAAGCCTTGGGGGCTTGCTTAAGCCCATACAATGACTTCTTTATCCTACACACAAGAGATGGGCTAGTAGAAAATCCTTGATACTGCTGCATGTATATCTCTTCAATGATATCTCCATTCAGGAAAGCACACTTCACATCCATGTGATGTACCTCCCACTGCTTTGAAGCTGCAATGGCTAAGGCTAGCCTGATGGAGTCCATCTTTTCCACTAGTGCAATAGTCTCATTGTAGTCTATGCCATGTACCTGTGAGTAGCCCTTGGATACCAATTTGGCCTTGTACTTCAAAGGTGAACCATCAGTATCAAATTTGGTTTTGTACACCCACTTACACTGAACTAGCTTCCTCCCTGGAGGAAGATCAACCAGCTCCCAAGTGTTGCTCTTCTGGAGTGAGCTGAACTCTTATTCCATGGATGTTTGCCATATTGGAACATTTTCTGCATATTCATATGTCTGTGGGTCTTATTCAACCATCAAATATAATTTCTCAGCAAACATAGGATCTTTCATGCATATAGCACTCTCAATTTGAGATCTAGCCCTCCTAGGAACATTAGGATTTCCAGTTAGTTCTCCAGCTACATGAATTGTCTTGGCTTCCCATTTTCGTATTGTAGGACTATTAGGATCTACAATCAATTCATCATTATCATACATATCAGAATGAGCAAGTTCAACTATCTCTACACTTACATTCAGAGGTTCTGGTGGTGAAGAGGATTCTCCAACTTCCATTGCTGCTAGGGGCTCTTCTTGAAACTGAACACACCTTTCAATGAAGGATTTATTTGTGCTCAAATTGATCAGCTTGTACCCTTTGAATCTTTAGACTACCCAACAAATAGACACTCTTGGCTTTGGGGCTGCAAATCCTTCCTCTTTTTTATTGGAATTCTAGCCCAAGCCCTTGAGCCAAAAATCTTGAAATGGGTCACATCTGGCTTGTGCCCACTCCATACTTCGAAAGGAGTCATACCATCAAGATATTTATGAGGCACCCTATTTTGGATATAGGATGCATAGTTTATAGCTTCGCCCCAAAACTTTGGTGGCAAATTATTAGCCTCCAACATGCAGGTTGCCATCTCTTTCAGTGATCTGTTCTTTCTCTCAGCAACACCATTCTGCTGTGGTGTGTAAGGGATAGAATGCTGCATATGAATACCTACATCTGCACAATATTGAATGAACTCAGACTTGACATACTCACCACCATTGTCAGATGTAAGGACTTTGAGTTTCCTCCTAGACTGGTTTTCAACCAAAGCCTTAAAGACTTTGAAGAGGCCAAAAACTTCAGACTTGTGTTTCAGGAAGTAAACCCAACAATAACTAGAAAAGTCATCTATGAATGTCAATGCATATTTGTCCTGACTCATTGACATATGAGGAAATGGACCAGAAACATCACTGTGGATCAACTCAAGAGGTGCAGATGTTCTCTCATGACTAGCTCTCTCAAATTTATGCTCTGGGTGTTTTCCTAAGATGCAACCTTGACAAACTCCTTTGGAAAAATTAATCTTGGGTAACCCTATGACCATTTCATTTTCACTAAGATACAGAAAGATACTTGTAATTTAGGTGGCCAAATATTTCATGCCAAAGATTGCTTGCCTAATTAGCATGAATTAGAAGAGCAGAGGAGTTTGAGTAGGGTAGGAAGTGTGAGAACATGTATACCTTCGAAGTGTGATTTGCAACTCCTTTTGCAATGACTTTACCACTTGAGATCTCTGTGATCTCAACTTCATCAGGGGAGAATATGACCTTCTTTGGAAACCCTGTGTGGGTCATCTGATACACTGATAAGAGGTTAGAGGCAAGACCTGGAACATACAATACATTGCTGAACTTACCATGGTCAAGATCAATCCTTCCTTTTCCTAAACTTTCAGTGAGATATTCATCTCCTAGTACTATTGGTGGACCTTTCGAAATTTCAAGTGAGGTGAATCCCTCCTTGGTCAAAACCATATGTCTTGAAGCTCTAGAATCAATGATGAAACTAGGTGAGCTTGATGTGCCAGCAACCAATGCATGAACTCTCTCTCTATCTTCTGAATTTGATCCTCCTTTCCTCTTCTTTGAGCTCTCTGGAAGGGAGATTCCATTCTTCTTCAGGAGTTGGGTCAGCATGTCTATTTTCTTCTTCATGCAGGATCTTTCAGAATGATTTCCCTTACTGCAATATGCACACTTGCTCATTTCTCCTTTCTTCTTCTTCTTCTGGGGGTTCTTCTTGGAACCTTGAGGCTCCTATGGAGACTTGTTCTTGTCTCTCTTTTGCTCAGGTGGCTTGTTAGCTTTCTCCTTGCCTTTTGAATCCACCCTTGAATCTCCAACAATGAGAGCTTGGTCTTTGGAAGGTTTGATGGTGCCCATCATCACCAGTTTATCTTATTCTTGTGTGAGAGATTCCATGAAATCTGCAAGGCTAGGAATTTTCCAGGTTTGAGCTGTCAAATTTGTGGCATAGAGGGTCGACACAAACACTAAATAGTCAGGTTCAAGCTTCGAGAGTATGGCCAAAACCAGCTGATCATCCTTCTTTTCGATCCCACATTGTTTTAGCTGCAAAACAAGTGCTTTGAACTTGGAAAAATAGAGTTGCAGGGATTCAAAGCTATTGGGACTGAAGGAGATCAATTCATTTTCAATTTGATGTCCCCTCATCTCATCTATATTTCCAAAAAGATCAAGAATCTTCTCCCATAATTCATTCGGTGATGTTAATCCATCAAGATGGAAAAGGAGGTCTCTGGATATGCTCAGACATAGGAGACCATAGGTCTCATCCCTCCTCTTGTGCCATTTAATCTTCTCTGCAGATACATTGGGATCTGCTTCTATTTCCATAGTCACTCTGTAGAGGCCTTTCATTCTCAATAGTATCTCCATCTCTACTTTCCATTCAAATAAGTTAAATGGAGTCAAGATTATCTTCTGAGATTGATCCATAGCTCAGAAATTGTCCCGTCATTCAGCAGAATGCTCCCAGTCAATGACGTCGAACCTAGAATACAAATTAGAAGGAGAGAAATCGATATACAAATGCTTTGATACCATGTATAAATAGAACCCAGGTGTTAGAACAATTACACTCACAACAATTGCCAATTACACATGCAAATTACTCACAAAAGGAGACTGAATATAGAGCAGAACACTAATCTGTATTGAATAAGTGTACAATATCCAACCCTATGAAGTGATAGGCTGCCATAATAAATAATTACATGAGAGATTAAAATGCATGAAGATTCCATTAAAATTTAGTCAAAAGCCTGCTTACTAAAACTAAGCAAACCCCCCATAGGTGCATAAAGCAGTTTCCAAAACTGTCTAGGAGCTCACGAATTGGCAAAATCAATTAGGCAAGATAATTGGTGGTGGAAGGAAAAATCATACATGATTTTAATATGAGAAAAGAGTAGAGGATGTTGAGGACAAAAAACAAGTTAACTTCACCTAGTCAAACTTTTCCAATTGCCTTAAAACTTAGAAAAAGCAGGCAATAAAGTAGAAAAAGTAGACATGCGCTAGGGAGGCCAGGAATAAAGAAAATTTGATTCCAAGAGGTTTCCCAAGCACTCCATAACTCAAATTTATCAAGTCTGACCACTATGGATGTGTGGAAGACAACTTGCATAAGGTGGAATATGGAAACTAGGCAAATAAGACAAAAATTGGATTAATTAATGTCTAAGGTAGCTAACTATGGGTTGATTATTCTGACAATATGTAGATGATCTGTTTGTGACAGGTATGAATGGGTTGATTATTAATATGAAGAGAAATCTTGCTGATGAGTTTGAGATGAAGGACTTGGGAATGATCCACTATTTCCTAGGTATGGAGGTGTGGCAGACTACAGATGGAATCTTTCTTCGACAAGAAAAGTATGCAGTAGAGATCCTGCAGAAATTTGGGATATGTACTGCAAGGAATTGACCACACCTATGGCATCAAACCTTAAGCTATTGAGTGATGCTTCATCAAATACAGTTGATGTCACAATGTACCGTCAGATGATTGGGTCCTTGATGTACCTGATGAACACGAGACCAGATATTTGCTTTGCTATGAACACCTTGAGCCAAAACTTGACAGATCTGACACATGTTCACTTGGCTATTGCAAAACATATTCTGAGGTACCTCAAGGATACGGTTGATTATGGGCTCAAGTATAAGGCTGATCAAAGGGTTTACCTCAAGGGTTATGTTGATTCATATTGGGCAGGTAGTGCCATCGATAGGAAGAGAACTTCAGGGTGTTGCTTGAGTATGGGATCAAGTGTGATCTCATGGTTTAGCAGGAAGAAACCCTGTGTGGCACTGAGTACAACTAAAGCAGAGTATGTTGTAGCCTGTTCAGCTAGTTGTAAGGTAGTATGGCTGAGGAAGCTACTGTCTGATTTGTTTGATCTCCAATTAGATGCTACTTGTATATACTGTGACAACCAGAGCTGTGTAAAGTTGTTAGAGAATCCAGTATTCCATGACAAGTCAAAGCATATTGAGATCAAGTATCACTATATCAGGGATATGGTGCAGAGAGGAGCAATGAAGCTCTAGTATGTTGCGATGGATGAACAGATAGCTGATGTGTTGACTAAGCCATTGGCTAAGGTGAAGTTTGATTACTTCAGAGAGAAGCTTGGTGTTCTCCAGATTGAGGTTCCTTCCAAGAGGAAGTGATGTGTCCATGCTGTGCCATTCTGACATGGTGAGAGGATTGGTTCCTTCCATGATCAAATGTAAGTGATGTGCCATTCTAACATGGTGGGAGGATTGGTTCCTTCCATGATCAAATGTAAGTCCTATGCCATTCTGACATGGTGAGAAGACTGGTTCCTTCCATGGTTGGATGTAAGGGCTGTGACATGGTGAGAGGATTGGTTCCTTCCATTGTCACATATATGTGGATGCTGCATCTAGCATGAAAAAGGGCTGGCTCTGTGAAGACACGTCTAGTATGAAAAAGGACTAGCTCTGTGTAAATGACACATCCAGCATGAAAAAGGGCTGGATCTATGGAGGCTCATCTAGTATGAAAAAAGACTAGCTCTTAGTAGCTACCACATCTAGTATGAAAAAGGACCAGCTCTATGATGCCTCATCTGGTATTAAAAAGAACCATCTCTATGATGCCTCATCTAGTATGAAAAAGGACCAGCTCTGTGATGGCTTACCTAGTATGAAAAAAGACTAGCTCTGGGAAGGCTCACCTAGTATGAAAAAGGACTAGCTCTAAGTAGCTGCCACATAAAGTATGAAAAAGGACTAGCTCTGTGATGCCTCATCTGGTATGAAAAAGGACTAGCTCTATGATGCCCTACCTAGTATGAAAAAGGAATAGCTCTGGGAAGGCTCGTCTAGTATGAAACATGACTAGCTCTGAGTAGCTACCTCATCTAGTATGAAAAAGGACTAGCTCTGAGATGATACATCTAGTATGAAAAAGGACTGGCTCTGTAGAGGTTTCTATGATGAGAAGAATCAGGATATAGCACATGTGATGATGCCCAGTGATGATCTAGATCTAGTGATGATGATCCAGATCGAGTGATGATGATCCAATAGTGATGATCCAGATCGAGTGATGATCCAGATACAGTGATGATGTCCCATGATGATCCAGATCGAGAGATTCAGATCTGATGACTTGAGGATGAAGATGACTTGAAGACTCAGAAGACCTGAGATGCAGATGATGAGATGATCCAGTTGATACAGAGAAGAAGACCAGTGCTGAAAATTGTGTGAAAGAATACCTTCCTAGTTAAAAAGGAGTGTTTATGTATTTGTAACTTTGGAATGTATTCATCTATGTATCTTATGTATTGTAACCCGATGTTTATTTCAATATGTATCTATAATGTAATTGAGTCATGTTTTCATGCCCCGATGTTCCAATCGGGAGAATCAATAATGTAAACAAGTCATGTCAAGTCATAGTGAGTAACCCTCCGACTGTCTAAGGGTTAAAGTCCCCGCAGTTTCAGGGCACTAGGTTTATTAGACTCTCTTAGTAGAGGTCGGCCCTGGTAGGGTTCTAGTCATGTCAGGATTAGTATAAATAGAGAACTGGAGTCTCTATTTATCATAGAACTCATCCACACTCAAGTGTAGTGCATAGTTGAGGAAGGAGAAGACACTAGGGATAGATAAGAAGAATATTACTACTGTGGAAATATCACTTACTGTTTTGGGGATTTTACTATTTTGGTGCTGATTCTATCTCTGAGGAAGTTGCGGGGTTTTCTCCATTTATGGTTTCCCACAGGATAAACATTGTGTTCATTGTTTCTTGTGTTTGATTGTTGTTCTTTTTATTCTCTCAGTAAAGATCCTAATATAATGCTAGATTAATGATGAAATTCTAACAATGACATAAATCTTATGTGATGTGTCATATGTGGTTATGTTAGATCAATGCTTTTAGAAGAAGGATTTTTTTTTAAATTCCAATCTAATTATATTTAGAAGAGAAAGTAAGCATCTTGTTACATACTAAGAAACGGAACTCATGAAATGGTATCAAGACTTGATATGTAATCTTTGATTCAAATTTTGAATATCAAGATGCATGTTTTTTTCAAGTGAACAAAAAAAAAGGAAGGGAACAAATTCTTGTTATACCATCAAACAACACTTCTCCATCCTAGTATTGAGTGATTGGACACAAAAGGAAAAAGTGGAGTGAAGTAGCCTAAACACTATAGATAAATCCAAGCCTTGATACATACTTGTTTCCTCAGCCCTACCGCTTTTATATATGAGTTTGACTTGCACTCGCGGGTCTTCTTTAGACAAATTGCATGTCACTCGAGGGTCATCCAGTATTCCCTAAATTGTTGCACTCATGACTTTTATGTGTAAAATTCATGAATCACTCATTATTTTCCTTATATAAGACCCATGAGTCCCTTAAAACAAACTTAAAAAGATAAAATGATGGTTATTTTATGTGTAGTTGGGTTCAATATGCTAAATTCCCTAACTCCCATAACCATCATAGGCCTCGTAACCTCTCCTCATCTACAACTATAAATAGAGGGGAGGGGTAGAGGATAGGGGAATCAACTTTTGAGAGAAAGGTTATGCTCGAGAAAATGTCTTGGAGAGAGGAGCAAGGAGGAATCAGTTCCTCGTGTGCAGAAGAAGGATTTTCTAAGATAGGGTTGTAATGTTCTCATAACCTTCAGTAATAAAGAATGTATTTCTTCCGCATATGTTGTTATGAATCATGATCTATGTTTTTATTTATATTTAATGCAATTTTAGTCTATTCATGTTCATTTATATAACAACAAGAGGTAATGTGGAAAAGAATTTATCTTTGTTGCAACTATTGAAGTGCACAAAGCTTTCGAGAATTTGAAGAAGGGATTGAATGCTAGGATCAACAATTTGGAAAAAAGGCACTTGTCTTGATAACACTTATTCTATCAATTAATGTTTTAAACTCTTAATGTCTGTAAGCCACACCCTAGTATGTTGGTGACCCTAGGAACCTAAGTCATAACGTATATATCCCTCACAAAAGAACTCGTGACTCCATTGGGGAGTCTAGTTTGTGTTGGGGCCTCTTCAATATCATTTTCAGTCCAGTTTTGCTCTATTTGTTTTTGTTTTGATTTGCATTTATCTGATCTTGAGTTAACACATATTTCAAGAAATCTAGAAAAATTCTATTACAAGGACTTCTATGACATTGAATTTTTTTGTAAACATTTTATTTATTTCATTTAATTTGTAAAAAATATGCATTAAAGAAATAATCCATTAAAATTGGAAAAACTAATCCTAGAAAGAATGTTTTTATTGATCACAAATTTTATTTACTCCAAGTGTTTTTAATATACAATCATAAAAAATGAAATGTTGTATCATTTATAACTAGTTCGGTATGCCATAAATTAGGAGGAGTATATGAAAATCTATAATTTGTTGAATCGTGAGAAAAAATATTCATGAAGATATAAAATGTAGGATTAATGAAGTTAAGTTGCACACATAATTGCATGTTTTATTACAAGAAGATCTCTATCTATATTTGAAGTGAACAAAGTATCATATTAAATATTTTTATTGTTAAATAACATATTATAATATAGCATGATTGGAAGGAAATCACAATATTAAATTAAAATAAAATAAATTATAAGAAATGTATTGATGTCGAACCAAATAATAACTATAAATTTGTCAAAATTGGGATATTTGTTAGGCACAACATTATACATACACGATGAAAGTGTGAAGAAATCGAATTAAGATAATGTGTCTACTATCTATGCCTAGAGTCCAATTATAGTGGGATGTAGTAGTTGATAATATATTTGAGATGTTTGAATTTGGTGCTTAATGGATCCAACATCCCCCCAATAGTCAATCAAGGGACTTTCTAGTCGAATCGAAACTAAAAAAGGGGATTATAAACAACATTGTGAGGATGTCATAGTTGAAGGGAAGGTACCTCATTTACATTGCTTCACTAGTCTAGAAGTTGAGATGATGTTGTGATTTTCTTGCCTCTTAGAATTGCCTCTAGGTAGCACCAAGAAAGAGGAAATCATCTTGGTGGTGTTTGGTAAGGGAGATTGTTTGAGAAAGAAAGATATGAGCTTTAGGGAATCCCTTATGTATATTTATGTTAGGCACCATTGGTCTAGGTATCTATGGAAGGATCAACACCATTGCTCTATCTCGACTATAAGCCTATGTGATTAAACCAGGAACTACCCTAGAGGTACCATATTGAGTGCATGCATCCACTGGTATAAGGTACATGTTATTATGACAATAAGGTTATCTATTTAAATCTCCATGTTCAAATTGATCTATATAGAAGTTCATTTTGGGTTTAAACCCCTAAATGGAATCTAGCTAAGTAGCATGTATGTACTTCTTGTAAATGTATTCCCAAATGATCCTTCTCATTTCTTGTTTTGTTATGAGGAGTTGACCAACTGTATCAAGATAGTGCATTTATGTGGGAAGTCGATATTTTAGATATCTAGTGTGGATTGAAGTAAGAAATTGTCTTCTAAAATCCAACGTCAGGAGTGCGCAGTGGAGTCCACTTTGTAAGGGTCTTCAAAGAGATGTATGTAAGGAAGGGGTATCAATCTCTTCATGTTTTCAAGTTTAAAAAAAACATAACTTTATGTAATATTTCCAACCAATCATGGCAGAGAATTACTTTCACCAAAAGGCAAAGAAAATGATAAGATTTTTAAATGTCGAAGAAATAGATGTTGAAACATTTTTTTCAAATATTTTAGTTAAACTTTATATATGACCCCATGCTCTTTTGAATTTATTTATGGCACATATCGAATGAGTCTATAATAGTCCACTTAGTACTCATTATCAATTAATTATATGGTTTTACATTGTATTTTATTCCAAAAATTACATACCACATTTATACATTCATTTAATGCATATAAGAAGATAAAAGATAGAATATATCTCGTGCTTTGTTGGCATGTAAGAGATTATTTCAGTTAATCATAATTGAGTTAGTAATACAAACTTACAAAAAAAATGAATTGAGAAATCAAATTTCTTATAGTTCAATGTCACTCACTTATGACCAATCACGTACTACCCTTAATACCACTTAGAACTCATTAGCAATAAATTTTGTGTTTTTAAACAATTGCAACTTTAATTATATGGGGCTTTATTTCAAAAATTACATACTGCATTGATAAACTCCTCTTATTAATGAATATACACAAATAAAAGTCAATAATTTATTTTATGCCTTGTTGGCTTATATGAGATTATTGCAATTATAAACTGTTAACTTAAGAATACACATTTACAAAACTTTGTGCATGCCTTGTTGGCTTTTATGAGATGATTTTAATTACAAATATTTGATTTAAGAACACAAATTAAAAAAATATTTTGAATGGGGAAATCAAGTGGTGTATGATGCAAAAAAATGTCAAACTAAAGGCAATCATAAATAATATTAATAATTGTATTTAAATATTATTGTTAATTCTCATCTATCTATAAAAGTTTTAAAAACATACAAATTAATTCATCAAAAAATGTGTCCAACTTGTATTGAAATATTGCAATGTACGCGTTAACAAATTTCTAAAAATTAATATCTTCACCTACTATAAAGAAGTCAATGTTCTATTGAACATTCGAATGTAGTTGCGTTTCTCTTTGATACGATGAAGTGTCTTAAAAAGGGGGAATAGAATTTGGACAAGCCAAGTATCATGTTCATGTCCTATATAAGCCTTTGTTAAGATACAATTTGACCGGTATCCGGGGAATTGAGAAGTAAGCTTTGATGTATCTATTAGCAATATATTTGATTCTTCGTACTTATTTCCATATTTGGACCACACATCACTTAACATTTTCTCATAAAATTGTATCACACTACATTATTTGAATTTTGTTTGCAAGTGACAATGAGACCTGTCCCATATGAATTCAAAGTCACTTGTATCGGTACTTGATTTTTCAACTACTTGTTGAATGTTTTTACATTGTATTTTATTCCAAAAAATACATATCACATTTATACATTCATTTAATGCATACAAGAAGATAAAAGATAGAGCGTATCTCATGCTTTGTTGGCTATTATGAGATTATTTCAATTAATCGTAATTGAGTTAATAATACAAACTTACAAAAAAATGAAATGAGAAATCAAATTTCTTATAGTTCAATGTTACTCACTTATGACCAATCTCGTACTACCCTTAATACCACTTAGCACTCATTAGCAATTAATTTTGTGTTTTAAAACAATTGCAACTTCAATTATATGGGG
>LPNX010834289.1:0-42894 GCA_001517045.1 Pseudotsuga menziesii
CATCTAAAAATGAAAAATATTCTTTTCCAGCTAAGGTATCCAACACTTGATCAATGAAAGGCAATGGAAAATAGTCTTTTAATGTTTCCTTATTTAACTCCCTGCAATCTACACATATGCGCCATTTACCATTTTTCTTTGGAACAACAACCAAGGGGGAAACCCATTGGCTGTCGGAGATGGGGTAAATAAATCCTACTTTTAACAACTTCTGCAACTCTTCCTTGACTATCTCTTTTAGTATGGGGTTCATTCTACGTTGCGGTTGTCTAAGAGGTATGATTTTATCATTTGTGTAAATGTGGTGAGTGCATGTTTCATGATGAATACCTAGCATATCAGTGTACTCCCAAGCAAATGCATGGGAATGTTTATTCAGCAAAGTAATCAACTATACTTCCTGTGATGTAGTAAGATGTGCACTTATATTTAAATGTTTGCCCGAACTGATTTCAACTGTTTTACTTTGAATATCTATGATTGAATGAACATTAAAAATATCATGAAGTGCCAATGCTAGAGAATGTACTGTACAATTTTCCTGAAAATTATAACCCAAAACTTGATTTGCTACAGCATATTGCATATCTCTTAATTCTTCAAAAATATCAGGTTCAGCAATGAAATAATCTAACAAATCCTCGTTGTTGTCTTCCTGAAAATCAAAGAACTGATTGATACTCAGGATAGGCTGAATCACTTCTTCTTCTTGTTCTTTGGTCTCATTAATCCATGACAACTGATCTAATGTAGAAGGTCTTTGGGCATAAGGTTAAAGGGCAATTTGTTTCCTCTCTGTCTCATGTGAAATGAGCATACTTCCTGACCTACACCCTATGAAAGCATCTACGGTTGCCAACCAGGGTCTGCCAAGGATCAGTGGGTGCCCTCCTAGATTAGACTTTGGTTGTAGCACTATGAAATCGACAGGATACTCCCAGGAGTCTAAAGAAACAATGATATCTTCTAAGACCCCTTCAGGTGTAATTTTAGACCTATCAGCTAATTCCAAAACTGTTGTGGTTGGTCTGAGATTTGTCAAGTGAAGGTATTCCATTGTCTCTAGTGTCATGACATTAATGGCAGCACCTAGATCAATCAGCGTTTTTGGAATTGAAAAATTATTAATAGTAATTGTAACCATTGGGATTCCAGGATCTACATACTTTTCAATGAAAACAGTATTAGACATTAATCCTGCTAGATTTCCTACCAAAAGAATTTTTTATGGATCCTTCCTTATTTTATTAAGACATAATTCCTTAACTGCTTTAGTATAAATTGGAATATCTTTTATAGCCTGCAGTAGAGGAATTTTGACATATACATTGGTTAACTCATTCAAAACATCAAAATTAGGTAGGGAGATTAAAGGGTTTTCTTTGACCAACCTTTCTGGAAAAGGAAGTGTATAAGATACTAATGTTTTCCCTTTTTTACTGTGATTTTCTGACTGAGATTTTTCTGTATTTAATTTTTTTGGAGTTTTCTCATTTTCTGTTTGTTCTTCTAAGATAACAGGAGATTCTTTTTGTAAAGTTTTCCCAGATCTTAAATTGATATTTTGCAGTGGGAGGATTGAGTAGGGAAGCACCATGCCATCATCAACATTATATATGGGTCTGTCTATTTTATTATTTGGATTTGGAATTGGCTGAGCTGGCAATTGTGTAGGGCGAGGTGGAGGCTGATTGGATGGAAATTGAAGTTGTTGAGGTGGTGGACCCAACTGAGGAGCCATTTTGTTGGGTTGTTGAAAAGATGGAACTTGGAAAGATGGGGCTTGGACTTGATTCTGCTAGTATTGGGGATAGGCAGAAGGTTGTTGATAGGGCTGTAAATAGGCCTGCTGATATGTCTGGTTACCATGGGCATATCCTCTCCAATTTGGAGCAGATTGGGCTAATGGAGGAGACCAAGTTTGCCAGGGCATGGGTGCAATCCATGAATTCTGAATAGGAGTTTGATAATTTGTATGAAATTGCTGCATAGGATCTTGAGACATACCTGAAAATCGTGGCTACCAAGGTCTTCGTTGTCCCATAAAGTAGAGAGACTCCATGCTTTGATTCTCCTCCATTCGAGTTGCCTGCAATTCTTTCAATCTAGGGCAGTCATCAGTTTTGTGATTAGAAGTACATAAGCCACAAATTTCAATAGTATTTAAAGGACATTCTTTTAGTGGGTGTTTCTTTCTACATTTAGGACAAAAAATAGACAAAGCTTGATCTTGTTGGTCCTATTGTTCTTGCCTTTTCTTGGTTTTTGCTACTTTGACCTGTGTGCCCAAGGTACTCAATAAATCAATCTTGAAATCTTCTAGCAGATTTCCAAGCTCAGCTCTAGAGATACCACTGTTTGCAGATTTAGTTATTTTGGTAGTGATATCCCTTTTTCCAGTTCTATCCTTTCCTCTTGAATATTTTTGACATAAATCTTGTATCTCATCAAAGGGAAGGTAAGAGATGTCACCTTTGCCCATAACATTCAAAATATCCAAATACTCTTCTCTTATTCCTTTTAGAAATATTGTTTTAATCATCTCAGATGTTAAAGAATTGTATTTAGATTTCTGCAAGTTATATGAGAATCTTTCCAAATACTCCTCCGAGCTCTCATCTTCCTGTTGAGTCATTCCAAAAATGTCATCTTTTAGATCCTTTGATCTGCAACATGCCTGATATTCTCAAAGAAAGATCTTCTTCATTTCATCCCAGCTAGTGATAGAATGCTCTCCTAAGCCCATGAACCATTTCAAGGCAGTTGCTTTAAGGGTAGCAGGGAAAAGACGAATCTTATGGGTGTCATCAGTGTATCCATAAGTTCAACACAAGATATCAAACTCGAATAGGAAAGAGTCGGGATCTTCAGAGGTCATGCCATAGAAGTTTGGTACGACAGATGGCGGGATGTTATTCATTTTTACCTCTTCTCCTAGGATGATACTAGTGTCCAAAATGGGAAATTTAAAGGTGGTTTCCTGATCTTCTTCTGTCCTTTCATCCCTCTCATGTCTCCTTTATTCTTCCCTTTCATGTCTCCTCTCTTCTTCTCTTTCATGTCACCTCTCTTCTTCTCTTCTCTCTTGTCTTCGTTTGTTTTCTATTTCTAACATTCTCTCATACTCCCTTCTTTGTTCTGCAGTTGGCCCTTTTGATGTTTCTTCCTCAGCCATTTTAGAAGTACCCACTGTTGAGATGAATCCTTTTGGAAAAGAAGGTCCTGTTACTTCTGTTTTTGGGGGTTTTTGATAAATCTTCCTTTCTCGTCTCTTTGTCTTGACATAAAACTAAAATCTATTTTGTTTTTTTGTTTGAAATTTTGTTTTTATCAGAGAACTAAAGTTCCTAAGCCTGCTTCTAAATGCCTCCCCGGAAACGGCGCCAAATGTTGGGCTTCGCTCTACTAATGCAGATCAAACCTTGAATTTATGTCAATCCGGGTTGGTAGACTTAGAGGCATATCCAAGTATAAGGACTCAAAGCTAGAGTTGACTTGGAAATCTAGTTTATCTATGAAATAACCCTATGAACAAATTAAGTTACTGTGATTTGAAAACACAAAAATTCCCTTACAGGAACAGCTTCATCTGATATTTCATTTACACAGCAATTTATATGTAGAAGCAATTTTATATGTGAAAGATTCTAAGATAATAAAAACAATTACAAATTAATCTTGACCCTAAAATATGAATTATAAAACTATGCCTATTATCCCAGCATTGAATAAATAGTCAAACATTAATTCCCTTTATAGGAAAGCATTCATAATGTGTGACTGTTCTTAAGACTCCATCGTTGAATAAGCAAGCAATACACAGTAATGTGAGATAGTAGTACGAACCATTTCTACAGCATTTAATTAATGGAATAACAAAGCTGATAAAACTGATTGAAAGCAGTCTAACTCGTTCTACAATAAGAAAATCGAATCCTACAGGAACTAAAACATACCATTGACACAATCCAAATCGTTCACTGGCAATTGAAAGGATGTGCAGACTCGACAGAGGGGGCCCTCCAATGCCTCGTTCACACACGCAATTGAAGAATCACAGAGCTTAAACTTATATTATATTCACCATAAAATCGATCATACACAGTAATAGAATAACGCAGTCCAGAACAGTATGCGTTTTCTCCCAAATCGTGATGGATTTCTCCTCTGTTTTATGAAGTACTTATACAAATTCTTGAAAACTAGAAATGCTATTAATATGGAAACTAATTAATGAAACATAGTCCTCGAGATCCTCTATCAGATCCACAAAATCGGAACTGCCCTGCTTTTGTGCTGAGTGGTAACGCAGGTGGTCATCTTTGACCGACATTGACTGGACACCTGTGATAGCCACATCATCTATCCGTTGGAAGTTTATCCATCCTTGGACACTGAGGATCTTTTCTCCATCTTTCAGTTCACGCCTAGCTGGCCTGCAAGTGTTCAACCTTGGAGACATTACGGGAAGTTAGCACATCCTGTAATCCTGAATAAAAACCTTAGTTTAAATGATTTAAAAATCTCAAAATTCAATTTGTTAAAAAGCAATGACATTTATACCTCTTGACCAAAGTTTGTGGGTGAATTTAAGGCTTTATAAATCAGTATGAAGCTTTATGGAGGAAAATAGAAGATATTTAGGTGACAAAAAGAGGTCAAAATGGTGCCCAACAGTGAGATTCCAAAGTTTAAGCATTATCTAATGCTGAGATTGACATGGACAAGGCGAATTAGGAGATTCAAGAATTGGCACAAAAGGAGCATGGCATTGTTTTCATAGTCATGGGACATAACAAAAAAAATACATAGATAATCTGAGGGACAATTACCCGTCGATTAGATTTTGCAAAAAAAATGTAGCCATGATATTTGTTAATTGACATCTTTATTGTTTTGCAGAGGAACACGGTTCTATGGATTTCCTCTTCCTACCGGTCAGCCACTGATCTATTATCCAGAACGATCCTTTTTTTATGTTTTGTCTTAATCCCTGAATGGTAGCACACTACCCACTATATTGTGGCACATTACACTAGTATTGTCATATTATTGATGGCGTCTTGAGTCCATTAGTTGTAATTGTCATTAGTATTATATATTATAGATGTTGGCTTGGGTACATTGGTTGTAATTGTACCTCTTTGTCTCCTATATATATGAAGGATACCTTTTCATTTGAAGTATATTGTCTTGTCTTATGTATTCAGTACATTGTATAAGGAGGTTGCCCCCTCGAAGAGGCTTCATATTCATCTCTTTCCTCCATTAGTAAGGTGTGTATTACTATCTCTTGTCTATTTATGCTCATTTGGGAAATTTGTTGCATAGCATTTGGTATTAGAGCTTGGACGCTTCCAAAACTAGTCATCTTAGCATTGTCGCTATAAATTTGTTTATACAAAGTTTCATACTACAAAAATTGGAGGGAAAGTAGAGGAAATATCAAATTACTTGTGGTCAAAATTTCAAATCTTGGTTCACTATAATTTTTAAGATATACTTTACATAAGTTAGGGTTTTTACTAGCCCAAAAACAGTGAAAAGATTCCTTAAATAATTCAGTTAAATACAGAAGAGGAATTGGAAATGCGCACTGGAGGTGGGGATCCTATTCCAGAAACCAAACACAAGGCAGGTTGTAAGAAACTAAGAAATCCCTTATTTGCCAAGAATTTTGTGGAAAACTAATCAAGAGTTGCAGAAGCTTATCAATTTTTTGTGGAAAACTAATCAGGAGTTGCGGAAGGAATTGGATTTGGACAAAGAAAATTTGAAGGTTCGTGAATGCAACCTAGGATTGGTCTCTCTCATAAGGGATATAAACAAACGAGACAATTGGATATCACCCATAGCCAAATGTATAAAAAAGAGCAGTCTTAGTCTCATGAGGACAAAACCCCTTTCTCAAAATTGGACAACAATTTTTTTCCCGGGTCGTGGATTAATCACTCCAATGAATGAAAGTATTGAAGGGACAACATTTGATAGTGGGAAACAAACATAATTTCAAGAGAATGATTATATAAATTAGAGATGTACCAAATGGGAAAACTAAGTAAGTCCATTATAAAGACATATAGATTGTCTTGTGACACAACAAGAGGAAGTTGTTCTATGACTAGGTCAAAGAGGATAAAGTTATAGCAAGCTCAGATAAAAATTCATTAATTGAATGGCGATATTCAAAGACTTAAACAAGATAAGCACTATTTATGCCATTTGGTCCATGTTATGAGGACTTATGTTTCTCTCTTGTATGTTTATTTTGTATACCTACAAGGACAGTTAGTTTCTCTCTAGATAAGAGCCTTGGTTGCTGATAACTCTTGTTGCATTGATAATAGAGTCCAATTTCTAGAATTGTCCTTTACTTGTGATGAGGAAGACAATAATGTGTTGTGTGAATTATATCAACATGATTTGGTAATGAGTGGAGATATTGGATGGGATCCCAAACCATATGTAAGAGACATTTAGTTAAGGGTTTTTTCTTCATTTGTTAAGAATCAAATAACTTGGGGAAAAACACTACCTTTTCTTAAATACACAAATAAGTCCACAGACTTGAGATTGAGTGGGGAACTTAATCCATTTTAGTTACATGAACAGAAAGATAAGATTTTACAAGATCCACATTTTGTTTCTTCTTTTATGGAGGTTCACACGACAACTATTGCTTTCTACTCTTAAGAGACTTGTAACTGCTCTTGTGTTACAAATCTACTCGTTAGGAACTATGCCCACAAGGGTTAGAGCAATTGGAAATGAGTAATTGAGATGACAAGTTATAGATGGAAGGTCACGAGTTCAAATACCTTGTGGGTACTTACTTTGTGTGTGTGTGTGTGTGTGTGTGTGTGTGTGTGTGTGTGTTAAACAAGTGATGGTTTCACTCCTATCGGAACAATTAATTTGAGATAGCATCTTACATAGTTCTTTCAGTAGTCAATTCAAAAGAAGTCCTATATTTACAAGATAGTTTCCTTGAAGATCGAGATGGTATGAACCATCGTTGGAATAGTAGTCTTTAGAATATTTTGTGAAGCTCATTTTCAAGTATAAATAAACCTCTTTCCCCTATCGTAGGGGTTTTCAGGTTATTAGAGAAGGAAGAGAGCGGATTGTAACTTGGTTTCAAGTTGTTAATAGAAGACAATTTCATCCTTTGATTGCTTATGTTTATGTGATTACTCGGTAGTCTTTGTGATTTTTTATAGTGTTTGTTCGAAGGAGGAGGGATCCCTTCTGAGAACAAGTATTGTGTATGTGTGTGTGTGTGTGTGTGTGTGTGTGTGTGTGTGTNTTGAGAGTTCGTGAGTCTATACTCTTGTTACACATCTCATTATTAGTAATTCGTTGTAGAAATGTTTACTCTATTTTATGCATTTCTCGGGTTAGAATTATTAGTTTCATGCTTTAATCTTGCAACGTGGCCACTGTAGTTTAGATTGATTTTGTTTAGTGCAGCTCTCAGGACTAACTAAGGAACAAACTCTATTAAACTTGTTGCGTAAATGCTAGAGAATGTTTCTTAGTTAGATTTGAGTGTGCAAAATGGTTGGTTTTATGATTATTTTTGTGCATTTTAATTATACCACATAAGAGGAACCAATGAAATACAAACCTTTGTAGCCTACATATATTTTTTGCAATAGATTTGAAATAAGAAATTGTGATGTCCCCTGCCCTGAACCTAAGTCCAAGGACACCTGGAAACCCAACTTGGGGAAGGTCGAATCAAGGTAACGTGCAACGGAATAAGGGTAACTAAGGCTATCCCAACATGCCAAAGAGCCACTGAAATAAAACATTCAACATTTTAAAATGAAATGCATGAATACAAATGCAGATACTCGGATTGGATTTTGTTTAGTGCAGCTCTTGGGACTGACTAAGGAACATACCTCTCAGTTAAACCTCTTACATAAATGCTAGAGAATGCTTCTTAGTTAGAGTCGAGTGTGCAAAATGGTTGGTTTTAATATTGTTTTGTGTATTTTCATTACACTACATAAGAGGAACCAATGAAAGACAATGCTTTGTATCTTGCATATATTTTGCACAATAACTTTGAAATAAGAAATTGTGATGTCCCTGGCCCCAAATCCAAGGCCAAGGACACCTGGAAATCCAAGGGGAAGGATGAATCAAGGTAATGCACAATGGAATAATGGTAAGTGAGGTTAGGCTAGAATGCCAAAGAGCCACTAAAATAAAACATTCAACCTTTTAAAATGAAATGCATGAATACAAATGCATATCATTCCCCAATACACATGATATGCAAGGTAAATGCGGCCATGAAATGAAACCAGATATGAGAAAGACATTAACATGATTTCAAACGTTAAGTATCATATCTATTACAACCATTTAAACTTTAATATAATCATATATGCAAGCCACCATAAACAATATAAACAAGAAGATATATAGTCTACGACAATCAACCATATTAACAGTGTTAAGAATAGATCTATTGATTGTCACCTAATACCATATTAACATAAACAAAACCAGATATGAAGGTTTCCATCTACAACCATATATACAATAAATAGATCAGATTTCATGCATGCCATCTACAACCATCTAAACGACAACAAAATTAGATCCATGAGCACATATATATCAGAAATTGCACTAAACAAGCATATGACAAAATACTCATCTTAATGAAAAGCAACTATATTCAATAGGACAATGTTTCACCCAGCCATATGCATGCCATGTTTATGCATATTTCAACATGGAAATCACCCTCGAGCTAAATCCATAGATCCATCAGACAGGTACTCTCAAACCAAAAGGTATGGTGCGCTCATCTCAACACCGGAAACACTGTCACACAAAAATATTGTATCTCAATCAAACAAAAACCTTTTTTAATAAAACAAAAGTACTCTTTACTAAAGACAATATTCTAAACACAATGAAATAGGTAGCACAACCCATAAATGCTCAGAAATATCTGAACCAGAATATATGGTTACAACCTTCTCAACACATTGAGAGTGCCACAACTACACCTTTCACCATATCAACTTTCCCTTCCATATACACTATCTGGTGAGTTGTAACTCCCCTCGCTACACAATCCCTTAGGATATCACCTCCTTGCCTAGGTTTTACAAGGTAGATTGGACAAAGACAAACAATAGGAGAAGGACGCATGTTGTGTAAGCATAGATCAATCTTCAATCCCCATAACAACGTCTTCAAACCTCATTACAAGGTCTTCAATCTTACTGCAATATAATGCATATCCTACTCGATAGCATGCATTTCCCAGACAAGAGAGCATTCCCCTAAACTAGAGAGCTCTAGAACAGAGAGAAGATGAGTGAAAGAGAGACAATTCGAATCCTTCTATAGCCATTTGAATTCTAAGTGAGGTAACTCAAATTCATCAGGGGTTACTCAATTCATGAGAGAGACAGGTTAGAATTAGATATTCCCTTTCCCATAATAGGAAAAGGTGAAACAAGAGGGCGGTTACACTTTTTTGAGGATTGTAAGCTAAAATAGCTTGTGAGGGAACATGAGAACATGAGGAGTGTCACAAGAGGCTTGGAATAGACAAGGAGGGCGCACTGCCCAAGAGGGTCCCACCAAACATCAAAGAGGGTGTAATAGTACCTCCATAAACCAAAATAACCAAAAATAGGATCCAACAAGTAATGTTATGGAGAGTGACAACTCGTAGTCCCAAACCTACTCACATGTGGAATTTATGGCTCCCTATTCTCATTTGTTGTCCATGTTGAGCTAGTTCTTTATTAAATAACAATAACAATAATAATAATGCTCAATTCCATATTCCCAACACCTTGTGCCACAATCTAAAAACAAATAATAACATATGTATGGGGCTAAAAATCTAGGGTATTACATCCCCCTCCCCCTTTACACAATGCATCGTCCTCGATGCATAGTTATTACATACATGCCACAACACAATATTTCAAAAAATGTTAGGGTATGCCTCCCTCATAGCATCTTGCAGTTCCCAAGTGGCATATTTAGGATTGTAATGGGTTTATTGGACCTTTACCCTCCTGATCACTCAATTCCATAGCAACTTTACTTTGCTTCCCAATATGAAAAATGGTTGTACCAAAAAATATCCTTCTTGATCCACCTGAATCACATTCCAATCAATCACATCATTAGCATCAGGTATATACTTTTTTAATAAATATACATGAAATACATTATGCATTTTTATGCAAACAGTCAATGCAAGCTCATATGTAATGGTACCTATCATAGCTCAGATCTCAAAGGATCCATAGTTTCTAGCAGCTAGCTTGGAATAGTTCCCCAACTTCAAGGAGCTCTTCCTAGGTCTAACTTTCAAAAAGACATGATCTCCAACTTTAAACTGTCTGTCAATTATGTTCTGATCTTCATAACTTTTTGTTTGTCTTGAGCTACTTTCAGATTCTGCTTGATCTTAATCATCTGATCTTCCATGTCCTACAGAAGTTCAGGTCCAATGATGATTATGTATGTTGGATTATCCCAAGTGATAGGAGTATTTCACTTTCTCCCATACAGTGCCTCAAAAGCACTCATCTTCAGAGAGTCATCATATCCATTATTATAGGAAAACTCTACCAAGTGAAAATAATCCTCCCGCTTGGATAATTGATCCATCACAAACATTCTCAATATATCCTCAATCACTTGATTGAATTTTTTCTGTCTGGCCATCTGTTTGAGAATGGTATGGTGTACTAATGTTTAGGTTTGTGCGAAATTATTTAAACAATCCTTTTCAAAAGTTAGAACTAGACTTTGCATCTACATCTGACACTATAGATTTCAGAATTCCATGCAGTCTAAAAACATGTTTCATACAGATGTCTACAATATTAGGTGTCTTATGAGTTGTCTTTACTAGAATAAAGTGTGTATCTTTATTCAACTTATCCACCACCACCATGATGCATAATGTTGTAGTCTTGTCTTAGGAAACTTTGTGATGAAATCTATCGTCACTACATCTCATTTCCATTCAAGTAATGGTAATGGTTACTAGAAACCAACTGGATGTTGCTGCTCCACTTTAACCTTATGGCATTCCATGCATCTGGCTATGTACTCTACAACATCATTCTTCATTCATGGACAATAGTATCGCTTCCTCATTACTATTATTTTCTTCTTATAATGAATTCCTGACACAAGTCACATTATGCATCTCTTTCAGAACCATCTTCCTTGTATATACAGAGTTTGGCACATAAGCTATGTCCTTATGCATGAGGATTCCATTCTCTTCCAACCTATGCTTATCAAACTTTGGTGGTATTTTATGTTGATATAATCCATCTCTTACATGCTTGTAATGTTCATATATAGCATTGGATTCAATGATCTTATCTTTCAAATCTAATGTACCACCTATGATAGTTGTTATGTACATCACATGTATCTTCCTATTGAGTGCATTGACTGCCTTATTCTCCTTGCATTTGTTGTGCTTGATATCAAAGTCATATTCAGATAGAAATTCCATCCACCTTCTATGTCTAAAATTCAAGGTAGGTTTCTCAAACAAATACTTCAAACCATCATGATCAATCCTTAATTCAAACTTCTTACCCATCAAGTAGTGTCTCCACATCTTTAAGGCATGAATGATGGTTGCAAGCTCTAGATAATGGGTGGCATAGTTATGTGCATGCTCTTTCACATTTCTAGATTCATAATTGATTACATGGCCATTTTGAATCAACACTCCACCAATTCCCTACTTACATGCATCAATGCATACTACAAAGTTTTCATTAGGATCTACAATCTTCAAAATTGGTGCAATGGGAAGCATTTGCTTGAGTTTATGAAAATTGTCTTCCTACTTGGAATTCCATTCAAACTTCACACCCTTCTTCTGCAAATATGTAATGGGATGAGCTAACTTTGAGAAACCTTCAATTAATGTTTGGTAGTACCCTGCCAACCCTAGAAAAGATCTTAGTTTTGATGCATTCTTTGGTGTCTACCATTCCATTATAGCTCTTTTCTTTTCAGGGTCCATTGAGATGCCTTCTTTTGACATGATGTGCTTCAATCAGTGGATTCTACTATGTTGTAATGAACACTTACTTAGCTTGTCATACAACTAATGTTCTATGAGTACTTGCATCACCAATCATAGATGATCTTCATGTTCTTCTTCTGACTTGGAATAGATAAGGATGTCACCCAAGAATACATTTACAAACTTATCCAAATACTTTATGAAACTCCATTCATTAGACACATGAATGTTGTCGGTGCATTTGTTAATCCAAAAGGTACCACTATAAACTCATAATGAGCATACTTGGTCCTAAATGTTGTCTTGTTGATGTCTTCATTGTTGGTTTTGACTTGGTGATATCTTGATCGCATATCTATCTTTGAGAATACTTTGGATCCTCTCAGCTTATCATACAAGTCATCAATCCTTGGCAATGATACTTGTTTCTGATCGTTTCTTTGTTCAATTTTCTATATTATATACATAGTCTTAGAGTTCCATGTTTCTTCTTTACCAATAACACAGGAGCTCCCTAAGGTGACACACTAGGCCTTATGTAACCTTTCTTCAATAACTCTTCTAACTGCATTTGCAACTCTTTCAATTATGGAGTGCTCATTCTATAAAGTGCTTTAGATGAAGGAACTGCACCTAGCACCAAATAAATAGTGAAATCAATCTCTCTCTCTCTCATATGGAATTCCTAGCATTTCTTGAAATACATATGCAAATTCTTGTAACATTGAGTAGCCTTGTAACTAGTTCTTTTCCTTCTTTTGGCTCCTACATGTGAACTACATTCAAATAGAAAACATTTTTGAAACACTTTCTCATTTGTAGAGTTGTGATCTGTTTCAAAGATATGGATCTAGATAGACCTCTCATTGTCACTTGATTGCCTTCCTCATCCAGACAAGTATAACTTTTATTGTGACACTCAAGTATGGGATGATGTGCATCTAACCAATCCATGTGAATCAATACATCATATGAACCTAAAGGTACGATGTTCAAGCCTGCAAAGGTCTTCAAATCATTCATTTCCAATGGATGTTTTCTTATTGCTTCTGTGAACTTCCTCTTAGTACCTGTATCCAACTACACTATACATATTGTCTCAAGCTTACTTTTATTCAAGTAACATATCTCAACTATGTTAGGTGCAATGTAACTGTGGCTATCACCAGAATCAATCAAAACAGATATAGTAACATTAGCAATATTACCTGCTACATCAATCATCCGGGACTAATGATCAGCTTGTCTACGATCCAGTGTTGCATAGATTTTCGAATACTTCTTCAAACATCACCAACAATTGAGGCTTATTGAATGTTGTTAATGATACTTCCCTTTCATAGACATTGCCTGACATAGTGATTCTTCTTACATATCCAACATTCAACAGGTGGTATTGGATTTCAGTCGGAATGTTCTTTCCCTTTTGTTTTGTTTTACTTTTGCTTATAGGAATTATAACTGTTTTTGAATGATACTGGTGGCCTGAATCATTTATTTCTCTATTCTTTCTTGTCTCTTTTCTTGTATTTCAAGTCCTTCTGATATGGAGATTTGTTCTTATTCTTATCATATAGATGCTTTGCCTTCCAAATGGCATCTTTAAGGGTCTTTGGTTTGTCATACTGAATCTTGTATTTATAGGAATTTGGTAGACCACTGAGGAACCATTGAATCTTCACTTTCTCATCCTTTATGAAATCTGCATACTTCAAGAGTTATAGGAATATTTTCTCATAAGCTTCCATGGTCATGCTACCCAAATTGAGTTCAAATAACTCCTCCATCTTCTTGTCATAGTAGTGCTATGAGAGATATTCTTTCTAGATGTATTTCTCGAACTTTCTCCAAGCAATTCTATCTTCATCAATATCTTTTGAGTTTAACTAGTTGATCCCACCAAATGTGTAATGCACCCAAACGTTACCATACATTCAGATAAATCATATCCCTTTTAATCAAGGCAACGCATACAAGTGCTAATATATATATTTTTAAATAAAACTAAATTGGACACCAATAACCACTCTCCATTTAGCAGAAGCTTGGTTAAATATAAGTTCTAATTCTTAATCAATGATTTTTTTTGTAACTAAGTGGGGATTCATTATATTATATATATAAAAAGAAACACCACAGAGATTATCAATACAAGGACTAATCACCCTTCCTCTTGGGGATACCAAAATGAGAAAAGAAAAAAAGAAAAAAAGAAAAAAAAAATATATATATATATATATATATATATANACATATTTCCAAATATATCAAGTGACTAGCTATCATGTTTCCTTTATGGCTTACAAAGTCAAAAATGCGATTTTTGAAAACTTTATATGAACTGTATCTGTAGCGATGAAAAAAAAACTAATAATCAAGTAAGACCATAGAACACTAAGAACCTGGTTATCCTTAGTTGTAGTCTTCCACACCAGAGATGATGATTGGGTTGTTCCAGATGGAGCCAGATGGAAATGCAGACCTGATGATGCTATTATCAATGTGTTATGAGGTGATATTCATTTTTGTAGCCATAAGTCTATTGATTCTTTTATTGTCTTCCACAATGGCCAAGGTGTTTTCTTCAAGGAAGCTATTCGAGTCACTCTGGTCCAGGGAGTTGTCCATAAGCATCCGAAGTACCAAACTTGACACTGCAGAGCACTCAGAATGTTGAGAATAGTATTTAATGTCGCACTAGTTCTGTATCCAGTCTGCGAAGGGTTTGTTGCAACCTTCATTGTTTAGACCGTTGGAATTCTCTTTTTTTGACTTCTGCATATTTTTGCTTAAGATGCTTCTCTTTTCTCCTTGTAAACTAAGGGGGGGTTCTCTAGAATGAATTGAATATTGACCCTTCTGTCCAATTTAGTGACGTTTTCATTAAGGATGGAGGCCTCGTGGTGCGTGTCCCTAATTATTCTAGATGCACTCCTGCCAGTATCCTACCTATGTCTCCTTTTCTTTAGAACTTGACCGATGGAGATTTTTCTAGTCCAAAATGTTATCAGGGTGCTGTCGAACAGGGGGATTCGAGCTCTTGTGGAGCCAGGGTCAGCCTCCCAGAAACTCAGAGTTTCCACCGACTGCATGTTGAAATAGGTCTGATGATAGTCCCAAATATTTATTTCTTGTACGTGGATGCCATGTTGAATTTCATGTAGTATGAGATACTTGTAAGCCATGGCTATTTAGCTGCACGAAATTGGTTGGTTGTGATGTTTCTCTGGATTTCGATAAGCATTCGACATCGTTTTGGACATCCCATCTTCTTGTCATTTGGATTGTTGCTGTAAAAAGAATTTTGGTTTCGTTTTAAGGTGATAGGGATGAGGATAAATTTCCTTGTTTCTCCATACTTTCTTAAATTGAGACTGCTATCCATAATTGGCATGTACTCACAGGTACTTACACCTTTGAGTTCCATCATAATTGTGTACATCTGGCTGCTGTCCAAATCAACCCAAATCATGTCCAAGGCATATACAGGCCTTTTCTGTGAGTAATTGTACGATTCATTTAAATTGTTTCTCTTGGACCATGTGCTCTGCATGGTTGCAATCTGTCGTTGGATTTGTATTGTCATGTTTTTCCTAGATCCCTTCCAATTCAATGAAGACCCCTGTCCTTTCCATTAGGTGAATTTTTTGGGGTATGTTGCAGTGCCATGATGGAATCTGCTGGACCACTATTGGTATGAGTGCTCATGTCCTCGCTAGCTAGAGCTAAACAATTGGACATGAAAGCCTCCTTGTGTAGACGTGCGGGTTCATCATTAATTATTCTTGTACCAACAAAAGTACCCGCATTAGCCATGTGGTGAGAAACCTTGTTCCCTTTACATTTGACGTGGTTAAGGATCAACATTGGTATTTCCCTGATTAGATCTATTAGAGTTTAGAAGTCCTCTTCCAACCTCCAGTTTCAACTTAGAGTTTTGACATTGGTACCATGGAATAATTTGGTAATGTAGTTGATTAGAATCTGAGAGTCCCCTTCCACCACTAGTTTTATGTAATGATTATTGATAGCAATTTTCAGCCCCCTTAGTAGAGCTTCCAATTCCGTTGCATTATTGCTATTGATCCCCGTATATCCTGCATAAGTTCTAAGAATGATGCCCTTGTCATTTCTGGGAACTCCTCCAAATATTGCTTGCTCAGGGTTGTTTTTGGAGGCTCCATCGAAGTTGAGTTTGATGAACCCAATCTAAGGAGGGATCCATCTCAAGGGACTTAAGTTGCTAGGATGACCTAAGTGATACTTGACCACTTGGAGTTGTAGTTGGAGGCCCCATGCCTCAAGGATTCTTGTTTCCTATTCATCTAAGTTTCTGTCCTCTTTCATCTAGGCCTAAAGCTCAACTGTTTCATTTATCATGATTTTTATTTTGAGCCATAAGTGCTCTTGAGAAGAGGTTTAATTTCTGAAAATTTTGTTGATTCCTTTCCTTCCATATGGACCAAAGGAGAAAGGTCGGGAAAACCTTCTAGAGTCTATTAAGGATTGAATTTTTGAAGGGTTTATAGTTCTAGTTAAGGATGGTTGCGTTTATACTAGCTCTACCACGTTTGGTGGTTCAAAACAAAGTATCCCCTTTGTCCCATAGGTCATTGATTAAGTGGCAAGACTTGGACAAGTGTGTGTTGTCCTCTCCATTGAGTTTACACATGTAACAAAGGTTAGGCCACATGAACCCTCGCTTCATAAGTTTGTACCATGTGAGAGTTCTGTTTTTTTATCAGCAGCCAGAGGAAAGTGGATATTTTTTGACCAAAGGTTTGTGCCCAGATGATTTTCCAAATAGGCTCTTGCTACAGTTCATGATGTCATACAATTATTAAGTAACTTTCCTTAAGCGTGTAGGTGCCCTTGGAAAGGTATCCCCATATGAATTTTTCCTCCCCTTATCTTGTTTTGTAGTTCCTCATATACCGCAGCAACAGTTTCGTGCAGAGGTTGAGCATGCTAGTTGCTAGGGGAAAACCATTGCCTCCAGTCTGTTCTGATTTCACTATTATTCTAGAAGTGGTTTACTTTGAATAAATCTATTTCTGTTATCTCCTTTTTCAAAGGAGGGTTGGATAGCAAGTTGTTCATCTTGGGAGATTGTTTCCAAGAGTCATCCCAAAAGAGAGTTGTTCTACCATTTTTTTATTTCCCGGAAGCTGTGGTTTTGGATGAGATTCTTGTTCCTCCAAGCCAGGTTCCAGACAATTGAGTTGCTTATTTGGTCATTGTATCTGATAAGTTCATGTTGATTTACATAGGGGAAGTATTTGTCTTGCTAGAATAGGCCCCAAGGTTCTTGATTACGATTGAGCCAGTTCCACCATATCTTAGAGCCTAGGGCTTGACTTGTGCAATCTGGGTCCCTTAAACCTAGACGTCCCTTGACTTTGGGTTTACAGACATCCTCCCACTTGACTAGAGCCCATTTATTTTTGTTGTTGTTACTTCCCCATAAGAATTTCCTTTGAATATTCTTAATGCGCTTGAGGATATATTTGGGGGAAGCCATGACTAAGAAAAGGTAGAGTGGCATAGCCTACAACACAAATTTGACAAGGATTAATCTTCCCGACAGATTGAGCGACCTGAAGGACTAGTTTGATAGGGGTTTAGTGAGGTTCGAAAGTAAGTCTTCCTAATTGGCTTGGTAGACGGGTTTTTCCATGAGGGGGGATCCAAGGTATTTGGTGGGTAAGCCGCAGCTACAAAGGCCCAAATTCCATGAGGGGGGATCCAAGGTATTTGGTGGGTTATGTTGCAATAAATTCCCATTTTTCCTGCATTTGTGGGGGAAGAAATAATGATGTTTTGGACCAATTTTGGTGGAATTTAATTCTGAAAATCAAAATATAGGGAATAATGGTGGGATTATGATGTATAATAATTATGGTTTGCGCCATAGAGAGCTATGTGGACTTTTTTTGTGTTAACAAGTTGTCCCTTAATGTGTGAGGGTAGGAGCTCATCGTATGGTCGACATACATCATAGGATCAAGGGAGAAACGGTGAGAACTGTGGAGAACTCGGAGAGAACCATGGAGGAGTCAAAGGCTCCTCATTCGAACTGCAGTGGCTTTTGATTTGTATTACTTCTCAAAAATGTGTGAGGTACATATAATCTTAGACATATATATGGACGAGGAGGGCATACCCATGCTCGTATCAATGTATCAATATACAAATGGGGATAAATAATCAAATAATGGGAGTCAATCAATACATATAAATGGAATTACATAATAATGGCCTCAATGGGAGGCTGGATACAAATACATATATGAAGAACTGGTACATAGAAACAATGCAATTCTCTTGGAATGTAATATCACAATAAATGATGCTTTGTTGAATCTGAAGGTGTACACAACTGTATGGACTCAATGAATGAGAGTCAAAATATCTGAGGTACAATAAATGACATATGATACTGGAGATATACAAAAGTATGATACTGAGAGGCTTCTGAACACTGTCTCCAATGCATTCCGGATATCACAAGGGCAATAAAATTGTATGAGTCCCCAAATATAGTCACCAATGTGCTAGAGTTGGGTGACAACCGGAGTCTTCAACTGAATAATGAAGGAACCAATACCATGTACGAATCTCAACGGTGCGATAATGTAGTTGAATTCGATCACGTGGCATACAACCAACCCAAAAGGAACTAAGGACTTGTTTCACGTGGTCCAAGGAAATCATCAATGAAGTGGATGAAAAAAAGATATAGGGACCTCTAGGTCTATCCTTTGGAATACATGTGTTGAAGTCAACAGAGGGAGACATACAACTACCAAGGCAATGAGCTTTCCTTGATAAAAGCACGAGGGGGACAACCAGAGATATGGAATAATAATGGAATGGAGACACATATTGGGAAACATGGTCAGGGTAGTATGGGGGACTCACACTTCCTTTTTTCAGAGTATAATGGCAGGGATGACCTAGCAGCAAATGACACTGACTCATGGGGAGGGAATCATACCTGTGGAACTAGGTATATGACTGCAAAGGGAGTTACTCGAGGAAATCATTGGACAAGTGATATCCAGGAGATCCAAGGGAAACTTAACGCAGAGTACTCCGAACAAAGGTGACCCAATGGAGGAGAGTTGCATAACAGGATACTATATGCAACATGTGTGGGCACTAAAAGGCATCATTTGGTCCTTCTCCATAGTTTAAGAAGCACGACGAATGGATAGAAGTATCATCATTATGATATTGTTTCGTGGATTTTTTTTGAGCCCGAGATGATAAATGCTCGATGGTGTTTTCATGTTTAGAGAATCTGAAAACATGAAGAAGACTCCAATGTGTCTCTTTTTTCGTATAGTAGTCTCCTAAGTCCGAAAAAGGATAAAACTGTACAAAGGAGAACTCTCCAAATCGAAAGGGGCAAACAGACTTATTTTCCGTAGGTAGTCTAACCAGGCCAGAAAAGGTTAAAACCTATATTGATTGGATGGTCATTCAATACTTTTACGAGCGTGAGCGGAACCAAGTTCGCTCGACAATATTTTCTTTATGAGAGGGCTGGAAAAGAGCTTAAATACAACCCATAAGTGAGATTTTTCATAAATTGAGGCCCCATTGTCCAAAAAAGCATAAAAGGATACAAAGGGAAACATTCCTAGCTGGAAGGTACCAGGGTGATCCTTTTCTTTAATGAGTCTACATAGTCCGAAAAAAGGATAAGCAATACCACATAGACGCCCTTTCAAATACTTTAATGAGTGTGAAAGTAAGCAAGTTTTCTCGGCAATCTTTTCATTCTTTAAGGAGTCAGAAAAGAGCTTAACATAAACTCTGTAATGGTCAGTCGAGAAAGGAGAAATTTTTCAATGTGCCGAAAGGGGTGAATTTGTTATCATGGCTGGCAAGGAGAAAAAATAATAGTGGAACACTTGTCGGGCCTCCTTACGGGATGATGAATGGTGGTATCATAAGGGAAAGTTTGCAGTATGGATGGAGCAGAGGGCTCGTGAACATGCAAATACATAAGAGGCTTGACTTGCCTGGTGGCACACAAATAGAGGTAATTCTACGAAACGACCAAAACAAATATAGGGAGAGCATGAGATGTGAGTCCCATAGGTGGACAGAGTGTTAAAAATCAAACCCGTTGGTGGGAACAGCGTGAAAAACGGACGTTGGATGACTCTATGGCATATGGAAGAATGAGTTGACCAAATGGAGGCCTATAATCAAGGGGGGCCACATGACACATGTCATTTTCACTGTTCAGTGTTGAGTTGGAGTGTGTTATCCACTAAGTTTCACTTAGTGGACTTTTCAAGTGAGCCACCAAGGATCGGAACAAATCAATTGTTATTACTATGTGCTTGAAAGTTCCATGGTTTCATCAGGGCCAATTGTGGTCCCTTTTTCACATGTTCACACCCCCTTGGGGGAGGTCATCAATGTCATCATCCTTGAGTGTTTTTTCATTCGTTGATTATGTGATGTTTTTTTAAGCGACATATAATTTTCAAGTATTTCACTCAACATCATTCAAAGTCGAGATGGTGAAATTGGTCATTATGTCTTAAAAGGTTATTAAATCCTAGGTTTTATGTATTATACCATGCTAGTCATATTCCCAAAGTTTCGTGGACATACTCTAAGTCTTTCATAGGATTTTTTAATTTTTAGTTTCTTAATAAAATCATCGATATGGTGTATTTTAATTGTAAAAGTTTAAAAGGTCATAAAATTGGGTCTAGGGAGCCAATTTGGTCATGGGGATGCTCGTTTTTGGACCCAGATCCCCCACTTAACCCCTAAACCCACTTTTGAGAGTCAAGTTAGTAATTTTCAATTATTAATTTTGACTTTCTCTCTGAAGTGACTCAGAGGGTCCAATAAATGGAAAAAATGAAGAAAACCCAATTCCTAAATCAAAGGCATCTTGTATGGGACTTGTCTCTGAGGTGTCAGGGAGGTTTATGATCTTGTATAGAGCATTAATGAAGAGGTTGGAGCATGTACAATCAACAAGAGAGAGGCTCCTACTTTCCTCCTTCAAAGGAGGGTGCATTCTCCTCATGGAGGGCACATTCCTCCACATGGAAGAGTTGGATGGAGAGGAGGAGGATTCCCAAAGGAAGTGGGATACCTCATGAGAGGTGGAAGCCTTCCCTCCCACGAATTTAACCATCCTACCATGATTTTCGCAACCCCCAAAACCATCTCACACCTGGCAAATTCACCCCCCTGGGGTTTGAGCTCCATTTTTGCTACAAAAAAAGGGTCTTTCTCCTCATTCAACAGGATGTACTAAACCTCTGCCCATTGTCCTTTTTTTGTTAATATTTTTTTAATAATATTGAAGGCTTTGGAGGCTAATATATGGCATTGCATTGCGAGCTTGTGACTTGGCTAAATTTGAGGTGAAATCTGTTGAATATCATAATTTATTTTTGTCAAATGATGTTTTTAGATCTTGTTTACTTTTAATAAGTATTTGTTGCTGTCAATTTACTTATTTGAATTTCATTATCATAATTGTGTAGGAGCAACATACTGTATTTGGTTATACTTATGCTCTCCTGCTTTTTTTATTGATGAGATTGACAAGATCTAACATTGTTTGCATTAGAAATTGTCTAGTTTTTGCAGGTTCTTCTTAGGTAGAAGGGGTTTGGAGATAGGTTGCATCCACTTATCTTTTACAATAGCCATTTTTTTGTACTTAACATATTTATTTTGCAAATCCCTCTCTCTTTCACATATTTCAAGCATGGGCTTGGGGTTTTCACTCTTCTTCTCTAAAAAATTCAATATTCCTTCTTGGTTACAGTTACTTGATGCTTAATAAAATTAGATAGATCAATTTAATATCTAAAATATGATTTTAATTAGGCATATACATATCAGATCTAGGCTCCTTTGAAATCTTCATTTTGAACTAGATTCGATTTAGTCTCTCAAAGTGCCCTTTTCAATCAACAAATTTACAAATTTTTCGAGCATTTTGAGTAGTGTAGATTAGGCATTTGTTTTGATTAATTTGGGACATTCTAACATATTCAAGTCGCTAGTTTTTTTCAGGTTTTTAGGAAAGGAGGAGGACATACTACTCAAATTTTGAGTTTCGGGTTACCCAGGACATCAAAAACTCCATCCTCTATCCCTCTTCTTCTTTCCTTTTCTCTCCCAGTAGTATTGTAAGCCTTTCAATCCTTTTCAAGGATAAAAGTGCAATCATAATTCATATTTCCGATCATACTGTAAATTCAATAATAAATAAAGCAAGTGGGCTACACAACACCCACACTCCATCCCCCTGCGGGGATTCGCAGTCTCCTTCATGGTTTGCATTTTACTAATCGACACATGCACACACTCTGCCTTCTAGAAAGGTTGTATAGTTTAGTTGTTTTTCTTTGATTTAGTATCTAAATTTCATACCCGACTCGTTACCACAAAGTATGCTCTTGCCACCAACCAAATACTTTTTGTCAATTATTGGTGGATGATCAGAAAGTGACACATAGTTGTGGTTTAATTTGTCATTACTGTATTTGATTCTACAAACATCTTTGCTTCATCAAATTGGAATAAACATTTTGTTGTAAACTCATGTATGTTATTTCCCTCTGTGGGCTTTGCGTGGTCATTGGGGAATCAAAAAAGGTTTGCGACACTCTTTAAATTCCTCACATTAATCTAATAAGCCATTAATAAAATCAACTACCCAAAAATCATTACGAAGATCTGACGTACAATATTTGACAATTGTGGGAAAATTCTTCAAAGGAAGTGGGAACCACTAAGTAGTGACTTCGAGATGCAGTCAAGATATATCCTTGTTGGTGTAGCGTTTGACACCTTATTAGAGACTCCAATTCAGGCCACATTCTTTAGTGAGGAACCACTTTCATCATCTTCTGGATATATTCTTAGTACTTTCAATATATCGAGAATCCCCTTCCCATAACTCAACTCATATTTTAATAATTAAAACTGACCAAGACACATTTCAAAACATTTCATTTCAACAACATTATTTTACTTTGACTCCATTGGCACTGATATGATTCGCATTTATTTCAATTTTCTTATGTGTTGATATTATGTTGATAGAATATTTATTTAAATTTGAAAACAATCTTGTCTCGGTAATTTTACTTCAAAAGACTCATACACAACTTACTTCCATCATTAACGACTAAAACTTAAGAGACATAGAAAACTCTTTCTTAGGGACCACCCCCCTTGGCTTCATTAGGATTTTTACCTAAATGGAGCAGTCAAGCTCAAGTGACAGAACTTGACTTGAGACTTTCCCCCAAGGACATACCTAGCACCTTGAATATTTATGTTGCACTTAACCCCTAGGTATGTGAAAGGAAACAACACGTTTTGGCGTCATTATCGGGGAACTTTCTATTCATGGGTTTCGACTTTTTTCTTTTTTCTTTTTTGCTTTGTTTGGTGAATTATTAGAGTAGATCTTTGATTCTTTGTTTGGCGACTCCACTAACCTTTTTCCTTTTTTACAAAGAAAAGCAAAAAAGAGAATTTTGTGTGAACGATTTATGATGCATATTTTTGTTTTCACATGGCAACTCCATTGAAGGAAGAAAACCCTTGTTTCTCACAAAAATTGTTGAGATTGATTGTGTGTAGATGAGCCCAAGTAAACAGTAAAATTTTAAAGCTCATTATTTTGAAAACTCCATGGTTATATCAAATGCTTAATGTTGAGTAACAATATGGATAAGGAAAGAACTCGAATTTCTAGTAAATATCCTTCCTTCAAGTTATCAAACATCCCAAGAGTCCCTAATTATCATAATGGTGAAGATATCTTTGATTATCTACCTATCTTTTGGGGAAATAAACATGTGGAGTTCCGACATGTCATATATTTCCTTAAAATTCTGGTTGACTTCAATGTTTTGTATGGAGATAATATGATGGAAGTGTTTGTTGGTACTCTACGAGGAAATGCTTTTGAATAGTATCTCAGTGGTCTTCCAAATAAAGGTATTACTTCCCTTTCAAGCTTCCTTGGAATATTCTTGATGCAGTGGCATACAGGAGAGACTGGCATGAAATATTTAAACAAGTTTTTGGAAGGGTTCCTTTTCGCTTCCTTTCCCTAGATAGAGTATCATGAGGAAGACCCTAAATTACCTCGTCTCATTAGGATAGGAAATGATAGGTATTGGGTGCTACCTCCAAGAGATCACAATGAAGAAGAAATCCATGATGATTCCATTGAGTTTGTGCATGAAGATCCATTAATTGAAAAATATTGTTGAAGACCCTCCTCATGTCACATCAATGAAGAATAGTGATGATTGGGAATGCTTTCATGATTATTTCAGTGATTATGATCACATTTGTACTCCACACCTACGTCACTATGAAACCATTACAAAAGCTTATAATGAAACTTATGATGAAAAATGTAATGTGCAAGATGGCACTCCTACCTGTTCTCCATATAATGATGATAGTATGGATGGTTTCATGCCTTGTGACCTTTTTTCTGAAGAAGATGAGTATGAAGAGGAGGACAAGTATAACCTGGAGCACGATACAAGTGACAAAGACGCCCTTATGTCCGACAAAGATGTTGATGAGGATTCCTGGACATTCATGGAAAATCCAATCTATGACATGTTTGAGGAGGAAAACAATGAACCATAAACTTTTGGTGGTTTTGTTGATAATCATGTATATGACATATCTAATGGAGGGAGTTTTGAGTCTCTTGATGGCTTTATTGAAGATCCTATCAATGAGGTTTTTAAAGAAGAGAGCGGGAATCTTGTGACCGTGAGAAATTTTTATGTGAAAGAGGAGCATGTGGTTTATACATATGATCAGTTTGAGCCATATATCAGTAACGGTAATGAAGACTTGGAGAAGCAATGCAGTGAAGAGTCAAATTGGGCGCAATTAGTTGAAGACTTTTTTCAGCTATCGTCTTCACATATAGATGTTCCTTATTATTTGGAGCAGTTTGGGGTGTATAGATAGAGTTATCAACAGATAATCCCTTTGGATGAGCATGTTGACTTGCCTCATCATACGAATTTGTACATTAGTCCTATCTAATATTGGATAGAAGAATCCCGCAAGAGGACTTACCAGGTTGGGAAGCAGTTCGATGATCTTCGACATGATTATAATCTCTCGCCCAACCTTCCCTTCTTGAAGTTTCATACAAGTTTGCATTTATTAAATAATACTTCCTTGCTATTTATGGTAACCAAAGACAAGGCCAAAACCTTTAAAATTGATAAAATGCTTAGGTAGTTACATTGGATATTTGATTTTACTTAAAATTTATTTTGTCATGCCTAGAGTAGGAAAATAAGCTCCTTAAAGTAAGCATTTACTTTATGCATTTCTTTTATGTACTTAGGAATAAAGCTATTTTCATTAATTAGTTTTTTATTCCTTTCAATAAAGCAACTTTTGGATCATTGGTTCTTTTCATAAAAATTGTGCTACTAAGGTTTTCTTGTCAAGGTGAAATGTTTTTACAAATTATAAGAACCAGAGATTCTAGTGTTCCCGTATGCTCTCCTTACCTGAAGACCAAATCGAGCACATGTCCCACAGTTGGAGACAGATGTTATCCACTAAGTTGCACTTAGTGTATTTTTCAAGTGAGCCACCAAGGATCGAAATAAATCAGTTGTTCTTACTCTGTGCTCCGAAGTTCCATGGTTTCATCAGGGCTAGTTGTGGTCCCTTTTTCGCATGTTCACACCCCCTCGGGGAAATTGTAATAAATGACATAGCATGATGGTTTATTTTTGTAAAAGGATTGGACTTCTTAGGACTTGGTCATCAATGTCATCATCCTTGAGTGTTTTGTCCCTCGTCGATTATGTGACGCTTTTTTAAGCGGCGTATAATTTTTGAGTTTTTCACTCAAAATACTCCCAAGCCAGGATGGTGAAATTGGTAATTATGTCTTAAAAGGTTATTAAATCCTAGGGTCTATGTATTATACCATGCTAGTCATAGTCCCAAATTTTCATGGACATGTGCTAAGTCTTTCATAGGATTTTTTAATTTTTAGTGTTTTAGTAAAATCATCGATAGGGTGTATTTTTGTCATTAACATAAGAACGGATCGATGAGGCATGAAGGCTCTCCCGTGGCTAGGGCCAAACCCTTGCCGCCCTGCGTCTCCTCCAGGCTGCGTGCAGGCCCCCTGCGGCTCCTCCAGGCTGCGTGCAGGCCTGTCCCGCTGAAGCTGCCCGCTCTGGTTCGCGTCCAAGCTGCGTTGCGGTTTTGAGCAGCGTTTGAAGCTGCGTCGGCCTTTCTCCTCCACCGTGGCCATGCATTCCTCTCCCTCCGGTGGACGAGCCATGGATCCGTTGGAGGCTTTCAGAGTTCTTGTTAGATCTGCAGGCCCTAGGGCAAAGGCCGCCCCTCCTGCCAAGTTTGTTAAAAAGATGGAAGAGATCCCTTCTCTGGAGCTCTCCCCTTCTGATCCGTGTTGCATGGCCCTTATGCTCTCAGAAAAAGCCCTCATTGGCAAGTTCATTGGTTTGTGGCCCAATCCCAAAGCAGTGGATCAATGGATAGTAGAACGTTGGAGCTCCCTGGCGCCCTCCCATATCTCTTTATGTGCTGCAGGAAGAGGGTATTTTGTGTTTATCTTTGAGAACAAAGAAGAGCAGGATCTAATCTTCCGATCTGGACCATACTTCATGGGATCGAGGGGGCTGTTCTTAGCTCCTTGGTCTCTGGACTTCAATCCTGAAGCAGAGATCACCGATGCCCCGGTTTGGGTCCGGCTTCCCCATCTTCCTCTTCATCTCTGGGGGAAAAGCTCCCTTGCTGATATAGGAAACAAGCTCGGCCGTTTTCTGGATAGCGCGGAGCCTAAAGGGGATCAGTACACCTGTGCGCGCATCTGTGTAGAGGTCAATCTCGAGAAAGGGCTCCCGGAAGCCCTTCAACTCACCTTGGGTGACTGGAGTCACATCCAAGAGCTGGACTATGAGCATATTCCCTTCAAATGCCTCCGGTGCCATGTTTACGGTCATTTCACGAAAAGCTACCCCAAAGCCCCGGTGACGGTGGCTCCTCCCCCGGCCAATGGGGCAGACTTCCAGCCAGTTGCTAATAGACGAAGGGCTCCCCGGAGAAAGGACTCCAAATCAAAGGTGCCCACCGCAGAAGAATCTACCCCGGCTAATAAAAACATATTTGAAGCCCTTCAAGAACTTGATGACCAGGATCCAGAAGCAGCAGCAGCGGTTGAAGAGACGCTGGAGCCAGGTCCAGGTCGAGAAACTGAACCTCCAGCAGCAGAAGAGGTTCCAGAAGTGCATGCCCCCCCTGGTACCGTGGAAGACCCCACGCCTGAGACCCTTGGTTCGAAGAAAGATCCCATCGATTTGGGTGGTGAGACCTCAGCCCAGGTAGGGCTGGCATCCTTGGTCCCTTCAACAGAGGAAACCTCCGACTCTGAAGACTTTTCAGCCCCTTCTCCTCCCCTCACCAGAGGATGCAAGACGAATAAAGAACGTAGAGAAAAGGAAGCAGCCTCAAACATCAGCACGAGCTATCAGAAGAAACTGGATCCTTTCATTAAGGGACACTCCTCTCCGCCGGTTTAATGCTCTATTTCTGTATTCTTCTCTGCTCACAATTTGTGAGAGTATACTCTTGTAAGCAGTACTTTTCTCGCAATAGTTTCAGGAACATTTGGGATTCATTTCTCAAAGCATTTTTAAGAAGGCTGACTGTTTTAATTGAGGCCATCAGCCTTCTTTCTCGGAATTCCTCCTTGTACGCCTGGCTGGGCTACAGCCTTTTTTTTTTAAATTATAAAATTTTCAGTTTCTGTTAAAAAAAAAAAATCATCGATAGGGTGTATTTTAATTACAAAAGTTCAAAAGGCCATAAAATTGGGCCTAGAGAGCGAATTTGGTCATCGATATGCTCTTTTTTGGACCCAATTCCCCCATTGAGCCCCTAAACCCACTTTTGAGAGTCAAATTAGTAATTTTCAATTATTAATTTTGATTTTCTCTCCAAAGTGACTTGGAAGGTCAAATAAATGGAAAAAATGAAGAAAACCCAATTCCTAAATCAAAGGCAGCTTGTTTGGGACTTGTCTCTAAGGTGTCGGGGAGGTTGAGGATCTTGTCTAGAGCATCAATGAAGAGGTTGGAGCATTTACAATCAACAAGAGAGAGGCTCCTACTTGTCTCCTTCAAAGAAGGGTGCATTCTCCTCATGGAGGGCGCATTCCTCCACATGGAGGAGTTGGTTGGAGAGGTGGAGGCTTCCCAAAGCAAGTTGGATACCTCATGAGAGGTGGCATCCTTCCCTCCCATGAATTTGAACTTCCTCCCATGATTTCTCAACCCCTAAAACTGTAAATTTTCCTTTAAGATTCAACTAGGGCTAAACAATATATTAAATTGTTACTGAAAAACCAGACATGAATTTATTTTACTAGTATTACAGCGGAATATAAATACTGATATTATACACAACATCACATAAAAATTAGACACAGTATTTGGGTATGGAAACCCCCAGATAAAATCCAAGATGGGAAAACCAGTGTAGCAGTCAGATATAGAATTTATATTATGAAGATATGGAGCTTAAACCAGTAGATAAATCACCCAACCTGGTGAAATGACCCTCTGGAGAAACACTGGACAAGTCCAACAATCCAGCACACCCTAACGCAGCAGTACGTCCTCCTCTACGTGGGTGTACGGATCCAGCGCTGATGTCATCCTGAACTGATTTTCTACGGTTGTACGGTTGCCTCCTATTGAATGGTACGGTTTCCCTCTACATCCTTTTGTGCGATGTCTAGCTCAGCCTAGAACCTCGGTAAATCTGTTGGGTAGTGCTCCTTCGTATTTTTAGTAAATTTCTTTGTCTAACTTCTCTTTGCATGTATCTCACCTGTGTACGTGTCCTCTCCACCAAGTCTCCTTTTAAGTCAATGGCTAAGTGAAAACCCTAACCCTCACTATGGATTAATTGATGTGATCCTCCGGTGAGATCAATGGTCAATATTATATTAGCCATCACTTAAATATTTCACTTTTCACTTTATAAAAGTGATTCCAATAAGTCAAAATCAAATTAGAATTATTTAAGTATTTTCCTAAGTCCAAACATAGGAAATTCACATTACATAGATTTGGCTTCTGGTTTAATGTCTTTCTAGCATGCAAGAACACATGCAATGATAGAATACCTTCCTTGTGTCCACTTCCTAACACTCCCTCTCAATGAGGAAGGGATTCGGTAGCAACCCCAACTTGTCTCTGAACTTCACAAAACTGTTTCTGCAAAGTGCCTTGGTGAAAATGTTTGTCGCCTGCTCATCTGTTTGTATGTACTCCAACCGAATGGTTCCTCTCTGTCCACAGTATCTCAAGAAGTGGTATCAAATGTCTATGTGTTTGCTCCGATCACGAAACAATATATTTCCAGATAGCCTGATGCTACTCTAATTGTCACAGTGAATCACAGTAGCCTCTGATGTAGCGAAGTATGTGCTTCGAAACCATCCAATGCACACTCTGAGGGTCCACCATGAACTGGATCAAAGAGTTAACTGCAAAGCTAATGTCTAGTGGTGTGTTGACCAGATACATGAGTGATTCGCTCAGTTGGATATACAAGGTAGGATCAAATCCATCTGATCCTGATGCATCAATCTTCCTCTAGTTGGATACTAGATGTATGGACATAGGATTGCAATCCGCTATCCTGAATCTCTTCAAGATCTCCACTGCATGCTTCCCATGTCTAATGAAGAAGCACCCATCTCTATGCCAAACATCCAAACTTAAGAAGTAATGCATCAACCCAAGGTATTTCATCTCAAACTCAACTGCAAGGTTGGACTTGCAGTCGTCAATCAACCTCTCATCTCGTGTAAGAAAGATATCATCTACATATAATACCAGTATGAGGAACCTCACCTGACAATAAGTACAAGTCGTGGTCTGCCTCACTCCGCTGGAATCCCATCTCCTCTAGATAGTTATCTATCCTTGAGTACCATGCTCGAGGTGCCTGCTTAATCCCATAAAGAGCTCTTTGCAACCTGCATACAAGTGTTTCATTGTTCTCCACCTCGAATCCCTCGGGTTGCTCAATGAATACCTCCTCCTATCTAACTTAGTCTAGGAAGGCAGTCTTGATGTCCATCTAATGGACACGTTGACCCATCTCTGTTGCTAATCAGATAATGGTCTAAATAGAAAAATGCCTGGAAACAAGGGCGAAGATATCATCAAATTCAATACCATCCTTTTGTGAAAACCCCTTTTCCACGAAGCGCGCCTTGTTCTTCTCCACTCTTTCGTCTACTGCTTGCTTTACCTTGTAAATCCATCTAGATCCCATCACCTTTTTACCTTGTGGCCTCGTCACAACCTCCCATGCCTAATTACTCGTGATTGAGTCATACTCCTCAACCATGGCCTCCTTCCACACATCATGTTTTGCAGCCTCATTGAAACTAGAAGGTTCAGAGTTAATCAACTCTGTCAGCAGTACCATATAGCTAAGCGTCTTTGGTGGTTTGCTCCGTCTCATGGAGATCTGTGCAGGATTCACCTGCTTGGAATCATGAACTATGGACCTAAACCACTTAGGCCTTAGCCTACTATCTACCTGCTGCGAATGTTGGATATCTATCTCTTGTTTGACTCATCCTCCAAGTCAATGAAATGTACCTCTAGCTCCTCCATTTTCACTCCCGAGACCTCTGTTGGCTCCTCCTATACTAATAAGTCCATAGATATCTGCAAAGCCCTACCCTCATCAAATTGGACATCCTTGCTCATAATGATCCTCTTGCAAGCAGGAATATAAACTTTGAATGCCTTCGAAGTCTCGTTATAACCAACAAGTAACCCCTTCTCTCCAGAAGGGTCCAACTTCTTCCTAGTGTCAGCATGAATGTGACAATAGCAGACACTCCCAAATATGTGCAAGTGGCTCACATCTGGTCTAGTGCCTGTGAATACCTCCTCGGGTGTCTTCCTCCCCAAAGTTGTGTGGGGACACATGTTCTGGATATATACTGCAGTACTGTATGCCTTGGCCCAAAGGAATAATGGTAATCATTGATCAAATAGCATGGCCTTGGCTTCTCCTAGCATCTTCATGTTCTTTCTCTCTGCCACTCCATTCCGTTGTGGGGTATGAGGCACTTTGTGCTCCTTCTTGATCCCCTCTGCTGAGTAATACTATAAGGACTTCTTGGAGGTGTACTCTCCCCCATTGTCTGTCCTTAAAACATGGATTTTCCTCCATGTATGGTTTTCCACAAGAGTGTTGAACTCTTGAAACCGATCAAAGACCTTTGACTTGGCCTTCAAGAAATATCTTCCTAAAATAGTCGTCAATGAAAGTGACGCAGTAGCTATAACCACTGAAATACTAGACACTCATAGGTCCGCAAACATTTGAATGCACTGAGTCTAATGTTCCCTTAGACTTGTGCTCATTCTGTGGGAAAGGTATCCTGGTGTTCTTCCCCAATGCACAATCCTTGCAATGGTTATGCTTCTCCTCCTATACCTGAGGAGCTCCAATGACAACGTGTCTCAAGTGCCTTAGTGATCCATGGTGTAAGTGTACCTAACCCTGACTGTTGCTGCTGCTGACGAGAACCTTGCAGCCTCAAAGTGTAGTCTATACACCTTCCTGCTCTGTATCCCAATCACCTTATCCAAACTCTTATATGACCCCTTGGACCTAATATACACTCTATGGTCTCGAAATTTCACCTGAAATCTTGTGTCCTCCAGAGTGGAGACTGATATGAGGTTCTTGGTCAACCCTAGAACATACAATACATCAGCAAAGCTAAGGGGTTTTCCAGACTCCCTCTGAAATGAAACAGTGCCAACTCCCTGTGCCTGATACTGTGCATCATCACCCAACTCTATGTGAAGGTTTAATCTGCCTTTCTACAATTCCTTGAAGAACCTCTTTTGTCTTTTCATATGACAAGATGCTCCACTGTCCACATACCAAACGTTGTTGCCTGTGGTGCTTGTTATGCAATTAATCAAGCAAAATACTCATCGAAGTTATTGTTGAATTCCTCCACCTCTGTAGATCATGCCATCTGGGTATTGTTCTTCTTCTTCCTATCTGGGCGCTGGCAGGAAAAGTGTCCCTGCTTGTGGCAACTAAAACACTTGATCTTTGACATGTCAAGGTTCTTCTTACCACCCTTATTTTTATTTTCCTTACCCTTGCTCTTCCCTGACAGGGTTAGAGCCTCCTCATCCACAATCTGTGGGGAACTGCTGGATGACCTTGACCCTTGACCCATGCGACTCTCCTCCTACACAAAATCATCCCACAACCTCTGCCAATCAGGGAGATTCTCCCTAGCCACAACACCTTTGACAAAGGTGTCCCATGGCTTAGAAATTCCATTGAGGGTTATTCGAACTAGCTCCTCATCCCCAATATTAGAGCCAACAACTCCAAGCTCATCTCTAATCTGTGTGAGCCTTGTGAGATAAGGAAACACTCCTTCACCCTTGGCCATCTTGGTATTGCGCATCATGTCTTGCAGCACTATCTTCCAGTTTTCGTTCTTGCTCTGCTATAGACTTTCCAAAGCCTTCCACATCACTGATGTGGTCTTCTTCCTAAAAATATGAGGGACTATGTGGTCCTTCACTCCATCCAAGATGATCAACATGGCTTTGGAATCTATCTTCTTCCAAGCTACCAACTCTATTGGATTTGTGGGTACAAACTTAGTGGAGTCAATGTGCTCCTTTGCATCACTGACATCCAAGATCCTTATGCTCCTTTATTTCCATGTAGGAAATTTCTGAGCCCCCTGGAGTCTATCCTCAACTCTCAAATACACTACCATATTGAAGTGTGTACCTGTCAAAAACTCTAGGTTTATGTCTTCAATAGATCTACCCATGATCTATCATTGTTGTAGCAAGTCTCTCAAATTTAGCTCAACTAAGCTCTGATACCATGTAAATTTTCCTTTAAAATTCAACAAGGGCTAAACAATATATTAAATTGTTATTGAAAAACCACACATGAATTTATTTTACCAGTATTGCAGCGGAATATAAATACTGAGAACATTCACAACATCACATAAAAATATAGACATGGTATTTGGGTATGGAAACCACCGGATAAAACCCAAGATCAGAAACCCAATTCAACAGTCATATATAGAATTTATATTATGAATATATGATGGTTTTACAACCAGCAGATAAATCACTCAACCTAGCCGAATGACCTTCTGCAAAAACACTTGACAAATCCAACAACCAACCACAACCCAGCATTGCAATATGGCCCCTGCTTTAGCAGTACGACCTCCTATGCACAGCTGTACATATCCGTACGGCATTAACGTTAACCTCTACATATTTCGTACAGTTGTACGGATGCCTCCTACCAAATGGTACAACTTCCATCTGTGTGCTTATGTATGGTGTCTAGCTCAGATTGGATACTCATTGAATCTATCGGGTAGGTCCTCCTCTGTCTTTTCAGTAAATTCCTTCGTCTGAATTCTCTCTATCTGTATCTCACCTGTATACGTGTCGTCTCCACCAAATTTCCTTTTAACTCAATGGCTAAGTGAAAACCCTAACCCTCATTATGGATCAATGGATGTGATCCTTCGGTGAGATCAATGGCCAAGATTAGATTAGCCATCACTTAAATATTTCACTTTTCACTTTATAAAAGTGATTCCATTAAATCGAAATCAAATTAGAAATATTTATGTATTTTCCTAATTCCAAACATAGGAAAATTACATTAAATACATTTGGCTTACTGTTTAATGTCTTTCTAGCATGCAAGGACACATGCAATGCTAGAAGGCCTTCCTTGTTGCCACTTTCTAACAAAAACCATCTCACACTTGCAAAAATCGCCCCCTTGGGGTTTGAGCTCCAGTTTTGCTATAAAAGCAGGGTCTTTCTCCTCATTTAGCAAGATGTATTGAACCTCTGCCCATTGCACTTTTGTTGTTGATATTTTGTTAATAATATTGAATTCTTTGGAGGCTAATCTGTGGCATTGCATTGTGAGCTTGTGACTTGGCTAAATTTGAGGTGAAATCGACTGAATATCATGCTTTATTTTTTACAAATGATGTGTTTAGATATTGTTTAATTTTAATAAGTATTTTTCGTTGTCAAGTTACTTATTTGAATTTCATTATCAGAATTTTGTAGGAGCAACATATTGTAGTTGGTTATACTTATGCTCTCCTGCTTTTTTTATTGATGAGATTGACTAGATCTAACATTGTTTTGCATGAGAAATTGTCTAGTTTTTGTAGGTTCATCTTGGGTAGAAGGGGTTTGGAGCTTGGTTGCATCCACTTATCTTTTACAATAGCCATTTTGTTGTGCTTAAGATCTTTATTTTGCACATACCTCTCTCTTTCACTTCTTTCAAGCACGGGCTTGCAGTTTTCACTCTTATTTTCTAAAAATTTCTATCTTCCTTCTTGGTTACGGTTACTTGATTCTTAATAAAATTAGATAAATAAATTTAATATATGAAATATGATTTTCATTAGGCATATATATAAGATCTAGGCTCCTTTGAAAGCTTCATTTTGAACTCTATTCGATTTAGTCTCTCAAAGTGCCCTTTTCAATAAAAAAAATATTGCAATTTTTTCGAGCATTTTGAGTAGTGTAAATTATCCATTTGTTTTGATTAATTTGTGACATTCTAACATATTCAAATCGCTGGTTTTTATCAAGTTTTGAGAAAAGGAGGGGGACATGCTGCTCAAATTTTGAGTTTCGGGTTACGTGGGACATAAAAAAACTCCATCCTCCATACCTCTTCTTCTTTCCTTTTATCTCCCAGTATTATTGTAAGCCTTTCGATCCTTTTCAAGGATCAAAGAGTAATCATAATTCATATTTTCATCATATTGTAAATTCAATAATAAATAAAGCAAGTGGGCTACACAGCGCCCACACTCCATCCCTTTTGGGGGGATTTGCAGTCTCCTTCATGGGTTGCATTTTACTAATCAACACATGCACACACTCCGCCTTCTAGAAGGGTTGTATAGTTTAGTTTTATTTATTTATTTCATATTTAAATTTCATACCCGAATCGTTGCCACGAAGTATGCTCTTACCACCAACCAAAGGTTTTTTGTCGATTATTGGTCGATGATCAGAAAGTGACACATAGTTGCGGTTTAATTTGTTATTAGTGTGTTTTATTTTACAAACATCTTTTCTTCATCAAATTGGAATAAACATTTTGTTGTAAACTCGTGTATGCTCTTTCCCTCTGTGGGCTTTGCTTGGTCGTTGAGGAATCAAAAGCGGTTTGCGACACTCTTTAAATTCCTCACATTAATCTAATAATCCATTAATAAAATCAACTACCCGAAAAACATTACAAAGATCTGACGCGTGATATTTAAAAATTGTGGGCAAATTCTTCAAAGAAAGTGGGAACCACTGAGTAGTGACCTCGAGATACAGTCGGGCTACACCCTTGCTGGTGTAGTGTTGGACACCTTCTCACAGACTCCAATTCAACTCACATTTCTAAGTGAGGAACCACTTTCATCATCTTCCGAATATATTCTCAATACTTTCAGTATATCGAGAATCCCCTTCCTGTAACTCAATTCATATTTTAATAATTAAAACTGACCAAGACACATTGCAAACATTTCATTTCAATGTGTTTGAGCATGGGGAATTTTTGTATGATATGTATTATCGGACGAGAAAGTCTCTGGAGCTTCTCTTTTTTGTACTGATTATTATGATATGGATGTACGTGAATGCATATTTTTGTATTTTTATGGGTTTTATGAGTCTCTTGTTATGATGATGAATATGCCTATATGATGTATATGACATATGTATGCATGACTATATGATGATGCATGATGCAGTTAATTTCCTATATGCGATGATTGATGTACCACTCTAGAACGTCATTAGCCATTTGATATGCTACACTATTGAGACTTCTAGGGACATGCATGAATGAAATGGATTCATAATTTTTAACCAAGTGTCTAGTGCGCATGAACTTTCTAAAGAGGCAAGGATCGCGTACCAGGTAGCAGTTATTCAACTGGGAGACAAGTGGCTGGGAGTCTAGGAAGACAACAAAGCGATGAACACCCAAGTGAAGGATGACTATCAGGATACCAACAACACCATCATACTCATCCTGGTTGTTGGTAACTCAAGGGAGTGCTTCCGGAGGTTAATGAGTAAAGACTGGTACTCAGGCAAGTTTGGGTAATGATGAGAATAATGACCGTATAGGCCACAAATTGCACACGAGTGGTTTGTTCGTAGTGATTTTTTATTAATCGTAGGGATGGTTGGTACATTGACAACTAGAGCATCGTCAGTCTCTACCACTGTGCGCATGTAGGTGCGAAGAATAGACAAATTGGGTCAATTTTGTGTTCCATAGTCAATGACATCACATAAGAAAAAAGTAGGACGTGGACATGGTTCTGCCGAGGATTTTGGTGCCTTGCCCCCAGTCTTCATGGGAGGAGGGTGTGCAAGAGTAGATGCAGAAATAGTCGGTTGTGTACCAGGAGGTGGGTTTGACACTCTCTCAATAGGTTGAACTGGTATCATCATGATTTGTGGTGTTGAGGTGGGGTTGGGTGGATCGAGGTACCACACTGGAATGTAGAAAGTGAATCTTGGAAGGTTTAGAGTATCCATCACTGGTTTACTCACAATTCCAGGGGGTGGAAAGAGAAAGAGGATGGTGTGTACAAGACATGAACCCTAATAATTCCTCATGGTCTACGGTTGGGGATGTGGTTGAGGTTGCGATGAGATCAAAATTTTACCAGATGTGATGGTGCACAAATCTAATATATTAGTTGTAGAGGGAGGAGGTGGGAGGGACAAAAAGGTGTTCGTCAAAGGGGCGTTGATAAACAGGCATGGAATGAGGGCAGACAGGGAGGGGATGGATACACCATCTATGGTGGTGTCGATGGTAGGGATGACATGCTCCAGAGTTGTCAGTCCTTTAGGATCGCAATACGTCAATTGGTCGATAATCACAATCTTCTCTTCATGGGGGAACATCAGGAGTCAGAAGACGGTGGAAGAAACGAGTCACATTGCATACAAGTAACTACGTCCAAGGAGGAGGATGTAATCTAGTTCGACATTCACAACCTTGTTGTCAATCAACACAGTTTTGTCGGCCAACTCAATGGGGACATTTGTGAGAACACCTTGTGGTTGGGCAGTGCGGCCATCGTAAGCACGAAAGGCAGTGGTTGAGGGTTGAAGGGTTGGGGATACGAGCTTCTACCAAATGAAGGTTGGCATAACACAAGTGGATGCACCCTCATCGATGATGCATCGATGAATGGAAAACTTATGAACGGTGACAGGAACCTGGAAGGATACAGATGATGGCATCCAAGGTTCTCCTTGATCCAAGTTGAAGTATTCAACTAGGAACCAGAGGAGTCAATGACACATAAAGCAGATAACAAGGCTTTGCATTGCGAAGGACAAATTCTTAAGACTTCTAGAGAAAACATGGTGGAGGGAGGCTGGTCCAAGTAATCAACGATACTGTAATTGAGAGCGACTCTAGTAGTGGGGTTGTTCGCAATGCGACACAAAGGGAACCTAGGGACTTTGGGAGTCCCATCCATGGGGGTCTCGGCAAATGCAAGGAAATATCGAGAGAAGTGGAGGTAGATGTCGTGGAGGGATTAATGGTTTCCATAGATGAGCCATATTGGTTGCGTCGAGACTGTAAGTTGAATCCATACGACATTGTCATACAATGATGGACACCATGATCAATGAGTTGACTCAAAGAAGTGGTTGTGATGTTTTGTTGGACCAATGGTTGGGTTGCAACCATACCTTGATTTGGTAATGGGTTTTGCAGCACAATAGGTAAAGGACCTTATGATATTGGGTTTGGTTGTGCCAGAGCGACAACATTGGTTTCACGTTTATTTTCGACTTATAATAAGTGGCGGACTCTATGCATGTGGGGGAAATGGTGTGTATAATGGCCATAAACATCACAAATGGTACACGGATGGTTAGTCCATAATTAAGGATTATTCCCAGGTCTAGGAGGATGTTGTGGGTTTTGTGCGGGGGTATTAGCTCCATTGTTGTTAGGAGGGTTGGGTTGTTGATCACCCCCTTGAGGTTGGTTGTTTCCTCGGTTCCTACCTTTCCGTCTTCTTCCTTTCCCTTGTTGGTTATTGGGGTTGGGTTGATTGGAGAGGTTCTGTTGAGTGTACACATGTCCTTGAAAAACAAGAGGAGTTGGGGTTGGAGCAAGTGTAGGTTGCACAGGCGATGGGTAGTAGGAGGGAGCAGCTAGAGGGGCTGTAAAGCCTACCATCTGGCCATTACACGTAGGTGCCAGGAAAATGGGTCCATGAACATGAGGAACGGGTGTGGGAAACACATATGAAGGTGTGGCTCTGGACTAAGCCGTTGCATATGAAAAGTCAGGGGCGTGGCCAGGTTGGGAAACACTAGGGGTGTTACCAGAGTGAGGTGACATTGAAGGACAGGTCGTGTACATGTGGGGGTGTTGGGTAATGGATCCAATGACTCCATTAACAACATGGGATGCCCCCAACATATCTTGCTATGAGGAGCCAGCACGAGGAGCATTAGGTATGGTGGTATAGAGGTAACCCGATTGGGCATATATAAGGTCGAATTGTTGTGCTTTGAGGATGGCTTCTTCCTCGATTTTTGGGAGCTCGGATGCAACATACTTGCCAATAGGGGGGAGTAACGTCTTAAGAAACCAATCAAGGAATATCTTGTCATCTAACTAGATTTTGCAGAAACTACGGCGATGACGCCACTAATTGATGTGATCTGTGATATGGGTAACATTGTTATGTCTACAGGATAATAAGATTTCCATGCCCTCATCGTAATGGAAAGGTAGTTGGAAGTACTAGAGGAACATCGAGGCTAAAGAGGAAAAACTAGGATAAGTGGCATGGGGCAGATCAATGTACCATTTGGCTACAACACTAGTCAGTGTGCGTTGGAATAGCCGTAGTCGGATAAAGTCGTCCACTATGTCATTGGAGGAACACCATAAGTGCAAGGACATGATATGGTTCTAAGGGTCTTCTCTCGTCTTTCCCTCAAACTTAGGGATGTCTGAAGGGAGTTTAGTAGTTATGGGAGGCCACAACAGGTCATGAAGGATGGGATCATTTGTTAACCGCGCCAAATTGGGTAGGTTAAGACTATCCATGAATGGCAGATTAGGACATGGACTAGATCTGGGAGGGCCAACAATGGTGTCGGGGTCGGTGGGCATATAGTTACTGTGGACGAATGGGGGTTGTTAGGGCTAACTTTCAATAGTAGTAGTCATTGGAATGTTGTGAATAGCCGAAATAGTGGTAGAAAGGCCCATGCCCCCATGCATGAATGTAGGAATGGTGTGAACCATGGTGGCTGGAGTGGGGCCACCACTAGTGGGTAGTGAACCAACAACAATGTGTGTGGTGGAGAGGGACCCACTAGGACCAGGGCCTGTAGGACCAACATAAGTGATATTTGGTATGATGGGTGGAGCGTTCACAAGTCCACTATCAACAATCCACCCTAGAATGGGTTGGGAGGTGCACTAGCCATGGGGCTAGATGGGGTAGTGAACAAGGTTATAGGTTCATATTTATAGGAATATGAATCTAAATCAGATGCAGTATATGGCTCTAAAGGTGGTGAACAAAGCCAAATATGGATCCAACGATGACAGTTTAAGGAACTGAACTGAGGGGTATCCCCCTAAGTTTATGGGATTAGTGTGGTGGAGCAATGGTGGTATGATGATGTGCTACGTGATGAATGAAGGTTCAAGGATGGAAAACGCAAGCTAAAAAATCCAACTACAACCGAGTGTGCAGAAGGAGAGTTGATAAATGGTGTCACATAGGCAAAAAAATCTCTAAAACCAAACTATAACAACGTGTCACAGCAGCCGAGTCTACAACAAAGCGGCCAGAAATCCAACAAGCAACACTACCTATGAAGAAAATGACGCACTAACCTATGGGGTATAAGTGCAAGCAAGATCCTAGCTACAAGATAGAAGCCCCTCACAAATTGTATCCTCTATTGGGTGGTGAAATCCACAGTCAAACAATATGTAATGGAAGAACCAAAGGCGAAGAGAATCCCACTATCGAGAGGGACGTCAGGTAAAAGAGCCCTAAAATACTGGCAACTAGGCTACCTCGTTCATGACACGTTCGGGATGGTTTCCTGGCACTTCATCTCTTTGGTCCACGACACCCAATATGGTCCTTAACATGCACGAGGAGGACTATGAAGGGAGTGTCGTGTTGTCGCCTTTCACACACACGGGGGTTAAACGTAGCAGAAATCTTCAAGCTGCTAGGTGTGTCCTTGGGGGGGAATCTTGATTCAAGTACTATCACTTGATATTGACTCCTCCGTTTAGTGCAAACTCCTAACGAAGCCAAGGGGGTTGGTCCCTAAGAAAGAGTTCAACTAAGGCTCTTTATATTTTAGATGTTAATGACGAAATTAAGATGTTTTAGAAGTTTTTTGGTAAATAATTTTGTCTCAATACTGATGCAAAATTGTTTAAACATTCAATAACATATATAATGAGTATATAAAGATTAATATTGACAAAACTGATAATCATATGAAAATAAGATTGTTATGTACTCATATTAGTGCCAAATGGAGTACAAAATGCTGCTAAAAAGGAAATGTTTTGCAATGTGTCTTGGTCAGTTTTAATTATTAAAGATGAGTTGATTTAAAGAAATGAGGATTCTCGATATACTTATGAAGTACTGAGAATATGTCCAGAGAGATGAAAAAATTGGTTCCTCACTCGGAAATGTGGGCTGAATCAGAGTCTCTAAGAAGGTGTTCAACACTACACCAATAAGGGTGTGGCCCAACTGTATCTCGAGGTCACTATTAAGTGGTTCCCACTTCCTTTGAGAAATTTGCTCAATAATGTCAAAAGATGTTGTGTCGGATTATCATAATGTTTATAAGGTTGTTGATTTTATTACTGTGAATTAATTATTTAGATGTGAAGAATTGATCAATGGGCATTCCTGCTTTTGATTGTCCCAAAGCTCAGGGCGAACCCGCAATGGGCAAGAGCATACACCGGAATGGACAAATGTTTGTTCCAATTGTATACTAAAGCAAAAATATTGCAGCAAAAAAAAAAAACTAAAGCCTGAAAGAATCCACAAGCTATGTGTCACTTTTTGATCATCCACCAATAATCGACAAGAAGACTTTGGTTGGTGGAGAGAGCATACTTTGTGGCAACGAACGAGGGAAAAAAATGATTTAAACAACTTAAAAGATGGAAATGAAAATAACTAAATAACTAAAACCATATTCAAATAAAGCGGATTATGTACGTGTAATTGTTATAAAAATTCAAGAGACGAAAGAGACACTACCAATCACCCCAGGGGGGATGAGAGTGGGCAATGTTTAGCCCACTTGCTTTATTTATTAATTATGATTAAAATATCATAAACATGAAATTAAAAGATGTCTTGGAACCTATAAAACAGGTCTAAAGACTTATATAACTTTATGGAGTGAAGGGAATGAAGAAGAAGGGAACACTGAGGGTTTTTTGGTGTCCCGAGAAACTCAAAACTCAAATTTTGAGCAGAGCTTCCTCCTCTTTTTCTTTGGAACTATTAAAATACAATGAGTTAAATTATTAGAATATGATGGAATGAATGAATAAAGGATAAAAACTAAAACTAATTTCAGTACTTGCAAAAGATTTGAAAATTTTACTAGTTTTTAAAGCACTGAAATGACAACTTTAGACTCAGCAAAAGATGATTATTTTTAAGCACTTCTAAATCTAAATTATATGATATGCTAAATAAGTAGATTTAAATTATCATACTTTTAAATCAGATATACCCAATTTGCATATTCAAATTATGTAACCGAAAAGAGGAGAGACAATTGTTTTGAGAAGATGGAAAGCAACTTGAAGCCTCACTTGGTCTTCTTATGAAAACTTTTGTAGAAAACTGAGTTTTACTGCTTGCTGGTTTAAATGAACATTTTGTGTGTTTCACTTCAGCCGGTTTTGCATAGGCTGAGAGCTACTTAAAAAATTTGCCGAACAATTTTAAACACACAGTAAAAATTACTAACAGGCAGAAATAAACACATAGACAGTCACACCATAAATTTGACTCAGAGATTTTTGGCTAATCAGCCCTGGAAAAACCCCCATGGGGAAAACCAGTCAGAGAGAGGAGAGATTTATTATTTCTTCAGCAAAAATATAGGACAGAAATACAGTGAAAATACTACTTATCTCCACCACAGACTTTATCCCAAAGTCTGGAAACTTGTGCTCAGCAAAGCAGCCGTACACAAATTGCAAACCGTACAACCCAGAAAATCGTACCAGCAATTAAATGCACCGTACTGTCTCGATTTGTGTGCCAGTAAATTAATGCAGGTCGTACTGTAATTAATACAGGCCGTACTCCCTCGAAAACTGTGCCAAATAAATGATGTTCACTCCCTCGATTTCTGTGCTGATAATAAATGAAGGCCGTACACTACAGGCCGTACCCTTGATTTCTGTGCAGACCGTATAGCATCAAATGCAATCTGCCACTGCAATAAATGCAGTCCGTACCTATCTTGGGTTCTGTGCATGAACAATAAATGCAGTCTCAATTTTTGTGCTCACCAAAATCTCTTCAGCAAACTCAGAAAAAATCGTGCCCTTCTTCAGCAAACTCGACCTCCCTGCTC
>LPNX010834289.1:50533-64246 GCA_001517045.1 Pseudotsuga menziesii
GTGTAAGCTGACCTTGTTTTGTCTTCATGTTAGTATATGATTGTATCTGTATGTTTCAAGACTGTGTTAGATTTATTTGATAACAGGTTTTATTTCCTGTTCAAATTATCTTGTAATGAGATATCATCTTATTGTGAGTTAATTTAGATTTAGTTCTGATTAATTGTAGACTTTTCTAACATTTCAGAATTATAGATCACCTTATACATTGAGACCTGTTGTCAAATCAACAATTCATGCTCTCAGCTGAGATAGTTAGCTTGCATTTAGGTCATTATATGATAGAATTAGGAGGTACTATTTTCTGTACTTAGTTTAAGATAGTCTTCAGCATTAGTTAGTCATTAGGTTGAATCTCTCTGATTCGTTAGAAGATTTGGTCAAGTGAATCTTGTCACATATACCTAAAGAGACTCTCTATTTTGAGAGCACATCTCACAGGTAGCAGGGCCTTGGTCCTGTGAGAGACAGTCACTCCAAACATATACAAGATTGCAGTAAGTCGAGTGTGTGGGATGTATTTCCGTTGTTGGCCTTAGGTCAATATTTTCGCCCAACAGATCTATGTTTCCATAATATCTCCTCCTGTTTAAGGCGTTCTTACAATTGAGTAGATAGAAATTCCTCTTTTTTGTTTAGCTTCTCATTGCATCCACATTGGATTATTTCCTGTTGAATATAGCCATTTGCTCCTCAGTTTTATTTTTCTCCTCATGAATGTTGCCAAAGGTGGTTTTATTCCAGAATTTTAGCTTTTGCTTAAGGAAATTAAGTTTTTGTTGAAATTTGTAAATGAGTGAACCCATAGGTATATCGGCCTCGTTCCACCACTTTTTTATGTTTTGTTGAAAGTCCGGATGGTTTAGCTAGAACTTTTCAAATCGAAAGGGTATGTTATGTTCCCTCCCATCTGAATTCCATTGAAGACATATGGGCCAGTGGTCTAAACCATTTGATGGGTGGACATTTTCCAACCAATCCTCTCATCTTGTGTAGAGATTGCTCGAGATTAGAAAACAGTCCAACCTATAGGTGATTCGGTGAATTCCTCCTCTTTTGTTGTTCCAGGTATAGGTTCCATTTGAACTTTCCATATCAATAAGCTGATTGTTATTGATGAAGTCTCTAAAATATTGATTGTATTTGTCCAGTCTTTTTAACCCTCCAATTTTTTCTACGATAATAGTTATCATGTTAAAATCCCCACCTAGGATCCAGTCCTCCTCTTGGTTTAAGTTTATAAACCATTAGAGATGGTTTATGAGGGATATTTTCTTATTCATTGTTTATGGACCATATACATTAGAGATCCATCATTTTTTATTTGTCCCTATTAAATGAAAACTAGCTGAGAGATTTATGTGGCTGGCCAAAAAGTTGTCAAGAATTATTTCCAATGGATTCTAGAGCAGGGCGAGTCCTCCTGAGGATTCCGGTGCATCTAGAACTATTCTTCCCAAGTTATGCCATATTTTTTGCTGCAATTTTTTCAATAGTTTGGGAGTTAAATTTGGTTTCCTGAATCATTAGGATGGTTGGATTATCCATGGCTATTTTATTTTTGAGAAGACGTTGTTTAGATGGGTCGTTTAGCCCTCTTAAGTTCTAGGAGATGATCTTCATTGATGAATGGGTAAGGTAGAAAAGAACTATGTTAGTTGATTATATTGACCTGAGTCGAGCATAAGAGAGCCCACCTCATACAGTCTTTTCATGTTGGACCTTCTTCCTTTTTTCTTTTATGCCTGATGCTATCTTTTCATATCCTTCCTTCCATTCCCTTTAATACCCAGACTATGGTCTTTCCCATTTGTCTTAGATAATTTCCTTGTTCTAAATTTAATCAATGTTTTCTTGAAAAGTTAAATTGGGGTTCATGAATGGGGATGTTCTATCTGAAGGCCTATTTTATTCCTTGAAGATCCCGATCTCCCAATTCAAAGTTGTCCATATCTTCAGGAGAGTCTGTCAAGTCTGCTTCCATTGTAGTGGGCCCTGAAAAGGAAGGTTGGGTTGAGTCGGGACCAGGAATATGAGAGGTTTCTTTGGTTTTAGAGAGATCAGAGAGACAATCATATTGATTGTGGGTGGGAACTTCCTTGGTCACAGGAGGAGAAGAGTTTTTGTTTTTACCACTTTTGAGAAGCCCTCAGAATCTTTCTCAGCAGTAGAAATTGGAATGGGGTCCATCTTGTTAAAGGGGAAATCATGAATAAGATGGCCATTTTCATGGCATTTCCTGCAACATAAATGTATGTGCTCATAGTCCAATGTTTGGATCCATTTTGAGTCCTAGAATTCAAGGCAAATGGATTCTAGTAGGGGTTACGACATATTCATGTAAACACAGATATGGGCGAATGAAGTATAATGATTTTGGAGGGTGGCTTCATAGACTTTGAAAAAGTGGCCAAGAGTGTTGCCAGTACCCTCCAGTATTTCCAGATCTTGATATTGTTGCGGCAGAGAGAAGAGTTTGATCCAGACTGGTGCCTCTTTAAAGTCCTCCTTTCCCGGACATAAGTTTTCTTTCCACAATCTCATGAATAATCCTGTGACATTTAAGAAGTAAGGCCCTCCCTCAAAGGTTGTGATGTAGTCATATCTGTGGGTGAATATGACCGTAAAAAAAACTTTGGAACCTAGATTTAGGTCTTAGTGACCTTTTGGATTCCACGTATGCTTGATCTAGTCGATCAACACTTTTTCCATTGGACAGAGACCCATGAACATACATATGATCGCATGATCATGCATAAATTGAATGTATTCAAATATTCTATTGGAGGTGATTTCATACCTTGGAACAGTTGCCACTTTGAGAATGCATGTACTGGAGCCTTTTTGTTCTGTTTTATTTTCCGATCCTTGCTTCGGAGATTATGAGGTGACATTTTTTGTGTTATTTTCATTGTTTACAGATGTGCCTAAGGGTCCCTCACCTTTCGTTGGAGCACATGAGGGTTCAATCATGCTCACTAGGTCTGGGGTTTTGTCAAGCACCTGTGAGGTCGATGGCCGCCCCCTTGGCGGAGCCATATTGGTCGGGTCAGAATCCCAAGGTTGGTCCAACCGAGACATTGAGCGGTGGTTGATTTAGACCACAGCAGATCATAGAGTACTACTATATTCTTAATCAATGACTAAATTTAGTTAATTTGAGAGTTAAATATCAATATTAATAGTCCCAATGGATTATTTCCATCTTCTCGACTTTACCTTTCATTTTCGGCATTTCCGACATCGGCAGCCAGAAATCGAAACACTAGCAAAACATACCCAAATCATTATAGTGATACCCACGTTTTGATATCATAACTTGGTTCTTCTGACGTTGGACATTGGCACGAATTTGAACTCCATTTTCGATGGTCATGTCGATCCCAATGTCAGCATATCAGACCTAAGATGGCAACATTGGTATGATGAGCATAACAATTAATACAATGTTCTTGACGTCGACATGTCAAACCTCGGGAGTCGACACTAGTGGAACAACAATTTACAATTGACTATTCCGACACTAACATTGACATTGCCACCTCGGCATCAAAAATCTAGTGATTTACGTATACATAGGACACGATCATCATTCAAGTCAAAAGTCAAAATTCGGAAGCTGGAACAAAGCCACAACTCCACAAGGCAATTCTGATTCCGACGATATGGAACCCACCGCATTGAAACTTAACAAAAACATTGAAAAACACCTTTGGAGAGCATGTTACATTCTGACAAGCTGGAAAAGTGGTTAACTTACAATTTAGGCACATGTCAAGTTCACTTAACTAAATGACACATGATTATACTGAAGTTTAGGGAAAAACGACCAAGGAAAAGCATTGCCACTGATTGAACTTGCAATTTATATGACTTCGACAGACAAAACTCAAACATATCAATATATTGTTTAAGTTATCCAACCTCAAGTCCGATAACTTGTTAAACTTATGCTTCTCATCCTAGAGCTAACTAATGTAATTTCAGACAAGACTTACAACCTTAAATCCCATTCACATTAAGTCTAAGGAACAAGGTTACAACTGGACATTAAATTCTGAAACATTTATAATAAAAATAACTACTGCAGTTGGGGACAATTTACAGACTTCATATAATTCAAGCAAGGATTCCTTTAATAGGTTTAACAACTTTCTTCATGAACTAAGTATGTACAGGTTATAGCTAAGGAATATCCTCTTTTACCCTGCAATGCCTTGAATGAAGACATTTTAGCCCAACAAGATTGTCTGTAAACATTTCCCATTATAATTTCAATCATGGAAAGACTATAAAACTGAAATAAAGCAGGCTACGAAAACATTAATTCATACAAAGAAATGTTAACGGTTCAAGATAACAAGGTTCAAATAAGGCAAGCAATTAACCGAGTTTCATATGTCAGCCCATCACAATTCATCTATTCAGAATACCATTAACATCCTTTGGAGCCCCATTGGCTTAACTACCAATGCCCAACGAAGGAATCATTCATTCAATCACAATATTGACCAACACAATGAAACATGTCCTATTATCAGTTCCTTATTAGAAACTACATTTCTCTAACAATTTGCCATTTAATTAACTAACATTTAATCATGAACAACATACACGTTTTGTTCTTTCACATAACAAGATATATACAATTAAATGCAAATATAATACAAAGCTTTGACACTTATCTGAATTCAAGATTTTTGGCAACTGGCTTCATGACAAGCACACTCCACCCAACCGTAGGAAATTCTGCTCATATATTTCTCAGTAGAACACCACCCCCGAGCTGAGACTCATGCATTCACCAGCTAGACTTCTCATCGGTTCCAGGTTTCTCATAATTCTCACTTGGCATTCAGGGTAATTGGCTCACCAACAATTCCATGTCAAACAATGGAATTCATTCCCTTAGCTTCCTTCTGTCAGCACAACATTGAGACACATCACTGTTCATAGTGCTTAGAATTCCACCAAGTTAATTGCATGCACCATTTGTCATTTCATTAGAACAACTAGAGGAAAACATGGTCACGATACAACAACAATTTGACTCGCAGGTTCAAGTTTGAGCTCTCAAGATTTTACCCATCCCGACAACCACTGTGTAGTAGTTAGCAGGGAAAGTTTGCTTAGGTTATGGACATGATTTCACAGTCTAACTAGCAATTCATATTAACATTATCCTCTGCATTATTTCTTCCATGGATTTGTTTCTCTGCATTCCATCGTTCTATACGCAAAAATGCTTTCTGCATGTTGCAGACTGCATTCTTCGTTCTGCATATTGCGTTCTACATTCTCGTTACTGGGATCTATGTTATGCGTACTAGGTTTCTCTCTCCCAAGACCAATTCCACTTTTGCTTGAGACTTCTCTTCCCCATGAGCTATGTGTCAAATGTTTAACTCCCCCTTTATCACTTTTTAACCATAGTTAACTCTTAAATCAAGTTTAAGGCTAATAAAGGATATAAGGTCTTATTTTATGTATTTAAGGTTAAAACAAGGTTATAACATACCTCCTTAGGCCATCTACAACCCCCTTACTATCTCTGGTGAATAAATGAGTCCTCGACTTCTCAACGTTCTGCCTCAGCGATTAGCACAACCGTATCTAGTTGGACAGTTAAGAAGTGAGTCCGACTTCCATGATTGATAATAAAATAATAATATATTGATAGATGATAAAATATTACAACGAGGCACGCCTTTATAAGGCTTGAGCATGCATAGTGAAGGGTTATGCCTTTTCACCTTAGTAACTAATAATTTATTTATTTATTTATAACTAATAATATCATTTAAATATTCACACCATTGCCTTCCCCTTGGGAAAGATTTGTCCTCAAAACTTGATTTTTCTAATGTTGTCCTTCATTCGAATTATGTGTCGGTATTAGAATCAGATGAGACTTCTTTTGCATAGACTTGCACTTCCTTTCCATTGATGATTTTGCACTATATTGTCTGACTGTTTCCACATTTATGGCCTGGGGTCCAGTAGTCATCGCATCGACGATATGTGTTTTTCTTCTTTTTATTATTATCAGAGTAAATGTTAGATGTTTTCGACCTATTTTCAATTTCATAGGCATATGATTGAGGTTTGTGGAATTGATGACCGAGTGACCAATTATTTTCACAATATCTACGTTGTGTTTCTTTTTCTTGTCGATAATGGTTATCGCCTCTTGTTTTTATTCCTTCCAATTTGCATTTTGTGGCTGTTGCTTTATGTCTTGCCACTTCTATGTTAGTTATATCATGCATCTTTTAATTCTTTTTGGAGGTATGGTTTAAGACCTCCTAAGTAGATTTCGAGTCTTTGTTTGTCAGACAACCCAAATACTCGTGTCGATAGGGATTCCCACTGATGTGTGAATTCCTCAACGCTTATGACCTGTTGTAATCTGGTAAGTTTACTGAAGAAAAAAAACATCTTCTGCGATTCCTTGAAACCTATTAATTTTTTTTTATTTTTTAACAAGTTCCAGGTGTAGGCAAAATTGTCTCTCTTCCACCATAAGTACCAATTATAGGCGCGCCCTTCCGTATGCATTGACACATATTTCACCTTCTCCTCGTCAAATTGAATAATGTAGATGTCGAATTACTCTTCCGCTTTGTTTAACCAAGCAACACATCGGTCTTCGCTTCCATTGTATTTCGACAACTCTATTTTTACCTTGGGTGGGTACACTATGTAAGGATGATATTGGTTTCTTTTTTGCTTTACGGTTTGATGGTGGCTCAGAGCTATTGGACGATTCAACCGACATATTTGAACTGCTTCGTTGTTGGTGGTGACTTTTAGCCTTTTCCTTCTCTACTATCTTACTGATAACATCTATTTTGTTGTTTAATCGTGCATCCACATCTGGCGGTACTTTTGTTTCTATATCTTGTTTAAGCGTCACATTGTTAATCTTTATTTATTTTTGCAAACCTTCTTGATTTTTGGCGAGTGCTTCCTGTGTGGAAACGTGAAATGAGGAATCTAACATGTCTGGACTGCTGACATGGTCTGTAATAGGCATTAGTTGTTGTAACACCTCCATTAATGTATTATAGTTCTACATCATGGTACTCAAGTTCTATGTTATGGTGTTTATGTCTTGAGTCATGGTACTCATTTTTTCATCCAAGACTTTTTGTTTCTCGTTCATGATGTCCAATTTTTCATCTAGCCTTCTTTCTAGTACTAGAACAACTTCGTCTTTGATTTCTTTCTTAAGCATTGTATTATTATTTTTCATTTCTTCCTTCATGCTTTTTTTGTTAGCGACGAGGGCCTTGATGTCCTTCTCCAATCTCTCAATTTGGTCTTTTAATCCAACCATGGTCTTGGTCCTTGTATGTGGAGGTGTGTATTTGGACGCTATTTTGGCTTTATATGGATAAAATAATAATAATAAAATATATAATAATAATATCGCTATTATTATGATATTATATACTTTTTATTTTATTATAAACTTTAATAAAAATAATAATAACAACAGAAAAAATTAACAAAATTAATTATTACAAATTAGTTATTATGTAATACTAACAATTTTATTATAATATTTGTTTTATATTAAAAATTGTTTTTTGTTTGGAATGGTTGCAGGAATGTGGAGTGGTCGTGATGTAGCAACACTGGAGCGGGAGAAGAGGAGAGTGACTGGGGAAATGGCGCTAGGGAGGAGTACACATAATATGGGTGAAGGATGCGTGGACTCTGGAAGAGGAGCACGTGGGGGTTGGAGGAATGGTCGCAACGGAGGTTGGATATGGCGCAGGGATGAATGAGTTAGCAGGTGTGCAGGAGGGTGGGGGAAGAGGGCACACAGAGGAGGAGAGGCGAGGGTATGGAGTGAGCATGGGAGAATGAGTGGAGTGGCGAGGGAGGTGAGCGATGGAGGGAGTACAGGAGGAGTTGTGTGCGGATGGATTAGAGGGAAACAACGTGGAGGAGTATGGGGAGTGGAAGGTGTGTGGGAGATGCCTGGGAGATGGCGGAGGATCGTGGGTGTTGCAGTTGCATAGGGGTTTCGTGTGAGAGCTGGTGGTGTGGAATGGAAAAGTGCAGGAGGAATGGAGAGAAGAGGTGGGGGAAGGAGAGCACAACTGTGGGGGTGTAGAGCAGGTAGTGGTTGGGCGTGAGAGGAAGGTTATAGTGGATTTGTGTTCATAGATAGGAGTTGGGAAGCAAGATGTAGAGATGAGAGATTAAACAGGAGGTGAGTATGAGCGGAAGAGGTGACGTGATATTGGAAGGGAGCGAGGGAGGAGATGGAGCAGCGAGGAAAATTAGGAGTGGATGAGTCGAATCCAAGCTTAGTGTAGGAGGAGTGAATCCGATCTGATACCAAATGGCACAACCATATCTGATTGGTCAGTTAAGAAGTGAGTCCAACTTCCATGATTGATAATAAAATAATAATATATTGATAGATGATCATGAAATATTACAATGAGGCTCGCCTTTGTAAGGCTTGAGCATGCATAGTGAAGGGTTACGCCCTTTCACCTTAGTAACTAATAAATTATTTACTTATAATTAATTATATCATTTAAATATTCACAACAACGATGGTCAATTGTAGACTTTTAATATTAATAAGTACAAATATATAATAAGTTTCAGCCTCTTGGGCATTCATAGTCAATTAATTACATTTGAACCCAATCAGATTAGGGGTTCATGCCACGGTTGTTACAAAATGGATGCTTTACCTTGCAAATGGTAGATGACTACCCTTGCTTCCATGTTTGATATGTATTGATGCAAATGGAAGAACTTTCTAAGTCCCAACAACTAAGCTTCAACATCTTCACATGCTTCGCTTCTTTATCCAATGTTGGGTGTTTGGTTCTTCTTAGTTCTCCCACTAGTTCATTTTGTGCAGACCTTCTCTTTTTATATATTATTAGGGATCTTATAGGGTTGCTTAATGAATACCTTTTCTTCTTCACTACACAGGACATGTGACGAGATCTTCTTAAGGATGATCTAGTTCTTTCATAATATCTTCTTGGTACATGTATTCCGACATCCTAATTGTTTCTTGGAGTTGTTCTTTACAATTGTTTCAGATCATGCATGATTTTTTCTTGAATGTGAATGATCCTTTCATTATCTTTTGTGCATTTTTTTACTAAATCTTCCAGACTTAAGGGTCCACTGCTTCTCTTGTGTCCATTTGTCCTAGCTTGTCTTCATAGACAAGCTCCTATTTAGGGTTGTATGGTATCTGTCCTTCTTCAAAATCCATCTTTGATCTCTATAGCTGACCTCTGATCTTTGATCTATTGTTGTTGTAGTTTCCTCTTCACTATACTTGTCGAGTCTTTGGTCTCCGCTACTTCGATGGGGGTTTAAAATTGTATTTCAATAACCACACTGCATGCTCATTCGTTAACTGACATAACCAGGGCTACAATGTGTTCATTATCAATCACTATTATAATACTACGCATATTTTTCACAATACATACATTATGATTCCAAATACATAACATAGAGTTACAAATCTGTAGAATACCCAACGGTCATAGAGTTGAAATGTTGCTCTGGTACCACTTTGTGATGTCCTAGCCCCGAATCCAGGGCCATGAACACTTGCAAACCCAAGGGGAAGGTTGAATCAAGTTAATGCACAACCAAATAAGGGTAACTAAGACTAGGTTATTGTGCCAAAGAGCCACTAAAATGAAACATTCAACTTTTTAAAATGAAATGCATGAATACAAATGCAGATCATCCCCCATTACACATGTTATTCATTGTAAATGCAAGCATGAAATGAAACTAGATCTGAGCAAGCCATTAACATTATTTCAAACACGAAATATCAGATATGTTACAACCATTTAAACTTTAATATAATCATATATGTTAGCCACTATAAACAATGTAAATAAACAGATCTACAGGATGCCACGATCAACCATATTAACAATGTTAAGAACCAGATCTACTGACTACTACCTACAACCATATTAACATAAACAAAACCAGATATGAAGGCTGCCATCTATAGCCATATAAATGATAAATAGATCAAATTTCATGGATTCCACCTACATCCATGTAAACGACAACAAAATCATATCCATGAGCGCGCACACACACACACATATATATATAAGAAATTGCAATAAACAAACATATAACAAAATACTCATCTTAATGAAAAGCAACCGACTTCAATAGCATAATGTTCCACCTAGCCATAGATATACCATGCTCATGCATCTTTCAACATGATAGTCACCCCTGAGCTAAGCCATAGATCCACAGGAGAGGTGCTCTCAAACCAAAAGGTATGGTGTGCTCATCTCAACACCGGAAACACTGCCACACAAAAACAACAGTATCTCAGTTAAACAGAAACCTTTTTCAATAAAACAAAAAGTATTCCTTTATTGAAAAAACATTCCGATGCAATGGAACATGTCTCACAACCCAAAAATGATCATAAATATCTGAACCAAAACATGTGGTTTCATTCTTCTCAATACCTGAGAATACCACAACTACACCTTTCACCATATCAACTTTCCTTTCCATCTACACTACCTGGTGAGTTGTGACTCCCCTCGCTACACAAGCCCTCGTGATATCACCTCCTCACACATGCTTTAAGAGATAGATTGGACAAAGAGAAGCAATGGGAGAACGATTCATGTTGTGTAAGCATAGATCATTCTTCAATCCCCATTACAGGGTCTTCAAACATCTTCACAAGGACTTAAATCTTCCTAGACTACAATGCATCTCCTACTTGAGAGCATGTATTTCCCATACAAGAGAGCATTCCCTTGCACTGGAGAGCTCAAAGAGAGAAGAAGAGTGAAAGAGAGCCAATTCGAATCCTTCTACAGCCATTCGAATTCCCAAGATAGTGACTCGAATTCCAAGAGAGGTAACTCAAATTCACTTGGGGTTATTCAATTCATGAGAGAGAGAGAGCTTACAATTAGAGATTCCCTTTCCCGAAATAGCAAAAGGAAAAACAAGATGTAGGTTACACTTTTTCAAGGAGTGCAGGCTAAAAATAGCTTAAGGGAACATGAGAGCATCAGGAGCATCACAAGAAGCTTGAAATAGGCAAGGAGGGCAAACTAGCCAAGAGGGTCCCACCAAACATCAAAGAGGGTGCAATAGTACTTCCATAAACCAAAATGATCAAAAATAGGGTCCAACAAGTAATGCTAGGGAGAGAAACAACTCTTAGTCCCCAATCCCTTCACATGTGGAATCCATGGCCCTCTATTATTGTTAGCTGTCCATATGAGCTAGTTATATATTAAATAATAATAATGTCCATGTCCATATTCCTGACAGCTTGTGCCCCAATATTAAAACAATTAATAACATATGTCCAGGGGCTTAACATTCGAGGTATTACAAAAATCTTGCCCTGGTTTGACATTTAATGATTGGTAGATTGGATGTTTTAAAAAGAACAGTTAATTGACCCAAAAATGATGTGAAGAAGACCATGGACCATGAGAGATGAGTTTTGGTAGAGAACAACACTCGAGCACATACATGCTTTTATTGTAAATATACTCAAATCACAAAAGGGATGAGTAATTTAATTTCATGTTTCATTTTTATTTGTATAAGCCTTGTGTTTCCCTTTCTTTCATGCAAAGCGTTTTGCATCTTTGTAATGCATGCCAACACAAATTTGTAGAGCACACAGGTCCCTCCCATGCACAACATAGGAGGAGGGCCCATTGTGGATTTCCTTACACCACCATGGCAATTCATATAGGGGGGAAATTGAACACCACACCATAGGAAAATCATGTTGAAAGTGGGACATAACTCTGACATAGAATCAGTAGGTGAGGAGCACGCAATTGACCCCCTAAAAGGCTAGGTTGTGCTTAGGATAAGAGGTGAGGCCTAGTTTGTGACACTGAAAGAAACTAAAACCCTCAATACAATGATTTCACATTTCCTTGTGTGAATTAGTTTCTTAAGAAATTGTGCTTGATCGTAAAAAAATGCCTTAACATACAGTATGTTGGTGTATGTTTTATTTAAATTAGTTAGTATTTTCCAAACTCTTTATATAGCATGCATTCTACACATTGCTTGCTTTATTGTTGCCAACTTTAAATGTGTAATATGAGTAAAAGACCAATTGACGTAGGTTCTCAGATTCGCCTCACTAATCTCTAATTCTCTACATGCATGATTATAGTTGATCACTAACCTTCATATACTTGATTGCTGTAAATTTCGAGGCCTAATAACAAATATTAGGTTGGGGTTTATATGAACATGAGCTATTATTTCAAATAAGCTTTAGGTACTTATAAGTTTTTTCCCCACTCGATTGGTAAATGACCTTTTTGTTAAGGAAATGGGTGAACCTATGATTTAGATGGCATGATTAAGGGTATCAACTATGTTATTTTTGCTTATGACTTATGTATGACCTTTTACATTAACATCTGCTACCTTTGTGCATCCTTAAGGGTGTTAGGATTTCCACCCGGGCTCAATTGTGGTATCCCTAATTGCTCGCATAAATGTAACAATGTCTTTGGGAAGTTCGAGCTCGAGGGTTTGCATTGAAAGTGTTATAATATATCCACTCAAAGGCAACTTACTTGACAAAAACTTTGGTGGAACTTAAGGAGAACATCAAGGTATGCTTTGGGTTTGTGATATGAACAAAAATACAATCATCTCTTGATGTCATAAGTTCAACCCCAACCTCCAAATAATTCAATCACTAAGTTAAGGTATGCCCATAAAATTAAAACTTAATCAATAATGTAAACTTTAAGGACATGGAAATAGACCTATGCTTGCGATGTGTACATATAAGCAATCACCTCTTCAGGTGATGAGTTCAACCCTTACCTCCAAAATTGGAGACAACCCATGGAAATAAAATTGGTTAATAATGTTTTTCCTTCAAAAGAATATGAAAATGTGTGAGAGCAAAACTTTTAATTTTCACTATTTTTACATCGAAGGTGTTATTAAGGGGACGACTCTGCTGAATTTTTCGTCGTCTGTCGATGGCGAATGAGGAGTTGCCCCCTGTATTTATTAAATTATGAGCCCGTACATTCTGTGATTGCGTTGTTAGACGAATGACTTTTGAATAAACATCCAATCCAATATTCAAGCTGCATTGATAGAATCATGGAATTATACTCAGAGAAATTGCATTGCAGTGCGTGCCCTTCAGAAAATTCAGGGTGCGGAAGAGAAGCTTCATTTTTTGGAGTTTCCATAGTTGGCGTGGGGCCTGTTGTAAAGGAAAGTCTCCTATGGCTAGGGTTTAAGAGGCCATCAACGTAGTGGGGTTGAAAGAGAGATGCATATGGTTCTGCAAGTAAATACAAGCAAGATCAGAGATCATAATGGTTCATACCTTAGCCAAACGAAGGTTGATCCAAGCAGCCCTTCAATCCTCTTCTTGCTCCTCTTGCTCCAAGAGACCTGCAAAACGAATTATGCCTTCCTCAAACCAATATGACCACATATAAAGCAATGATAATCAAATAAACATGAAATAATCATCTGACTAACATCATCATATGATCATAAATAGAGATTCAGTCACACATTGAACAATGATTTGGGAAGAAGAATGACATCACATCTTTATTAATCTTGAAAACAAGTACAAATATACCTTCTCTTCAAGTTCGACACCTCACGAAACCTTGATCTGGTTCTGCTGCTTCTCTT
>LPNX010834289.1:64696-79309 GCA_001517045.1 Pseudotsuga menziesii
AAAACTCATTTTAACGGTATTTCTGGGCATTTTCAGACTTTGGTGTCTTCTAGAAAGTTTTAGCTAACACAGATACCTTTCCAACAGTGTAGAGATGAGGTCAAATAAGTTACATAACTCCAAATATGGGTGCTCCATGTTAGGTGTTTTTTCAGTGACTTTCATGAAGTGTCGTCATGGAAGTGTCGACATGCGACGAAATCATGGGAAAGTGGTCACAAGTAGAGATGTGTCATTTTGAGCTATAATAGATGCCCCCTAATGTATGAGGTTAGAGGGGAAGACGATAGCCAAAATACATTATAAAGGAAACAACTGAGTATGGAGAAAGCAGAGAATCCAAGATCAAAAGGCTCGAACAAAGGTACCTGAAAGAGAGATAAATGTCAAATAAAAACTGATCTCTGGGACATACAAGTCCATATACAAATCATCGCCATAAAGATATAGGCGGATCCAACATATGTATAATTGATGAAACTATCATGGTTGCTCAATATGCAAAAAAGCGTCATATCAAATCTAAAGGAGTCATGGCCACAAATGAACAAGGTGGATCCATGCTCAACAATCGATCATAGCCACAAAAATACAAGGTGGATCTATGTCTGAGCAAAATGTCATATAAAATGTAAGAAGGTCTTGCACAACTCGGGCAATAGCAAAAAATGACAATGCTACTATCGGCCCAAGGTCTTCAATCCAAACCGCCAAAAAGGTACGAATACTAACCATGCGAATAAAAGAGTTGAAGTCGAACATGGAGGAAATCATTTGATTACCGGTCAATAATGAGAACCGTTAACAAACGTGAGGAAAACCCCCATTAATGAAAATGGTCCCCAATGCACCTAGTACATTCTAACAAGTGTGAATACAAGGACTTGAAGTCGAACACTTGAAGAATCCATCGAGTAGGAGACATTAAGATATTCCCACTACCCAATAGCAAGGGAAATTTCCACTGATGACTGCAATCCTCAAGGTACTATCATTAAACTCTAAATCTCATTCCCAGAGCAAGATGTGTTTTAGTCGATCAGAAGAGATCCGTTGGAAGGAGGAATTAAGGCATCCTTCATCATCCAACATGAGGTAAGTCAATGACTAATTGGATCTGGAATTGGTACTGAATTTCACGACAAGGACCGCCAAAGACATGATGTAATGAACTGATACCAGGGAATGGCCAACACAAAAGGTTAAGGCAACTGTAGAATGGCTGACAAAGGTTTAATCCTTGAACAGTGAGCACGACACAAAAGTGACTTAGGCAGCTTTTGACACAAAAGAACCAATGAGACAAATCTACAATGTAGGATACATTGACAGATTCCCCATATAATTGGAAAAGAAACCAACTGGAGGAATAAAAAACTCTGAATCGAGATAAAATAAAAAAAACTATGACCCAACTGTTGATAGACTCAAAACTGGTGCTTTGTTCAAGGAAAAAAGACTTACTGCCATGATGTAAAAAACATGTGAATGAACTTCCCTTCCCCTCTTTCTTGTAAAGGTTTAACAAGTCCAAGAAAGCAAACTCGGGACCTTATTCATTTTTGGAAAGCTCGAAGAACAGACAGAAGAATGCTTGATAAAGCACTGATTCGTGGATTTTACGAGCCCGAACTAGTACATGCTCAACGATGTTTTCATAGTTTAGAGAGTCTGGAAACTCCAAAGAAGACTTTAGGGGGGTCCTTTTTTGTACAATTTTGTCTCCTGAGGCCGGAAAAGTATAAAACAAACCACAGAAGAACTCTCTTAGCTTCTGAAGAAGTAAGGCGCACTTTTTTTGTACTTAGACAGGAAGGTCTGAAAAATGTTCAATTACCACCTACCCAACGCTCCTTCAAAAGCAGCATATAGCCTGAGTTTGACGAGTGTGAAGGAAGGAGAGATCACTCGGAAAGATCCATTTGATTACGAGAAATGGGGCTTACAACAATAAACTTGATGCTTTGTTCTTTAGGGTTTAATGAGCATGACAAAGACATAAAATACACTCAGAATCTTTTTCATGTTTTGGTCCAGAGCACGAAAAAGAGAAAACTAAGCTCATACCGGGGGTTCCTTTTTCGTAAGTTTAGTCCCCCAGATTCGGAAAAGTGATAAACCTATGCCTAAGAATACTCTTCTCAATCCCTAAGAAAATAGAGTGTTCCTTTCTCGTATTACTCCACATGGTCCAAGAAAGCAATAACCTACCACCAATGTGGATGCCCGTTCACATATTCTTAACGAGCCTGAACGGACAAGTTTACTCGACAGTCAAGTCTATTTTGAGGAGTTAGACCTGGGCCTAAAGAAACTCAATATCTTTCCCGTGAAGTTTTAACGAGTCCGAAAAAGTCAACTCGCGGCCTCCTTACTATTTTTAACGAGCTCGAAGGAGAGTAGAAATAATGCTCTAAATGCGAGGAGACGAGTGTCAGAGGCAAGCGAAACTAGTTCCAAGTGTGAGGAACAAACCTATGCATGCTGCAAGGAACATGAGCAAGGTAAAGACACTCGGGGAACATCTCCTCGAGGTAAAAGGCGTCAAGCTGCAAAGGCAAAATTATACAAGGCTTAACAACGATGAGAACAAAGATGAGGGCTTATACAATGAACTAAAAGCGTGGAAGCTGGCATCAGGCTCATAAGCACGAGTAAGGCACATGCAAATTCCGTTACAGCTTGAACAATAAGACAAGGCCAGTAAATAGTTGTGAATCCAACTAAGAATCCTATCTCCAAGAAACAACAACATCGGGATCATATTCAGAAGAAAAGATCTGATGCGGGTCACTTTGCAAGAAAAGCATGTGACTTTGCTATCTTCTATAAAAAGTAAAGTCAAGGAAGAATCAACTGAAAAAGATTATATAGCACCAAGGCTCGAGGGTTTATAATCAATAACATCAACCTCAGAAGGAGAGCAAAAATCAACAGGAGAGATAGAGTCTACAAGAGCAAACTCAGTATCATAAGAGTTGAAAAATTCAAAAGAAAAATCAAACTCATCAGGATCACTGACTTGTTGATCAAAGGGAGAGTTCGAAGACTCAACAAGACCAATAGAAGGAGATCGGTCAATAGAAAGATCAAGATTATTAAGCAAGTTAGGGTTAGACTTAGTCACAACTAAACCAACATCCAAAAGAAGTTCAGATTGTATCAAAGACTCTAGGAAGACTTCATCCGAAGGAAGGAGATCATCCGAGATAGGACACATGTCTAAACTTTCAAATGGATTGACAGAGTGGAGAGAAGGCTCCATGGTCTGTATAGGATGACTCACCTGGTCAACTACTAGGACCAAGTCCTGAGAATGTAAGCATGAAAACAGAGTTTGCTTCTTAGTAGCAATTGAACGCAAAGGACATGAGGCCACATAGCTCACCTGTGGCGGGGTAGTGTCTATAGAAACACTGGGAATTGATAAAGGAAAGACCTAGTCTTTAACGGGGTCAGGAGATGGATTAAGAAAATCCAACTAATCGATAGTGACAATTTCTTCGCCATGATTAAAGTACATCACACGAAAGAATCTTGACACCACAACTTGTATGGTATAGACATAATCACGTCCAAGGAGCATATTGAAGTCCAAGGGGTCTTTTATCACCATGAAGTCAACTAAGACAGTCTTCCCACCCAAAGTAACAGGTGTTCGAGAAAGAATTCCCAAGGCTATACAAGTTATTCTATCAAATGCCAGTAACTGACTAGTAGTCGACACAAGGTTGGGAGATCCCATGCCTCGTCAAGCACGAGCATACAAGATACTAACTAAGGCTCCTTCATCAACAATACAACAAGCAATCGTGTATGATTCAACTTTGACCTTTATTTGGAAAGGTGCATCAAAAGGAAGGCGTGACTCAACTAGGCTATCCCAATCAAAGGAAGCAATCTGAGAGCTTGGTGGGGGTTGATCCGAAACGAGTTCAGTGCCCCCTTGTTCAATAAGTTATGAACTGGTAGTGAAGAAAATATGACTAGCGGACACTTCACTCTCCAAAGCAAGAGTGGGATTGATTGACGATGGAATCGATTCAACCGCTTCGTGAAAGTCACTCTCCGAAGGGAGATTGGGATTGACCAAAGATGACATTGGTTCAATCACATCAGGATCATTCTCCGAAAGAAGAGTGGGATCAACCAAAGCTGAGATTGGTTCGACCACTTGACCAAGCAAAGGTTGAGTAGGTTGTTGAGAAACTATAGGTTGTTCAGGAGAAGGAAATTCTTGAGTCTCGGACCACACTCTTCGCACCTCTGCGATAGCAGGGCACTGGTGAGTAAGATGATCTCCCTCACATAGCTTACAAGGGAACTTAAGTTTGCACTTCAAACGACCAATTTTCTCAACGGTGTCAACATAACTAGCAGTGGCTAACTGTTTGCTCTCAACATGACCTACAGAGGCTGAGATTTTTCCCCCAGCATGACCACCAGAGGCTGGGTGACTGGGTCCAACCTGACTAAGAGAGGCTGGTTGTTGAAAAACATCAGAATGTTCAAAAATGGGATGAACATGAAACCAAACTCTTCGCACCTTCGTTATAGAAGGGAATTTATAAGTAAGGTGATCTCCCTCACAAAGCTTACAAGGAAACTTGGGCTTGTGTTTTGAATGGATAGTCTTTTCAACAATGTCAACATGACTTGCAGTGGCCGACGGATTGTCTTCAGCATGAACCACAGAGGCTAAAAGACTGCCCCCAGCATGACTTGTAGAGGCTGAAAGACTAGGTCCAACATGACCTGCAGAGGTTGGATGGGCACCACCAGCATGAACAACAGAGGCTGAATGGTTAGAATCAACATGCTTTGTAGTAGTTGAGTGTGTGCCCCCAGCATGAACTTCAGAGCCTGGGTGGATGGATCCAACATGACTTACAGAGGTTAGATGGGGAGGTTCAACTTGAACATCAGAGATTGAACGGGTGCCTTCAGCATGAACTACAGAGGCTGAGTGACTGGATCCAATGTGACCTGGAAAGGTTGGAAGGATCCCACCAGCATGAACTTCAGAGGCTGGATGGTGAAGATCAACTTGACTTGCAGAGGTTGAGTGCTTAGATCCAACATGACCTGCAGAGGTTGGATAGGTGCCCCCAGGATGAACTACAGAGGCTAGGTGGTGACGTTCAACTTGACCTGTAGAGGTTGAATGGGTTCCCCCTTGCTTATGTGCCTTCTTCCTATTCCTCCTTCTTTTACTCCTTTTAGACTGTCGGTTACTAGCATCAATACTTTCACCGCATAAGGTAGAAGGAGGAGGATAATCAACTACAGGTGAAGGGGAACCAACGTTTTGATGCCCTTGATATAAGGAGCTTACTTGAGAAGCATCAGGAGCATTTAGGACAGTTGGAGTGGAAAACAACCACACTGGTATCCCTAGGGTGAATCTAGGTAGATTCATGGTGGCCATCAAAGGAACACCAACATTCCTTGTGAGAGGAATAGTACAAGGAGTTTCCAGCATGGGGATCTCTTGGTTGGTGTTCAAAGGGGTGTTAGCCATAGTTTCAAACAATAAGACAAAGTCTGAGGTTGATAGGCAACCAAAAGTACAAAGCACACACTTGAAGGCAAACTAAGTACAGAAAAACCACAGAGCACTCACTGAAATTCCTAAAGCCAAACAGACAAACAGGTATAAGATATGCTTTCCAGAAGAAAGCTGATAGACAATTACTTGGCATCCCTGTAGATGTTCTTAGGCACAAGTGGAGGAATCACCCACTGCCCTCCCACACCTTCTACCGGGGTTACCTTCCAAGCCCGTCCAAGGTTAACCAGAAATAGCCTTCCGGTGTACCTGTGTATGAACCCTAGATGTCAAAGAGACTAAAGGCTACCTTAACTATACTGACAGTCTGGGGGGACAGTCGCAAGCCTGGTTCGTACGCATGGGCAGGGTAGCAAAGCCCGAAACCCTGTCTAAGACAGAATCCCCAGATGCGCAAAAACCTTGGTCTACGCTTTGACAAGGAATCAGAGGGTTATCTCCTCAGTCCAAGCCTCCATGCGGCCTCGTGCTTAACTCCCCTTTGAGAGGAGCTTCCTAGATACAATCAACATAGAAAAGGGTTTACCTAGTGATTGGCCAACTACGTCTGAAATTTTAACACTTGTGGGGAGTTTAAACTCCCTATCCCACAAGTATAGGTTGAGCTAGTTGGTGTATGACCCTATAAAATAAAACTTACTACTATTTTTTAAATTATATCGTTTATTTTAAGGGTTGTTTTTAGTCAGAGGGTAAATGGCGTGAAACTTATGTGGTATTTTGACTCAAAGTTGAAACAAAATGACTAAACAAAGAGAACTAAAATGCAAAAAGCAAAAACTATTCTCTTTTTCTTTTTCAAATAGAAACTTGAAAGCCACAAAAGAACAAATTCTTTTTATTTATTTTTGCAAAAACAATGATATGCTATGCAATCTAGACTAAAAAACTAATCTACATGCATATAAAGCAAACATGTGTTTTTTTTTTCTTTTTCTTTTATAAATGCAAAAGAAAAACTACCTACAAACTAAATGTATGCAGATAACAAGAACAAAGCAAAAGGAACTCTGCTATACAACCACCAAACAAACTCTAGAATGCCCTAAAGTTAGTATAAACCCTACTTGGAAGGAAAACTTGCATAAGAGACAAGTCAACTAATTTGGCATGGTGAAGTTAACCAACAAAAGAAGAAGGAAACCAACACCAACAAGCTTCTGAACTCAGACAAAGATCACTAACAGAGGCTGACTAGAAACATAAGCCAAAAATCATGCCAAGCAAAGGAGGTGAGGGGAAAGAGCAAAGAACAAACCCTAATGCTATAAAAAGGCTTACCACATAGATAAAGAACAACCAAAAGGGATGAAACTAACTCCCTGGAGTCATGCACTTGCAGAGGACCCCAAAAGACCTACCAAACAACCTTCAAACAGAAGAAAAACCACAAAAGAGGAAAAAACATTGTTTAAAGGGGCATACGCGAGTTTCACTACTAACAGGTTGCGTGTCATATGTGGGTTGACAATATAGCAAGTCACGTGTACAAGCACACGCTGGTTGTACCACTGACAAGTTGCGTATCATACACAGGTTGACAGTATAGAAAGTCGCGTGTACCAAACCAGACATGCGACTGTTCAGTCTGCAACTTGCGTATGGGTGGAAAAAATCCCCAAAAAGGTCAAAAACTGCCTTAGGAAGGCAGGGGCAGTATGCTATCAGACTTATAAAGTGTTCCTAAGTGGTAAGAAAGACCTAAAACAATGCAAAAGACTGAAAGAAATACAGAGAAACCCCAAACAGACAAGGCACTCCCCAGCGGAGTCGCCAGTTTTGTTGTAAAGGAAAGTATCCTATGGCTAGGGTTTAAGAGGCCATCAACGTACTAGGCTTGAAAGAGAGATGCATATGGTTCTGCAAGTAAATACAAGCAAGATCAGAGATCAGAATGGTTCATACCTTAGCCAAACGAAGGCTAATCCAAGTAGCCCTTCAATCCTCTTCTTGCTCCTCTTGCTCCAAGAGACCTGCAAAACAAATTATACCTTCCTCAAACCAATATGACCACATATAAAGCAATGATAATCAAATAAACATGAAATAATGATCTGACTAACATCACCATATGATCATAAACAAAGATTCAATCACACATTGAACAATGATTTGGGAAGAAGAAGGACATCACATCTTTATTAATCTTGAAAATAAGTACAAATATACCTTCTCTTCAAGTTCGGCACCTCACGAAACCTTGATCTAGTTCCGTTGCTTCTCTTCTCCAAGGAACTCAACCTCCAAGCTCTGCAACACAAGGAGAATGCTTCTAGGGCAAAGGTGTGGGGAAAGAGAGCTCCAAATTCCTCCAACATAATGATGCAAAGATTCAAGTCCCCTCTCACGGATCTCCCTACCTCTATTTATATGCTTTATGAAGAGTTAGGGTTGAATACAAAGTAGTTAGAACTGAAGGAGTCAGTTGCATAACTACCGAAACTACCCAAATTGCTCGAATTTCAAAATATATATTTTTTGACATTTTTTGGAGGTGTACGCGGGTATTATATATAGACAGTCGTGTACGTACGCAGGTTTCCTTAAGGAAACTCGCGTACACATCAAAAAACTCATTTTAATGGTATTTCTGGGCATTTTCAGACTTTGGTGTATTCTATAAAGTTTTAGCTAACATAGATACCTTTCCAACGGTGTAGAGATGAGGTCAAACCGATTTACAGAACTCCAGATATGGGTCCTACAAGTAAGGTGTTTTTTCAGTTACTTTTAGTGACTTTCATGAAGTGTCGACATGCGACGAAATCATGGGAAAGTGGTCACAGACAGAGATGTGTCATTTTGAGCTATAATAGGGCCACATAAATCCGTTCGTAGATCTATCCAAGGCTCTGTCCATCCACGACCACATGGTTTCCTTACTCTCCACACCCGTCAACATTTATAGAATCAGGCCATCTTTGAAGCTTCAGTGCTGGCCGGGTGGATCGATTTGCTGGAATTGCTGCTACCCCCGAAGGAGGGCCTGACTCCTGCAACGATCTATTGGAATTGCCGCTACTCCTGATGGAGGGTCTGATTACTGGAGTGGAATGCACTGTCGAAGCAATGATATCTCATAGTTATCTGAACGAGAGTTTTAGACTAGGACGTATTCAAGACGCCATGGCAGGGACAAAGGGGTTTTCTAAACACACAATATTGGCTATAAATAAAGGACAATTCACATGTGACCTTAGCCAAACATCAATGCAATTATTATGGAATGCATGACTACATTTGGGAAGAAGTCTGAGAGCCTCATTCTCCTGAAACTCAACTAGACAAACTGCACACTCCATGATGTCTATGAGCTTCTCTGCTTTAGTGAATTTGCATAGAGGAATGGATCTGATCAAGCTTCATCCAGGCCATATGATTGAGTAATTATCTGCCAGCCTTATGGGTCTAGGAATCCTTCTAGTGAATAAGCATTGACTTGTATATTCTCTTTAGAGTCCAAACTCCTACGTTTCCTCTTGAAAAAAGGTCTACATCTAGAAGCTTTGCAATACTTGGCAAAAATCTTGTAGTAACTTACCACCAGTAAAGCGCTGCCTAGAACTACAACAATGGCTATCAGGGCAGGGCTGATGGTGGTGGTGGCGTAGTTGTGCTTGGTGGGTCCTTTACTTATGGTTGCATCTGGTGAGGCTCCCCATCCAAACTCATATCTACCTGCAAAGATCATTACCTGATTTCAAGCTAGTACTTGTCTAAACTCAAGCCCTGTTGAAAAGTTAAATACCTTTCAACTCTTCTCAAATTCTGATTGATCTCAACGTCATATATCCACGAGCTTGCAAAATCCTCATCTGGTGCATATCCAATACAAGACATGGCATTCTCTGTAGCATTCCTAACGAAATGCTTAAATACCCCATGCTTGTCATAATATGTTGAATGAAGAGTTTTAGGATTCTTCCACATGTCTACCACATGATTTCATAAACAATTAGAAAACCCTAACATTATTAAGTGAACGAAATATGGAATATGGGATTTTGGGTTATATATTCACATACCCATGGAGACAAGTAGTTGACAAGTTGATCCAACAATACTTATAATATCTTTGAAAAATTGGACTGTATTTTCAATTGTTAAACTGCCAGCGCTACTGCTAAGCCATGCAATGCACAGTATCTCATTAGTATGATTGTGTTTCACCTGCGCCATACCTTGGAGAAAATCAGTGTGTATTAACTCAATGACATTGGGTTCCAGTTCCACAACAAGCTCATTCAGGTTTTTCCGTGCCTCATTTAAAGGACTTTCAGAAATATCAATTCCAACATATCTACATCTGCATTGCCCCACTATTTAGAAGTGTTTGAAAACATACAACTTAAAAAAAAATAGAGAGAATATGAGAAAAAAATGAAAGATCCAGTTGCACAACCTTCCATGGACATGTTTGATAGCATTGAGTAGGGTTGTGGTTTTGCAAGCATTACCACACGCCAACTCCATAAACAAGCTTCTAGGAATAATGGCGTTGGCTATATCCATTGCATTTTCTTCCAACAACTCTCGTCTTGCGTTGAATAAGTAATAACAGTCAAGACACGTGATTTCTTCATATATCTGTGAGCCCTAGCATCATAGTGTAAATTGTCAAGGATCTCCTTCGGCTATTCCCTGAGCCCATTAAGCACCATTTCCGGTTTGCAACCTGCCATGATTTTAAGAGGATGCAAATGGAATAGATCTGCGCCTAGCCCTTAGTTACAACTTACAACTTGCACAGATGCCAATGGAAGACACCTGGCTTCAAGTAGCCCTTGCTTACAACTTAGTCATGCGAATGCAAGACACCTTCCTTACATTTATCGGATGTTTCCGCCAATATAACATGTCTGATTTCATATTGCTTCATCTACTATCATCATCTTATTAAAGAAATTGAAAAGTCTATTTTCACATTACTTCCTAATTGAGTGTTTTCCTAATTTTAATTTGTTTAAAAGTTTTTTTAAATTTAAATAAAAAAGAATAACCTTTTAGATTGAAATAAGGTTAAAAATGAAAATATTTTGTACATAGTGATTCAAAAGTATTGTTACATTATTTATATTCAATTATTTATAAATCTTACACATTAATTGAAATGAATTCAAAACAATGAATATAGAATGGATAAAATGAATTTAACTAAATATTTAAATATATTTAAATTTGTAATTTTAATATATATTTTTAAAATTTAAAAAATATTATTTAAAAATAATAAAATTTTAAAAAATAAAGAGAATTTTATAACTATTACACAAATCATTATTTGCAATAGTTTAATATTGTGTTTAATTACCATAAATGAATTAAAAATACAATTGTAGATGTTTTTTTATTGCGCAACATCTAATGTCATCTGAATTTTTCATGAAGATAGGTGAATTCATGACAACCAACACAAAGCTTTGGTTTTATAGATAAACTTTAAAGCACGTAAAATTATATTTTCTACCAACATACAACTTTCTCTCATTTTATGAGATATTGAATTTTTTTAGAGGTTTTATTTCCCCAACTTTGGAGATATTTTCACTTAAGTTTAATGTAACTTATTTTCACTTATTTTTCTAGACTTGCTTTCATCACATAAACTTATATTATATACAGACAACTTTCATTTCTCCAACTTTAAAGATATGCTAGTTCAAATAACTATTATGAATGTGGTCTATAAAACACTAACGTGATCGATTGTATTAATGTAGAGATACTACTTCGAATTCTTTAAGTGGGTATGATTGTAAATACAAACTTATAAATTTAAGAAGTATTTAACTTAATTGATAGATTATATGTTAAAACATAATAATAAAGAAGGTGGTGCGTTAGCGTGAAGTCAATGGCGACCTAGGGAAAGTTCCAAGCGTTCGATCGGAGGATGTTCCATTCCCTTTCTTTTTTCCGATGGAACGAACGTCCGTCCTCCATGCTTATAAAGCCTTAATTTCCGCATTGAGTGTCAAAGCAAATCAATCTCGCGGCCTCAATATTTTGTTTGTAGGGGGCGGTTTTTACCTTTAGAGAGGAAGAGAAAGGCTGAGAGAATATCATGGGGCAGGCCAGGAATACAATGGCTTTGGTCTCCAGAATAGCTAAGAGCGGCCTCGGCCCCTCCAATGCCAGATATTTCGCCAGCTCCACTGTCCCGCCGGTGTTCGTTGACAAGAATACACGCGTTATTTGCCAGGGCATCACTGGCAAAAACGGTACTTTTCACACAGAACAAGCCATCGAATATGGCACGAAAATGGTATGTGTGGATATCTCAACTCCATTTCCTCCCAGCATACTTTTTGTATCTATTTCTGTATTGGGTGTCTATCGTTGTCTTTAAATGTGTCCTTTGAGTCCTCGATTCCCTGGGAATCGAACCAGTGATCTCCAATCACCAGGATCTGATTTTAAAGAGCGAGCCCTTCTTCCTTTTTTGCAAGATCAGAACAGTATTGGCCTTTTGTCAAGCAACCAATGCTTGTTTCACAATCTACGAAGCTAAATCGTTTTTCGGATTCTATTTTGGTCAGTAAAATTTTTCATAGGCGTGTCTTTCAAATGATCAGCATATTGTTATCTTTATGTGACCAGTAAAATAACCTTGTAATGCAATTGGATTGTAGAAACTGTATAAAGGTTCAGAGACAATCATGGATAGAACATTCAAGCAGTCCCTGAGGTTGGGGGCGACACCTTATAACATGGATTCCCTTCGGCTTAGGTCTCAGGTCCAAGGGGTGTATATTTATTTGGTCAAATTCACCTGGGACTTGCACCCAGCCTCATTCCTGATGGATGGAATATGCGACTTACCAGTAAATTAAGGTCCCATTGCTTAGGGAAGGCACGCTATACAACTAATCAGTTATAAATGGTCGTGCCCCCTCACTTTTAACCTGTTTTTATTTATATACTTGTGTATATACAGTCTTCGCTATTTATCAATTATTTATTCGTACATTACTTCCATGTAATTTTGTTATCACAGATAGTCATCTTCACAGCATGACCTCTCCAAATTGATGTTTTCTCCTTCAACTTATCAGTGACGGTTTTCCTAGTTACAGTCCCCCAACTTAGATTTTATAAGTATCTATTGCAGCCCTTGACCTCTGCTGGAACATATGGAACAGTTTAACGAACTGGGGAGATACTTTTCTTCTAGATAACAATGTCTAAGACTCTAAACCTCCAAACCTATTTCTTCATTTCTTCAAAAATTGGCTGTTTCTCGAAACATTTTTGGTGCTTCTTTTTCTCAGCTGCAATCTTTTTCTTCGAAGGTTTCGTGCTCTCCACTCCGGGTCTGCAGCTCCCCACTTCTTAGGCTTCTTGCTTTTTAACAATGGTCAAAGCTCTGTTACCGTGTTGCCTTTTTAGGCACACAAGCTTGTGAAGATAAGAGCTGATTTTCACACTAAACTCCAATAATTTCCCATTGCATAGGGATCCATATTTGTAGTACAAAATTTGTTCCAAAACTGGACAGACGAGGGAGGCTAGATTGTCCTCAAGCCAAAACACAGGCCAATCCAAAGTTGCTTCTCTCTTTAAAATTATCACGTGCATCTAAATTTAACTATACTTTTTCTGGTGGATTTGGGCGGCTGACTAAAAATGGGCATTACACCTTTAACAATTCTTGGGTTTATTTTGGCTCCTTTCTCTTTTGTATGATATGGTTTCGGCATTTAGTTGTTTGATCCCTGATATTTATGTGCTTGAAGTTGTTAAGCCACTGATGCCATTTCAATTGGTATTAGAGCAATGGTTTCCTATCGTTGTTTTAGCATTTGATAAATTGTTACCTTCCCACAATCTGATATTGCATGATGGTGTTTCATAAACAAAGGGTTTTGCTCAAAATAAATACTGTAACTATCACTCTCCTCGCAGTCCTCATCACTATTCTATTACAGTGATTGCCATTACCAGTCAAACACAAGAACATATTTGGTATCAAAACAGTTTTATTTGCTTGCCCCTTCATCTGTAACAATTATTTAAATATGTTGTGCTAGATGCACTTGCTACACGTTGAAAACATCTGATGTAAGTTCATGTAGACAATTCATAGATGTGGAAGCAAGTTTGCGGCTTTGAATTCCTAGCGCCATGCTACTTGTTGGATAAGTTCTTCAAGTCAACCCCAGATTCTTCTTTTTTGGTTTCTTCTTATTCTTAAAAATATATAGAATCTAACTACGTAGTCTCCTGTAAAGAAACTACATTGATATTTCTAATGTGATAAAAAAATTCATTGTGAAAAGGATTGAGGCCAGTGTTGCCAGAGCGTGGAAGCGAAGTGGGTGCGGGTGCGGGAAGCGGGTGCGCGGAAGTGTGTTTTTCAAAAAATGGCCGGAAGCGAAGCGTGGTCGGAAGCGTTTTTATATATATATATATAAATATATATATATTCAAAAGAAAACATGTAGAATGTCAAACTAGATGCAAAATTTATGAAACATGTATGTTTGTGATACTCCCAATATATGAAATGCCATCTAGATTCCATATTATCCATCATTCCATCCATACTACGTAGTAAATTAATGAATAATCATTCAAGCATCAACCATCTAGCTGCTAACAATTACAAAATACAAAGTAACAAATTGAAATACATTTTACAAATACAAATAGAAACCATATAGATTCTAGCAATTACAAACATAAAAACTTTAGAACCATATAAGAGGGAAGTACATCATTAACTTATGGAATGAAAAAGGTTATCCACCAATTGTCAACATGAGCCATGGCCAAATAGTTTTGTTTACAAAAATTGGCTATTTGCATAAGTACTACAATGATAATTAAACTGAAATCTAGTAGACTAGTAAACTGAAAAACAATCTATTTCTCCTACTCCTATCTCCTCGAAGTCCTTCCACTTCCACCACCGCGATTGCCTCGTGGGGGTACGCGAGGTGGCAGTGACTGTGAAGATGAAGCAGCTAACTGTGAAGGTCCCTCTAATGCAGGTACTGGTACAACTGTACTCAAGGGGGGCCCTCCACGGGGCCTCGCAGTCG
>LPNX010834289.1:80052-103699 GCA_001517045.1 Pseudotsuga menziesii
CGCCGGGCGAACGGTTCCGGGCTTTAGGGCGCGCGGTTCCGGGCTTCAGGGCGCACGACCTCTGAGATGCCGGCGCGCGATTCCTCCACGAATTGCCAAAAACGACCTTGAAAAACCAGGAATCGTTTTTTTCTTCACTGGTGCGCGGTTCGGGTTTTCCGGTGCGCGGTTCCGATCACGCTTCGGGGGCGAACTCGCTCGGAGCGCGATTCGGGGGTCGGGTCCGTGGGGGGGGGGGACGCTTCGGCAACCCTGATTGAGGCTCTGTATTTAATACAATGTTGCAAATATCGTCTCGTCAAAAAAATCGGCACGGTCTAGGAAACATTGTTTTGGAATATCTTGGGAACACATCGACAAACATAAAAATATAAAAAATATTCATTTTTTTTTCAAAATTTTAAACATCTAAAGCAACAATAACATTACATAAACACATTGCTACATGAATATGGAAATAATACTGAAATATAAGATAAGATGTCTAGTGATACATCACACATAAAAAATGAATCGTGTCCTGAATCCGAGTCATAAAAAATATATTTTATGACCATCATCACGACTCATGAGTCATCTATAATGGAAACAAGTAAATAAACTATGGACTCCCTCTTCCCCTTTTGCAAGCAAAGGTAATTGCTGTGGAAATGGCATGTCCTCTAGAACTAGTAGTAGGTGCCCTTGAGGTTCGTGGGCCTTGTACTGGACTCTAATGCCCTCTAGAAGAGGACCCTGCAAAATGATGTACTCTAGAAATTGAAGAACGTGACCGAAACTGATGTCCTGCAGAAAAAAAAAGGTAGAGCAGGTACAACTCAGTGTGAAACTGAAAATCTGCTGTAACATCCTCATCCAGAGCCTCTCTATCATGATCACTACCATGATCATCCTCTAGCCAATCATGGGTTGCCTCCATAGTAGGCTCCTCACACTCCACCCTTCTTTCAACAGTGGCGTCAACACCATCTAAAATAAAATGGCCGTCACGTAAACTTTTCTCTCAATCCGCTTCACCCACAACCTGAGATTGTAGTAGATGTAGACCAAATCATTAAGGCATTGGGTATCCAATCTGTAGGAGGATCATAAATTATAAAATTATACATTTATAAAACATAAATTAGAAGGTAAAGGGGCAAATTATAAATTACAATTTAAATATTTAAATGAAATTGAAATTCTTTAACTTGTTGCGCGTTTTGGAGTGTACTTTTTCAAATACACTCAAGTTGCGTTCACAACTGGAAGAGTTGCATGTTTGGCTAAGCACCGAACACGGGGTTGAGGTATAACCCTGCAACATGAATGAGGCTATGGTGTGTGTGGTTCCATCACACATAAATCACCCCCCATATCATCTGTTGTCTCTCTTGCCCTCGACCTCCCTTGTCCTGATAATAGGCACAGATGGATTCTTTGGCCCTATCCATGGCCTCATATAGGTAGCCCATTTTGGGTTTGTCTCCATCAACCAAGCGAAGAACCTTTACCAAAAGTTCAATGATGGTGCACATCTCCTTCACAACATCCCAAAAGCTCTCCTGGTATGTAATGAGCCTGAATGTGGCTTGCCCCTTTGGTTTAGTGCTAAATGATTAAGCACGCCAATTAGGTGAAAAGAACATCGCATGTAAGTCCCACATAGAACTCAAGAGAGATTGAAGATAAATAAAGCTAGTGGCAAAGCATGTGATGACAGGTCACACCAACTCTTTGTCACATGTGACTTGCCTCATTAAGTTAAGCACTGCTGCGTGGTTGTATATGAATTTTGTGATGCTGCACGTTGAATCAATGGTATCCTTGATCCAATCAATCTTTCCCATATCCTCTAAGACCAAATCAAGGCAATGAGCGACACAAGGAGGCCAAAACAATGTAGGATACCTAGCCATAAGCATCCTACCAGCAGCCACATAGTTCGCAACGTTGTTCGTTATGACTTGGACAACATGCTGCAGGCCAATCTCTTGGATGAACTCATCCAACAAGCTACATAGTAAAGCCACATCTTTGACATGTGTGGATGTAGTCACAAATTTTATAAACATAGTCCCTTTGGGACAATGAACCAAGTAGTTGAGAAGGGTCTTACCCTTCGTATTGGTCCAACCATCTGACATCACAATGTATTCTGTGAACTCCCATGATTTTCGAAGCTCATGCAACCTACGAGTGCAATCAGATTTTTCATACTAAAGGATAGGCCCTCTCAACTCCTCATAAGTGGTGGGCTTATACCTTGGTCCAACAATAGCATCCGCTTCAAACATGGACACATAAAATGGGTTCTTTGAAAAATTGAATCAAATATCACTCCATAGCAAATATCGATCCACAAGTTTGTCTGCTTCTTTTTTCTCCTTTACTTTCACCATGGACCTTATAGAAGGTTGTGCACCAGGTGTGTTCTTGGCACAAAGAAAGGCGATGTTGTCGAAGGCATTGTGGAATGTGTGGAGTGGGTATCTAGACCTGTCCCACTAGCGCCCACTCTCACTACAAAACCGTATCTTGAAGCAAGTTCTTTTCTTACGGCCTCCTTGTATTGTTTCCTTTTCCCAATTCCCTCAATTGCTCGTGTGGCCTTAGCAACAAGTTTTGGGGTTGTTTGGTTGCGAGGGCTCACATCATTCCCTGCTATTTGTGCAAGGCGGTATTTCAACATGACTATCCCACCCATCATTCTCTTCCCACATAGATTGCAAGTAAGAATCATAGGTGAGCCCCACTCCCAAATGAATCTTGAACCTAGGGCAAAAAAATGTTTTTTAGCATGCGATTGATGAAAATTTAAAAAATAAGAAGAAATCAAAGATACATTTAGCATTGAAACTTTGATTTGAAGAGGCAAAATAAATGGACACATTTGTGAGGATTTCCATGCACCTAGTTGTAAATTAACATAACAAGTGGAAAAATGGTTTATGATCCATTAAAAATCAGTTATAAGGATGGAAAACTTATTGACAATGAAAAAAATAACAATTCGTCTTGTAAAAATGAGAAATGATGGGCAAAGTTTTCTACATACCTTTAGTTGTGATAATTGTTGAAAAACCTCCAAATGCCAATCTCCAATCCACAAAATTGATTCTTGATGGTAAGTGAAATCAAGTGCAAAATCCTCCTTGGGCAATTGCAAGACGATGCAAATCTCCTTGACTGTCCTTTTCCTTGCTGTGATGAGCAAATTCCTCGCTGTGATGAGCAAATGAGTTAAAAGAAACCCCAAAAATCAGTTTTCTAAACCCCTTTTCCGGGCTGGCTGATATATTCCATTGACTCGTGATTTTTCGGCAAGAAATTGGGAAAAAAGCGTCGACAAATCGAGAAAAATTGGGTCGATTGTTTCTCAAAAAATCGGGTGAGTTGTAAATCTCATGATTTCTCGGCACATTGCCGAGAAATCGACATTGTTTGCAACATTGATATAATACTCCACATTGTTCACTAGAAAATGTTGAAGACTATCCAACTCTCCAATCCAAGTGATAAAACTTAGAAACGATCATATTTGGATGGCCTCCCAATTTCAAAGTTGACTTAGGGCTTTGAAATCATTATGGATCCATGCTTTGTGTTTTCTAAAGAAGGTCTAATATCTTCTTGATTGCTTCCTTACACCCACTACTGTAAGGATTGATTGAAACCTAAGTAACCAGGCATGCACTTTTTGGGTGAAGTGTCTTGTGGGGTCGTGTCAGACACGATTTTTGGACACGAAAATAATCGTGTCTAACATGAACTGAGATCGTGTCCCGTGCCTGTTAGGATGTGTCTAAAAAAAAGACACAAAATCCATGAAAAAAGGCCAGCGGTCACTTTAAAACCGATTTTTTTGTTTTCATTTTTACATTTGCATGTGAAGGGAGAGCTAAGAGTGTTTTTTTGCAGGTGCAAGGAGATTTGAAGCATTTGCAAGGGTTTCCAAGTGCATTTGAGGGAGGAATTTGTTGAGAGGAGTCAAGCTCACCATCAAGTAAGAAGAAGAATGTCTCAATCAACTAGGGCAACAACTAAAGGGCAAAGGAAAGGGAGAAATGCCCCATCTAGAGCCTCTCCTCCTCTTCCTCCTTCAAGCATATCCTCTTCTACTCCTGCTAGTGCTCCAACTGCTTCTAGTGGAGCTCATGATCAGTTTAACCTTGTTTTAGCAAGACAACAAGCCCAAGAGAGTAAATACCCGTTGTGGAAGTATGTGACAAGGAAAGAAGGGTCTGGAGCAAAGCTTGGTGGGGGAGGCAATGTGTGTTGGAGTTGCAATTTCTTCAAGAATGAGTTCAAGAGCACATATTAACGAGTTAAGGGGCATTTGTTCGTCCTTCCTTGTGGGATTTCTTCATGCAAAGTAGTGAGTAATACCCAAAGGAGAGAGATGGAGAAAGATGATCATGTTGTTGAATTTCAGCATTAGCATGTATTCTTAAAATTTTGCAGACTGTAAGATAACAATAAGACAAGTGCAGTAGATAACTCAAAACATCACACACATAAACACAAGATGTTTTTCACGGGGAAACCTTTAAAGGACAAAAACCCCAAAAGCATTAGTAATTCATCCCTTAAATGAGATGACTTGAGTTCTTCAATCTCAGAATTTTGAAATGAATGTTTCTTCAATAATTTTTCAAACCTTAGTAGGCTTGAGCAATTTTCAAAACCTAGCACAAGTGTACCAAAGATTTTTCAGAAAGACTAAATTCACAAAAAATCATGTTTTAGGGCTACTGCCCAAATTTCTTCTTCTGTTGCCCAGAACTTCTTTGAGGATGCCCAAAGTTTTACTTAGCCTGCTCGAAAATGTAGCAGGCTGCCCTGTGCCTGCTCGAAACCTCTGTTTGTTGCCCGAAGGTTCATAGATGTTGCCCAGACCTTCTTTCCTGTTGCCCGAGCCCAGATTAGGGCTGCTCAGAATTTGCTCAGACTGCCCGAACCGTAAATAGGCTGCCTAGAGACAGTTTGTACATGCTCGTGACTCTTAAACCAATACAGGGCTGCTCGAAGACGGAGACACCTTGCCTGAACCTCTGTACAACTGCCCAAGACTTTTTACAGGCTGCCTGTGAAGAGTTAGGGCTGCCTGAGTTTTCCTGTTGACTGCCCGTGAGAAAAATATAGCTGCCCAGACTCTTCTCTGTTGCCTGGAACAACTTCTCTGCTGCTCGAAGCTTTCTTTGTGGTTGTCCGTGATCTCAGCCTTCAGCCCGAGCCTGCTCGGGATTCTGAGTGGCTGCCCAAATGTGCTCGAAGGTAGCGTAGGGCTGCTCAAAGTTTCGTCTAAGACCTGTCTGTAGGTTTAGGGGATGCCCGAGCTAGGATGGAGGCTTCCCGAGGGTGTAGAAGAGCTGTTCGTGATCTTGCTGTTGCTGCTGTGAGGGTTTATGGGAGTGCCCTATCACGTGAAGGAGAAGTGAAGAAGATACCCTAGTAGATTTGGGTATCTACAGTGATGCCCTAGTTGCTTAGGGTTGGACTATAGTTACTTGTTGATGAAGGATAGAGATGCCCTAGCTAGAAATCCTCCATGCTAGGGCATAAACCAAAAACAAGAATCTTCTCTCTCCTCCAGCAAAAACATCTAAGGAGCAGCTAAATAAGGATGAGCAAGTGTGTGTAAAAATGAATTGGAGTTGATATTCTTTTATAGCCTTTGATTCACTTGGATGTGGACTAAAACTCAAAAGAATAAAAGAATAGTATTTTATTCTTTTACCTTTGGTGGTACTAAAGGTCTTTTTGCATTTTCACTTTGACTCCTTAGTTGTCCAAGGGTCCTTATCTATTTTTGACTTTTACCTTTTGGCCTTCTTCAAGTGCCCTGTGGTCAAAACAAGTGGTCATAGGGGTCCTTAATACCCACTCAAAGGTACATCATCATAAATAGAGAGAATTACTAATGCTTTTATCTCACACTTCTTGTGCCACCAAGATCGGGTACTAGGTGTATTAACCAAGGGTAGCTAATCCTTGGAGAAGGTCACAAAGCCTACAGATCGAGGTTGGGAGTGCCTCACATGCCTAGACCTGGTCTAGAAATTACAGTGATGTCTTCGTAACTGACCATGTGCCTCAACCCTAGGATGCATAATTTGACCCAAGGTCAAATACTTGGTAACAGACCAAGCGCCTCCATTCTCCCGGAGAATGGCCCTCAACCCTATCTGAGTCCCCCAGTTCTAGACTGGTTCATCTTCTTGGTAACTGACTAGGTGCCTCCATTCAAAGAATGGCTACTCAGCTCAAGGCTGAGTTCCCCCATTGCTGGACTGGTTCTACATCCTGATCCTTGACCAGATGTCTCCATTCAACATAATGGCTACTCAGCTCAAGGCTGAGTTCCCCCAGTGTTGGACTGGGATTGGTTCCACATCCTGGTCCTTGACTAGATGTCTCCATTCTCCAGGAGAATGGCTCTCGATGCTGCTTAGGAAAAATCAACAGATGTTGGCCAAGGGAAGGTGGCAACAACAAGCAAAACACAACAGAATGAGGATCCTCTTTCATTCTTGAGGAAAAACTCTAGCACTAGGCCTCCACCTAGCTGATATGGGAGTGAGGTTGATACTATTACTTATCCAACAAGAAAGATAAAGAGGCCAACTATAAGTGGTCCAATGGACAAGATTTTTCGATAAGAGGCACAAGAAGAGGTGGACCTTACCATTGCATTCTTTTTCTACCTCAACTTCATTTCATTCAATGTTGCACAGTCACCATTGTTTATGAGATGTGTTGAAGTCTAATTGAATGAGCTCCAACTGGTTATGTGCTTCCTGGTTCAGAGAAGCTTAGAACCACATTGTTGGTTAAGGCAAAGAAGGAGGTGGATAAAATTCTCAAGCTAATTAGATCAGAACGGCCCTCTGTCTGTGTCAGTATTGTTTCTGATGGATGGACGGATACAACACGCCATCCACTCAAGAATTTCATGGTGTCTTCCCCAAATTGATCGGTGTTCTTGAAAGCAGTAGATACTCTTGGGAAATACAAGGATGCACAGTATATGGGTGAGTTGTTCATCAAAGTCATTGAAGATGTAGGTATTGAGTCACCATTGTTCATGAGAAGTGTTGAAGTCTAATTGAATGAGCTCCAACTGGTTATGTGCTTCCTGGTTCAGAGAAGCTTAGAACCACATTGTTGGTTAAGGCAAAGAAGGAGGTGGATAAAATTCTCGAGCCAATTAGATCAGAACGGCCCTCTGTCTGTGTCAGTATTGTTTATGATGGATGGACAGATACAACACGCCATCCACTCAAGAATTTCATGGTGTCTTCCCCAAATTGACCGATGTTCTTGAAAGCAGTAGATACTCTTGGGAAATACAAGGATGCATAGCATATGGGTGAGTTGTTCATCAAAGTCATTGAAGACGTAGGTATTGAGTCTTGTGTACAAATCATCACGAACAATGCACCTGTTTGCAAGGTTGCTGCCATGATTGTGGAAGCTAAATATCCACATGTATTTAGATTTTCATAGATTTTCATTTGAGTTGTACTTGTTAGTTGTAGTCTTGTAGAGTCTAGAGTCTAGACTCATTTATATATTCTTTTATTGATCTTACAGGTATTTTGGACACCTTGCATTGTCCATTCTTTGAATTCAGCATTGAAATCTATTGCTTCAGATGTGACATGGATTGGCAAATTTAATGAGGATGCACACCATATTCGTAGCTTTGTACAAAACCACACCAATGCCCTCACATTCTACAAAGAGTAAACACATCTTTCATTGTTGAAGGTTGCAGATACTCGGTTTGCTTCCTCATTCATTATGCTCAAGAGGTTGAGGGAGGTCAAAACTGCTCTTGGCTCTATGGTTATTTCAAAGTTTTGGTCCTTTGGGAGAAAAGTGGATCAGATTGCTTCAAAAAAGGCAAGGGACACAGTGCTAGATGATGGTTGGTGGGAGAGGGTAGATCTTACCATTAAGATCATGGATCCGATCATTTCTTTGTTGCGGTTTGCAGACATGGACCATCCCATCCTAGCAAATGTTTATGAGGGGTGGGATTCCATGATTGAGTCTGTGAGGACCATTGTTATGGAGAATGAGTGTGTCGAGTATGAGATATCGACAAAGAACTTATGGTCCATTATACAAGATAATCTTGTCTCCAGGTGGGACAAGAATTGCACACCTTTGCATTGCTTGGCCCACTCATTGAACCCCATGTACTACAGTCATGACTGACTCAATGTTGTGTCGGGGCCCTCATGCAGAGTCCCTCCTCACATGGATGGAGAGATTTCACAAGGGTGGAAGACAACATTTAGACGGCTATTGCAGGATAGAGACACGATTGAGGAGGTGGAGGAGGGCTTTGCAGAGTTTTCCACAACCACTTGGAGATTTGGAGGCTATGAGGTGCTTAGAGACAAGGGGGTTTAAGAAACTCTATGTTTGGTGGGCAACTCATGGGGTAGCATGCCCTCTTTTACAGAAGATAGCCTTTAGGGTCATCTCTCAAGTCACTTCATCCTTTTGTTGTGAGAAGAATTGGAGCACATATGGGAACTTGTAGAGTTTGAAGAAGAGCAGGCTTGAGCAGTCCAGGGTAGAGTTGATGGTGTATGTGCACTCCAACCTTTGTCTTATTTACAGAAAGAGGGAGGAGTGGGTGAAGGGAAAGACAAAGATGTGGGATGTCTTTCCTGATGATATGGGTTTGGACAACGCTACTGAGTTGGGCATTAGCCAACATGGATCTTAATGATCTAGTGTTAGATCCAGTCACTTTTGATGATGATGATCCTATGGAGGGGTTATCCTCCACACCAGTAGATGCAGATCGTCAGATGGCTAGAGAGGAAGAGGAGGAGGAGGAGGGCTGTGATGAGTTTGTTGATTCAGGCATGGAGGATAACTATTGACAGATGAGATTCTTCCATCTTGATCTCATCTATGATCTACCCCTTTTTGTATTTACTATTTACTACTACTAGTTTCCATTGGCATTCCGACATCTATGTAATACATTTTGATTTTGATGACTTAATGAGAAATATGGTTTCAAGATCTTGAGCTATATGAATATCCTATCATATTTGTGTCCCATTGCGATTTGTGAATGACAAATATGTATTGTGTATTGATTCCTATTAGTAATTTGACAATTTCTATTGAATGTTTTTAAATGTTATAGTTTCTAAAATAAATTGGCATGTCCTGTGTCCTCGTGTTTGGTGACTTAGATTGAAAGTTAATATCAATGAAAAAACAACTTCTGTTGTCTAGTGGAAGTCTAATGGAAGTAGAAGTTAATGCATTGCACTCCTCTTTGCATATTTTTTTTAGTATCATGTTGTTTATCTTTCAATGTCAGTTGGAAATTGTGAATGTAAGTTGATCCTAGTACTGATTACATCTTAATCATTTATCTTCAAGTTCTTGAATTTTCAATTGTATAAAGAAAATTGAAAATCATGTGATCTATTTGTGTTCTTCTTTTGTAGAAATTGATAATGATGCGAAAGTTAAAAACATCTCACATGGATTGACTTTTCCTTTGAGTTTTATGTTTTTCTTCCTTTCTTATTTCATTTTTTGTTACTTCTTGACAAGATGCTTCTATCATCATTGTACGACAAGTGTGTCCTTCCCTAATTTTAGAATACTACAATGAAATGTAGCCCACTTACAACATTGTAGAACAATCGCTTTGGCTAAGAAGTTGTGGGTGGGGGTATCTATTTCACCAAAGTCGCCCAATACTTTTTTTTCCAAGTAATTATCTCGGGACAAACCCTCAGGTACTTCCCCTGATTTTGAGGATGGTACCTAGGATCAACCCTAGATTCTTCACGGCACAAGGCTGAGTCAACAGTAGGGCTCTAAGCCAATACAACAATATACTCATTATGAACTCAACACGTCACTTAGAGGAATAGAACTTGGTTGGAGAGGATACACTCCATCCCACAACCACTTGCACTATACTCAATTGACAAAGTCACCCAAGACTTGCATTTGGCCCCAACAAATTTTCTGCATGGGTGAAATGGCCCAAGAGGATTGAAACAACTTTTCTCCATGTCCGAGATGGCCCAAGGTGTAATGTATCTCCTGCAATACTCTAGTAAAGAAGAGGGCAAGGTTTTATTTGGTTCCTTGTGACCATAATAAAGGGCCGATAACAAGCGTAAACATTAGCACTCGAACCATGGCAGGAAAGGTAAGTTCTTCAAATAGAAGACATCGTTGTGCCTTGTGACTAAAAGGCACATCTTGCAAGCAAAAATACCAATTTTTAGTTATTGGCAAGCACATTAAATTAATGGTTGGGAAAAAAGTGTTGACAGTAGCAAAATATGGTAAACTCTGGACCACCTGTGTAAAGCAGCAAAAATAAGCATATAAAGGAAAGACAATTTGTTGAAAGAAAACAAGTTTCTCATGGTAGGATATTCAGAGCTACTTAACATAAGAGATAATGCCTAAATTGTGTAGGTTTTCTCTTTTTATGATCCAATCTAAAGAGTAAATATAACATGGACAGAATTTTATGTGGTATGAGCTATGTTACATTGATCATGGGAAGATTTTCTTTACCACCAACTGCTATGCACAAGGTTTGAATGTAATTGCGCCGAGAGGCGCTCTACAGCGCAGTATGGGGGAGATCTTGTAACGTTACTCATGTATCGTTCCTCTTGAAAAATGTCGGCCACAAAAAATAAAAAAAATAATTATCCTCCAAAATAAATGTCGGCCACAAAAAAACCTAATATGGGGGAGATGTTGTAATGTTCCTACCTAACAAAACAATAAAAAATAAAAAATTTAATGATCGGCCAAAAAAAATGTTGGTCAGAAAAACAACACAATATGGGGAGGATGTTGTAATGTTCCTACTTAACATAATAATAAAAAATAAAAAATTGAATTATCCGCAAAAAAAATGTTGGTCGTGCACATGGTTTCCTAAACAACCCATGGTTTTATTGTACATGGTTTAGGGGGCCTTGCAAATGGTTTTAAAACCATGTGCAAGGCCTCCTAAACAACCCATGGTTTTATTGTACATGGTTTAGGAGGTCGTTGCAAATGGTTTTAAGACCATGTGCAAGGCCTCCTAAACAACCCATGGTTTTTATTTTTATTTTTAACAAGAACGGTTAATATAATTAAAACTCAGCAATGAGACCGCTGAAGTAAAAACACATTACAACAAGCATCCTAGTCACCACTTCTTTCAATCGTTGACCATCAGAGGAGCTAAGGAGGGATGTCACTGCTTACGACCGAGTTAACAATAAGTTCATTGAGACCCGCAGCTATGGACTTATTGGCTGCAATATCCGCCAAGGCATTAAGACCCCTAAGAATATGAAAAAAATAAACCTTTCTGAACAGTTTGGCCTTGGACTTATTCTCCTTATCAGTCTTGCTGTCCTAACATTCTCGCACCTTCTTCCCCCGTTCATTGCCTGTATGATAACCCTGGAATCCCCGAAAACCATGACCTCATCCACTCCCTTATCCAGTAGTTGCTTTAGGCCTTGCCATAGCCCGTAGGCCTCAGCCATATTATTAGTTTCATAACCAATATTCCAGCAGTATTCCACCTCGACTTTCCCGTCTGGATTAATGATGACTCCACCTCCCCTGACCTTCCCTGGGTTCCCTTTGGAAGCCTCGTCAAAGAAGAGTTTAAAAATTTTCCTTTCTTTTAGCCAATTTTCAAACTGAGAGTTATCCATCCTGATATCCCATTCTTCCAATTTCTTAGCATCAACAATATTTACAGCCAGGGAATTGAGACTTCGCATCCACTCTTTTTCTTTATCCGTCAGAATTCCTTTGTTACTGGGGATCTTAGAGACACCGACAACCTCCCCGAGCAAAGCTTGAATTTTAATGGCTGTCTTCCACGTAGGCCGAGTCTTTTCCTGAAAAATCCTGTAGTTTCTTTCATTCCATAAACACCAGCAGATTAATTTGGGGAGTTTCAACCAGCAGGCTCTCACACCACTTTTCTGGTTCAACTCACCTTGGTATAGGCTTTCCCATTTAAAAAAACAGTCTTGTATACTAATCGGCAGACTCACTACACCCTTAGCGATTCAGCACAACATTCCAAACTAAAATAGCATAAGGACACTGTAAGAACAAGTGACTGATAGTTTCAATAGCCCCAGCACATAAAGGACATCTAAAAGGGCTAGCGAGGCCTCTTTTTTCCAGATTTTTGCATGTGAGTATTCTTCCATGCATGAGCGTCCAAATGAACAGTTCTATCTTTGGCAACGTAGTGGTGTTCCAGAGGTAATTCCAGAGTTGGGGATTGGCAGGGACATTGTAATTAGCAGCAAATCGCTGGTAACCCTTGGACGTGGAGTATCTACCTGACTGCTCTCCCCATCCACGATGGTCCTTACTGTTCTTGCCGATTGGAGCTATCCCAGCCAAGTGGACGATAGCAGGGATTTCTCTGCATCTAAATCAACAGGACACGCTGGTAAATTCCTGCCAACCCAGTGATGAGGCTCTTCAGTCTCCCACGTGGAAATATTCCAGAGCGATTTCAGCCCCAGCGCATCCATCCTTTGCTGCAGGCGAGGTAATTGAGGAGCAGTCTTTCCCAAGACTTTGTCATGCCACAGTTTAATAAGTTTCCCATTGCCTGGGACCCAATACAAATCAGCCTTGAACTGAGACAACGCCTTTACACAAAGTTTATGGATGGAGGAGCCATTCTGAGTCACGTGGCCCTCTTCCAGGCAACTGAGCCTCGGGCCCCTGAAATACTTAGCTTTCAGCACAAGACTGGACCAGGAGGGATTGGGGGCGAGCAGGTTCCAGAGCAGCTTGGCTCCCGTAGCCAAGTTTTGGTTTCTGAGGTCTCTGATGTGAAGGCCTCCCTCAGACCGCGATAATTTAATTGTTTTCCAGCTCACCAGTGTAAAATTTTTGCCTCTTCCAACACTGCCACCCTGCCAGAGAAATGACCTTATCAATCCTTCTATCTGATTTATGGTTTTGGCCGGAGCAAGAAGAAGAGAGCTCTGATAAAGCAGATAGCTATTCAGGACAGCTTTGATTAAAACTACCTTCCCAGCCAAATTTAACCAAGTTGATCCCATCCTTTGATTTTGTTTTTTATTTTCTCCACAATTGGATTCCAGGCCGAGCTCTTGGCCTTGGTTTTGAAGATGGGTACCCCCAGGTGGGTGAAGGACTCCCAGGCAGTAACCCCACCCATGTTGAGGCCTCGAGAGATATCCGACATTTCCCTAGGGTTGATATTCCATCCATAAATCTGGCTTTTCCTTAGATTGATTTGGCTTCCAGAAGCTAGACAGTACTGGTTTAGTTCAGTCTTGAATCGCCAGGCTATTATTTGACTGGCTCTACCCAGCAAGATAGTATCATCCGCGAATTGCGCACGGTTAATATCTTTGATGCCCCTAGCCATCTTGATGCCGGGAAGGTCCTGATCATGCCTGGCAGAGTCTAGCTGAAAGCTTAGGACTGAAGCCTGGATGGCATAAAGGAGGGGGGAGAGCGGGCAGCCTTGCCTCAGACCTCTCGAAGCTTGGAAGAAGGGAGCAACTCTTCGGTTGACAAGTGGGGCAATCCACGGCTTGCTGATATAGGCCCTGACCCAAGAGATAAATTTAGGAGCGAATCCAAATTTCTGCATTACCTGGAAGAGAAAGGGATGGCTGACTCTGTCAAAGGCATTGGCAAGATCAATTTTAACCACCATTCCTTTATCGCTGTTCTTCAAACTGGAGTGTATAGCCTCTTGGACTAAGATAATATTTTCCCAAATCTTCCTGCCTTTGACAAAGCCACCTTGGTTCTCAGGGATCAGTCTCGGAAGGATATGTTTGAGTCTGCTAGCCATTATCTTAGTGATGATTTTATAACCTATATTGCACAGTGATATAGGCCGGAACCTGTCAAAGGATTTGGCCTCCTTCTCTTTGGGGATTAGAGCAAGGAAGGCAGAATTAGTGCTGCTTCCAATTTTACTGCATCTTTGAGATTTCCTGACCATCTTGGTTAAGTCATTTTTAATAATGTTCCTTCAAAGCTTAATGAAGGTAGCATTAAACCCATCGGGCCCCGGGGCTCTGTCGTCCTCCATGCCATCAACGGCCTTCTTGATCTCCTCCATCATGATAATCTGATTGAGGGATTCATTTTCATTGTTTTTTATAACATTGGGGATCAGTCTCATGAGCTCGGCGTCGTCCAAGATAGGCTGGGCATTGAAGAGATCGCTGTAGTGCCTAGACGCTTCCATCTTAATTTCATTGTGGCTGCTTATAATTCTGTCTTGAATGTGAATTTCCTGCACAATTGAAATTTTTTCTGGATTTCGCTTACTTGTGGAAGTAACTCGAGTTCTTATCGCCATCAATCAACCAATTGCATCTAGCTTTTAATTTCCACCAATCTGATTCGAGTTTGCAGGCCTTGTGGACATTCGTTTGCAGAATAAGCTCTGTTTGGATATCAGTAGTGTCCATGATTTTATCCTCCATGGCGGCTTGGTGGGACTCAAGCTCAAGAACAGCTTGAGCTTTTTGATCAGAGGGAGAGGGGATCGCCTTAGCCCACGATTATAGGTTTTTTTTAAGCCTTCTGAGCTTCTCCTCCCAAACGTAGAAAGGTGACCTTGTGACCGGGAGGGACCAAGAGTCGGCAACAATCCTGAGGAATTCAGTTTGATTGGCCCACAGGGGATTAAATCTGAATGGAACAGGGCCCTAGTTCTTGTTATTAACCATCTCAAGAAGGATGGGCTTGTGGTCAGATACTCCAAATGGGAATATTTTGGAAGATAAATTCAGCCCCAGCAAGAGGAAGGAGTCCTGGACCAGGAATCGGTCGAGCCTGGCAGCAATATGCCCAGGCCCGATCCTCTTGTTATTCCAAGTATACTTTCCAGAAGAAGGCTTAATGTCCATGAGATCCCATTCCAGGATGATCTCATCAACAGTTTCTCTTATGGGGTCCTTGACCAAAGAGCCACCTCGTTTTTCCTCATGACTTAGAGTGACGTTAAGATCACCCGCAAGTATAATATTACCTTGCAGGTTACTCTTTTCCTCACGCAGGAGCAATGTTATCGGAACCGGACCGGTCATCAAACCGGCGAAGCCCAAAATGTGAACCGGACCGGAAACCGGACCGGAACCGGCAAAAAACCGGGTAAAAAACCGGCTGACTAAAAAATACATAAAATATTCATATTTTGTAAAAAACATATATATATTCATGTGCATACATATGAATCCAGACCATGAATACAAAAATATGCAAAGTTTCTCATATATGTAGCAAATATGGGTGCAAATATCCAAAATAGCACTTAGTGCAATACATATCTGAGGTTCTGAACCAAAGTACATTAACAAAGAGGCTCCAAAGTACATCAGCAAAGCTTTATTTTCTAATTTAAAAAAAAAAAATTGAGTTTCCTGAGTCCCCAGTCCAGACCGGCCGGTTCATTGTCATTTATCTCTATGTAACAACATATTCATAGTTTCATCATTGCAATCTATATATCCCACTGTGTAATGACTAATCACTAGCACATTATATCACTATGTAGTAACTAATTACTAAGAATCATTACAGATCTGATCACTGTGTAAACATCATTGATTCATCAATATGCATACTACTGTGTAACATGCTAGGCATTTGATCACTTCACTGTGTAATATTATAGGCATCATCTAACATCATATCACTGATAATATATGCATCTTTGTGTATATCACTGTGTACTATAATTCCTGAGTCATTATTGTTAGTAAATTACTTTGTAGACAAACATACCAACATGTGAGACATCGAGGGTGATCAAGGAATCATCCCAATCAAAAGTCTGCTCAAGTCATCAAAACAAAATCTGCTCATGAACTTGCGTGTCTGTCTTCCAAAAATCAGGACTTGCTGACCTCAGGCTTGTTTACTGTGCAAGCTTAACCTATTATTGTGGTTGTCTCAGTTGCATTCCTTAACTCGAATCCCAGAGATAAAATAACTTTTACAAACTTCAATTTGCTGCTGCTAAATAAAAGCAAACTTCAACTTTCTTGACTGTTGCTGCTACAGTAAACTGACCAAAGTACATCAGCAAAGCTTTATTTTCTGGTTTTTAAAAAAAAAATTGAGTTTCCTGAGTCCCCAGTCCAGACCGGCCGGTTCCATACCCGTTCTGGAAAAAAATCCGGTTTTTTCAAAAAAAATTGCTGACCGGATCGGCCAACCCTGTAAACCGGTCAGACCGGCCGGTTTTGCCGGTTCCGATAACACTGCGCAGGAGATTCCAGTAGGTATTTTTTTCAGCAATAGAGTTGGGAGCATAGATATTGAATATACTTACCAGGGAATTCGTGGCTTTTTGCCTTAGCTGGGTGAGGATCCAATGTGTGCTGTACTTGATATCGACAACTTCAAAATTCTTATCGTTCCACAGAGTTCCAATGCCACTAGAAGTCCCCCTTGAGCTAATTGCAGCTTTTCCCTTGTTTTTCCAAAATTTTTGACTTACCTGGAGAAATGCAGCTTCCTCCATCTTGGTCTCCTGGATCAGAAAGATGTCCGGCTGATGTAAAGAAGTTAGATTTGACATAGCTTCTTCTTTGATTTTGCTTTCGAGACCTCTGCAATTCCAGGAGAGGACCTTCATTACTTACTTTTAGAGAGCGTAGGCATCCCTTTCTGGGCCATGCCCTTGCTGACGGGTGTTCCTAGTAGATTTCAGGAGCTTTTCCAAGGTTAGTTGGGAGCCTTGCAGCTTATCCTTGTAGGTTGCTTGCTCCCTTACTTCTTTCTTGGATTTCCTTCCTTTGGTTTTAGACATTCTTGGAGTAGTTATTTCAATTTCCCCCTCCTCCTCTTCCTCTTCTTCTGTTCCAGAGTCTTCCTCTGACTTCCCCAGGGTTTCTCCTACCGTGGCCGGTGCCATTTCTTCGTCTTGGTCCTTCATTTGTTGGGTTGACAGGTCTGCTTCAGACTCCTTATTACCTTCATTACTGGATTTCTCTTCGACTTCAATGAGATCATCCCTGACTTCCACCGTTGCTTTGGTCTTGGATACTTCTAGGGATCCTACGAGAGTAGTGACCCTTGTTTCATTGGTCCCCTCACCCTTTTTTGGGTCCCTACCGGAATGGTTTTTGGATTTAGATCTATTCACCTTTTGCCATCCTTCTGCCTTATCATGCTGGATCTCAGGCTTTTTAGGACAGTTGCGGATGAAGTGCCCGTACTCGTGGCAGCCTCTGCACTTGAAAGGTAGCTGTTCATAGTCAAGTTTTTGGAAGTGGGATCAATTTCCCACGGTTAACTTGATAGCTTCTGGGAGGCCAGCTTCGAGGTCGACCTCAACGCAAATATGGGCACAAGCATATTGGTCCTTTGGACTAGCCATATCTATGTAGTTCCCCAGCGCAGTCCCTATGGCTTGAAGGGATTTAGGGTTCTAGCAGTGCATAGGAAGGTTAGGTAGCTTGACCCAGACAGGCACTGCTTTAGGGGTATCAGCGTTGCGGTCAAAGTCTGGAGTCCACCTGTTAAGGTAAAGACCTTGCGGTCCCATGAAGTAGGGCCCATTCCTGAAGATTAACTCTTTATCATCCTTGGATTTGAAGTCGAAAAGGAAATAACCTCTTCCAACGGAGTATGAAGCAACATTATTGGTGATAAGAGGCCTCCAGTTTCTTTGGACCCAGCTGTCCGTAGTTTTGGGCGAGGGCCAGAGCCCCGTGAATTGACCGATCAGAGCTTGGTTTGCCAGAGAGAGAGCTACCCAAATGGTTTCTTTCGGAGGATGGGCAACCTCCGGCACATCTTCAAGTCTTTTGACAAATTTCGGGGGATCGCCTTTGCCGGATCTCCTATTGAGTGAGGAAATTAAGCGATCGAAGGCCTTCAGGCGTAGATCTGGGGACGGATCCCCGCCCACACCAGGCATCGAACTGCCCAACCAGTTAGCCCCTCAGCATTGGCCAGCACAGGGCAGCCTCTGATCAGCCCAGCCCAACAAAGTCTGGCAAGGAGCCCGGGCCCAAACAATCCCGTCCCACCTACAGAGGCCTCCAATAGCCGGCGTGAGCCCAGCGAGAAGCCTTCCTAACGTGTAGCCTGCAAAAATCGATGCCAGATCGTTTCTCCTCGCAACCTCCAGGGTATGATATGTTGCTCTCAGCTCTATGTCATCTAGATTACCACCTTCATTGATCTCAACCTTGGGCCCATTTTCAATCTCTTTCTTTTCATTCTAAACAACCCATGGTTTTAGGAGGGCCTTGCACATGGTTTTAAAACCATGTATGGGGGAGATGTTGTATTGTTATTTCCAGTGTTCCACGGGGACGCGCCTCCCAGGGTCGGGGGCTCGCCCCCTACGCTTCCCACGCCCCGGGGGCTGGGAGGCTCCATGGGAAACGTTTCCCAGCGCCCCCCTTTTTGCGAAACTTGGGGAAACGCGGGTCTAGGAGTTTCCCGGATTGGGGGGCTCCCACACGCCCCCTCTTGAAAATGGGGGGCTCCGACAGGCCCCCACTGCCCTCGATTTTTAAAATTTTTTTACTTAAAAAAGAAATGGTTCATCTTAAATTTTAGGCTTTTACACTAAATGGTCATTTTAAAACGAAATAGAAACAAATAAAAAGAAACATCGATATGATATGCTTGGCTATAACGATTACATTAAATTACACTAAAGTCTTCGGGAACATAAGCATGCTAGCATGCAAATGGTGATGGGATGAGGAATTGATATGTTTATATATTGGGGTTCATATTCTTATTAATTCTTTTTTTCTTTTTTATAATTTTAGAGACCGACCCCCCTATGTTAGGGACCTTAACGCCTCCCCGGCCCCCCGTCCCCCAAAATACCCCAAAATTTTGAGGTGTCTCTACACGTCCCCAATGTGCGTTTCCTCGCTCCCACGCCCCCCTGTCCCGGAAACTTGGTGGAACACTGGTTATTTCCTAACAAAATAAAAAATAATAAAAAATATTATATGTCGGCCATAAATAGTATTAAATATTAATAATAAAAATATTACATGTGGACCTTAAATAAAAGGACGTGTCTTTTGGTCTGAATCACACCAAAGCTGATAGTTGAGTGCAATACTTAAGAAGAGGTTTGCATCTCCAAAGATTTGATCCCTGTCGGCGCTTGATAGAGCCTACGATTTGGATCTATGCTGGTTTTATGCTCAATCTATAGTTCAAACATCATTGAAAAGTATATCTATAATTCTTCTCACCTAGGGAGAAAACATGTTTTGGGGCACAATTTAAAATTTTCAATGATTAATTCATACTGCAATTCGGATTTCTCGTACAGTAGTTATCTTCTCTCATTATTTGATTTACTTTTCTGAAAAAAAAATAATATGAGATGCTTTGACACTAATTCCAAATGTCACTACTGGAGCTGTATTTTTTTCCCATTGGTCTGTTTTTTATCATCCGTGGACATTATTAAAATCAAAATCAAAATCAAGTATGGATGCAGCCAAGTTCCAGTTCAAATCGACTACATATAAAACCCTAAAATCATAGCAATTGTTGCACTGGTAGAAGAATTGCTCAGTCTTTCCCACGCTGCTACTTCATTTATATATATCTCTTCATCACCCAGTTTTATTTTTTAAATTTTTTGTGCTTTATTCGGCTACAGGTCAGCTGCTCAGAGTCAATTCGGGGTTCAAATTTACCAACTCTCTCTGCACTGTTCACTTTCTCTCTGCTCCTAGAGATTGAGAGGATCATGCTCGCCTCACCTAGCTCTGGTGCCGCATGTATGATTTTTCAAGACTCTACATGTTACATATTGGACATAATCTTATTCCTTGCACAATAGAATTGCACCACAGTCGATGCTGTAAGGTAATTACAAATAAAAACAGAGAAAGGAAGAAAACACACACTATTTGTTTACATGGCTTTCTAATCTTTTTACCATCAGGAGATTGACCGCAAGCCATGGAAATTCAAGTTATTGCCTGTATAAGAAATCTCTGAGAGAATCTGTACGTAAGAAGTTTTCTTCCCAAGAATAGAATATATCAGAAAACACATTGCCTCAGACAGCGCTTTTACTGTTGTTCATGTAATGATCACAGTTAAGATTCAACAGAAATAACCCATTTATGAGGACAGCAGAATCATCAAGAAAGCTTTACAGGAAATCTTAATACCACTTCTCAAGGAGTTCAAACACAAGTTTGATAGGCTTATGGGAAATTCTGAAGCATTCCACCATAATTAACAGTATAAAAATATTCTCATAACATGACAAGAATTTTCAGAACAGTACTTCTCTTTTCCAAAAGCTGAATATCAAGCAACTGATTGAGACCTAAGCTGTGGGGAATCGCTCCTGCCCCTGACGAATCGCTCCCGGAATCGCGATTCCTCCCGGGAGCGATCTTTGCAATCGTGATTCCTACCCAAAAAAAACGCTCCTTGACATTTAGGAATCGCTGAGGGAATCGATTCGGAATCGACGCTCTCGGAGCGATTCCTCAGCAAAAAAAACGCTCTCGAAATCGCTCCCTGACCGATTCCACGTGATAAAAAAAAATTTTCATTTTATTTTTTGGATTAAAAAATTGTTTTTTGATGGTTGCCTAGGGTTTAATTAGTGTTTATAAACACTATTGGCCTCTATTTGGACTCATTCTATTCCTCATTTGCTTGTTTTCATTTTTCTTGCTAGGGCTTTGAGTGCCTTTGCTAGTTGTTTGAGAGCAAATTTGTAGGAGCTTGGAAGGGAGATTGGAGGGGAGATTGAAAGCTTCTATTTGTGAGAGCTTGGAAGGAAGATTGAAGGCTTCCATAGAGACATTCAACCATCCTTGAAGAGCTAAAGAGGTAGGCTCTAAAAATCCAATCTTTTTTTTGTTTTTGAAAAAAATATTTCACTATGTTAAAATTTTAAATCTTGTATGTGTTTTTTGCCTACCCTTTCCAATTTCTTCTTCTCCATCATTCTATTGTAGGCAAGAAGTGATTCTCGTATTGAATCAACAAGTATGATGGGTATGTGGTTTTTGTGGTTGGTTCTGATTCTTCTCATGATGGTGGTGTTGGGAAGTAGATTTGGTGGTGGCAATGATGAGGATGAAGAGATAGGGAGCCACACATACCATGGAGAGGAGGAGGAAGAGGGAGAGGAGGAGGACGAGGAGGAGATTGAGAGTGCTGAGGGGCCAAAAAAAGACACAACACCTTTGTGGAAGAATGTGAGAAGGCTTGGGGGAGGGCGAGGGGGTGGAACCACAAAGTTTACATGCCTCCATTGTAATAAAACTTACACAGGTTCATATACCCGTGTGAGAAAGCATTTGTGTGGGATTATGCCATGTGATCAAGGTAAGGCTACTGGAGTCAAAACATGTGACAAAGTGCCAGGTAAAGAAAGAAACAAATACAGGATGGAAGAAGAGGCCTTTCAAAACAATTCCAAGAGATCAAGGGTCGAATCTGAATCCCCACAGAGAATGTTTAGTGGTGGATTTGGATCATCATCCACCCATGCTAGTGGATTCTCCCCTATGCGAAAAACAATATCCAGATTTCCTTGACCTTGGTTGCAGAGATGACGTGGATTCAAAAGTTTACAGGTTTCTCTATGCATGTGGTGTGCCATTCAATGTTCTTCGCTCACCCTATTGGCATGAAATGGTACAAGCCATCAATGGTGCCCCTAAAGGATATAGGAGTCCTGGGTATGACAAAGCTAGATCTGTGGGACTTGACAGGGAAAGAGCCAAAATCAATAGTGCTCTTGGAAAGTTTACAAATGATTGATCATTATATGGGGTATCCATTGTATCGGATGGGTGGACAAATGTTAAAGGCAAACCATTGATAAATATTCTTGGTGTGTCTGCTAGTGGTGCGGTCTTCCTTTCAGCCTATGACTACTTAGATCGCTACGAGATTGGTATTAATATTGCACAACCTTTACTTGACACCATTCAAACGATTGGGCCATACAATGTCATTCAAGTCATCACAGATAATGCTGCTAATTGCAAGGCAGCAGGAGCAATCATTGAGGATAAGTACCCCAACATATTTTGGTCAAGGTGTTTGGTTCACACATTGAACCTTTTGATGCATGATATTGTTAAGATGAAGGATCCTAGTTACTGATGGATTGGTGCCTTGTACGAGAGAGGTAAGAAAATGATAAAATTTATCACCAATCATAGCATGGCACACCACATTTTTCGCAATCACTCTAGGTTGGAGCTATTGAAGATTGCGAAGACTAGATTTGGTAGCTACTACTTCACCTTCAAGAGGAATTTGAAGGTAAGAGAGGTATTGGTTAGTATGGTCTCAAGTGATTCATGGCAGGGATTGAAAGAGAAAGTTGCAAGCGCATCTGATAGACATGACTTTCAGGATGTGGAGGACACCGTTCTTGATGGTCATTTTTGGACACAGGTTAAATATGTTCTACAGTTCACCAAGCCCGTTTATAATATGATTCGTTTTGCAGATACAGATTAGTCGGTGATTGGGGATGTGTATGAGCAAATGGATAGCATGCTTGGTCATATCAAAGACCATTGTTGAGCAAAGAGATGCAATCTTGTATGACCATATTCATAAACATGTGTTCAAAAGGTGGGATAATTTGAATGTTTCACTCCATGCCCTTGCATATGTCCTTATCCCAAAATATTATTCTCCATCTTGGTTGGCCCAACCTGCACCTGGTGGTGGAGTTAGGAAAAGACCACACACAGAGGTGCAAAATGGGTATATGCTTGCATTAGACAAGTTGGTCCCTGATGAGGAGGAGTGTGCTCAAGTACGGAATGAATTGAGCCAATACATCAGTGAACATGGAGTCTTTGGTACCTTGCATGCAACCAAAGATCGAGAGAGGTTGGATCCTATTCGTCGGTGGAACATGTATGGTAGTGGTGCCACATATTTGCATAAATTGGCGGTGAGGGTGCATTCACAGGTTGTCAATAGTTCTTCTGCAGAGAGGTGTTGGAGCACCTACAGCTTCATCCACGACGTCATGAGAAATAGTTTGAATACAGAACAAGCCGAAAGTTTGGTTTATGTGCACTACAACTTGAGGTTGTTGTCCCATTATTGTGAAGCAAGCAAGAATGATAGAATTTTTTTGACTTGGGACAACAATCCAGAGGAGGCTAATGTGGAGGATGGAGCCATTGCATTAGAGCGCTTGGAGGATGAACTATTGGGTGATCATGAGGGTGATCCTCATCCGATTCATACATCAGAGATGCCACCCCCAACCACCAACAGGTTTACAGATGCAGGAGTTTTGCCTTTAGCTTCACAACGTTCGACAATCTGTGGGGGCCATTCATCTTCTTCTCGTGTTCCACGATCACTTCCACCAACTCCTATTCCACCTAGAACATGAGAAAAAAATTGGAAGTTTCTCGTGGCAAGAGGAAAACTTAGTAGATAGTATCATAATACTTTGTATTTCATGTTTATTATGGCCTATTTTATAAACATTATGGCCTACTTTGAAGTTTGAAGTTTGAACCTGTTGTCCGCCGATTGCACACCTGCAGCAAAAATCTTTCGAAAGCTGTCTCCTCACTTAGGAAAGTGGGAGAGGTGTGACCTTGGGGGCAAGCAC